>OY744517.1:140550346-140580346 GCA_963556195.1 Sepiola atlantica
TAATTTATTTAAAAAATATTTAGCTGACATTGTAAATTATTTTTACGGAAGAAGAAATAGTCATTTTATTTCTTAATAGTATTGACCCTGACAAATTATTATTTCAAAAGGAATATGATTATAAACAGTAGATTAAACAGATTGATGTAGAAAGCACTGTGGAATTTCCACGGGGTTCCGCTAGTACATTGAAACTGAATAGACTAAAGTTGTCAGTCGCGTCACGAACACACACTTCACGATATTAATCAAAATGATATATAATTATCCAAGTGGCCGAAGTAACCTGGTTTCAGAATACAGGCGTCAATCTCTGTTTAGAATTTATAAATCAAATAAACTATAGTTGTCCAGTCGAAAGAACCCCAACGATATTATTTTACCCCTTTAATTAAAATCATATATATATATATATATATATATATATATATATATATATATATATATATTTGTTAAAAATAACAGAATTCGTCTGTTTAATTATACCTTTTTTATTTTTTCAATTTTTCTGATGGTCTCTTTTGTATTAAAAAAAAAAAAAAAAAAATGTTCCATAGGTTTCACATGTTTCACGAACGTTTTCGATTCTTCGTCGAATCATCCCCAGGTGTCAAAAGCAAATGAACAATAAAAGCTGGAGAAAGAAGAGAATTTTAAAAAGACGGTGGAGAACCGCGCAAAGAACGTTTTCCGCATTGTTCCAGGAAGTCGTTGGCAATTTTAAATTCAGCAACGCTGGATGGCATCACAGAACAAAATCGCATTACGTTAAGCATTTTAAAATGTTAATACTGGTTTCATATATGATGTTGTTAATTTTAGGTTGTTGCGTTTTTATGTAGATAGCTTCGAGTATTTTTAATTTTTTAAAGTTGGTTTCGGAATGTATAATTTTAGTGTTATTAACTAGAATTTGTCTTAAATCAGAGGGAGGACAGTTATGTTTTTGTAGATGTTGGTAAATTGAGCTAGAGTTTACAAGATGCATGGTGAGGCGGCAGGATAAGGTAGTGCTTGTAAAACCAATGTAGCTATTAGCTTTATTATTATTATGGGAGTTACATTCTCGCAAAGGGCATTTAAACTTATAAATAAAATTAGTTCTTTCTAGTGGTTTTTGTGTGGGGAGGAATTGTTTTTTACTACAAGAAAAATTCAAAAAAAAAAAAAAGGTATAATTAAACAGACGAATTCTGTTATTTTAAAAAATGTTTGCATAACAATGTTTGCATATATATATATATATATATATATATATATATATATATATATATATATATATATATATATATATATATATATATATATATATATATATATATATTGTGTGTGTGTGTGCGTGTCGAGTTATATTGAAAAGAAATCAATAAAGTGCTCGATCGGAGAAGGGTGAGAGCTCATACAGATAATTTATTTCAGAATCGTACCGCGTACACACACACACACACACACACACACACACACACACACACACACACACATATATATATATATATATATATATATATATATATATATATATATATATATATATATAAACATGATAAATAAATGTTTTCATGGATGTTATTTATTGTGTTTTCCTGTGACATGCGTTTCCTGTTCCACCGTGCAACTTTCTGACATTAATAAATATTTTTATTCTTTCATTTTGTTTTTGAATAAAAAAGTTTCATTCACAAATAAAATAATTCGTTTCTGTCAGGAGATAACATGAAACGTTCGCAAATAAGAAAAACAATAAATTATTTTGACAAACGACATTTTATTATTTGTTATCATTTATCATTCTTATTATTTATCATTCTCACTATTTCGCTTCATAAAAAACATAATTTTGTTAAATTATGAACGCTACCTTTTAAAATAATGCGAAACAAATTATATATATATATATATATATATATATATATATATATATATATATATATTAAACATACAGTTAATATTTATATATATTTTTGTAATAAAATATGTTAATTTATGCAAACATAATTTGGCTACACATCTAATCATGTTTCAGACACAGCTTTAATAAGTTTGATATCCCCAATCCAGCATATATATATATATATATATATATATATATATATATATATATATATATATATATATATACTATAAATTCCTTTATTTATACAAACTTTATTGGCTACATATGTACATACATGTTTCAGTTTCGATCTCTTTCGAAATCCAGCTTCTTTTGGCCATGTTACAAACTCAAAACCGTGCCCGAAGAAGCATGATTTCGAAAGAGATCGCAGCTGAAACATGTATACACATTTGTAGCCAATAATGTTTGTATAAATAAAAGAATTTATACTATAATGTAGCTCTACCTGTTATTGAGCACTATTTTATAAGCACTGAAGTTTCATTGGATTAAAATCCAAGAAAACAACAACAACAACAATATATATATATATATATATATATATATATATATATATATATATATATATATATATATTTGCATTCCATAGACCATGGTGAATTAATCTAGAAACCATAATTTTCATTGGTTTTAACAACTTCTTTATTTCTGTACTTTGATGAGTTTTTTATATCTCTCATTTTACATACAAAAGTAATTTATTTAAATTCAATATCTATTCTTATCCCTTACGCTTATGTGTATATATATTTATTTACAATGTCTATATTTTATGACTGCAATCTGAAATCCGGTCTCTCTTTCATCTGGAGCATTTTCTATGGATGCGCTTTCTATCACTGACTTCTGACTATTTTATGATAACAAAACACGTTGGGCGGCCCGACCGTAGTTCGTTTTATCGAGTTTTCTCTCAACACTGCATATATCAAATCATATACCAATTAGGAATGAACCCCTTTAAAAGAATTTCGATATGTGGTACCTATCTGGATTGCATATTGTTGATGAGACAAGAGTATTCCATTTATACGTGAGCGAAACCTTGCTTGCCACGATTTTCATACTAAGCTCTGCTCATCTACTGAGCACTGTTGAAATGAATGCTAGCACGAATATATATAAATATGATGAAGAAGTCCAGACTTGAAACGTTAATGGAATAACAATTAGAAGATTATTTTTGAAAACCAGAACAAAGTCTTTTTTTAAAATATATTATTTATTTATATCTTAAGAACTTTCAGCGTTATACGCCTTTCTCAAAAGTATAGGCATTTAATTCCTTCTTTGCTTCATCAGGACGAATTCTCATCCTGGTCGCGACAATATGTCCCGATCAAGAATGATTAAAAAGAAAAGTAAAAAAAGAAAAAAAAAGGAATTAAATGCTTATACTTTTGACAAAGGCGTATAACGCTGAAAGATCTCAAGACATTAAAATAAATAAATAATTTATTTAAAAAAACAAACCAAAACACACGTTGTTCTAGTTTTCAAAAATTTTCCTATCAACTGATTGCCGGAATTGTTCACCCGACTGCAACCCTTTAACTATTTCTTCTGAGGCGTGATCAAGGCAAACACCAACAAGCACGCCCACAACAAGGTCGACTCTCTGAAGGCTGCCATCGTAGATGTGTTCGCATCTAAAGACAAGGACATGGTCGCTAAAGCGCGTGACTTATTTCGCGCCCGCTATGAGATGATCGTCTCCGGCGTTACATTTAAAAATAATAATGTAGTATGTAACTCTAAATGTTGCTAAATAAACTGTCGGGTCGCTGCATATACAACTTTTGATTTTATTACCTATTTCGTTTTCTTTTTGTTAAATGTCGGATTTTGCTGCAACACCATGTATATATATATATATATATATATATATATATATATATATATATATATATATATATATATATAGGGTGATTTAGTGTTATAGCAGTAATAACAAAAGTGCTCAATTACTTGTGCAAGAGCATATATATTTTTATTTCATGGACACTATACATCATTTTTATCATCCATCGGTATCTTCGGTTTCACAGAAAAACTGGAAATATTAACCCTGCGAGTTGAGTTTCCAGTGTTTTCTTGAAACTAAATGTACCGATGGATAATCAAAATAATGTCCATTAAATAAAACAAAAATAGTATTACTTTATTATTATACGTTTTAATTGACTCTATAACAAAAAATATACAAACACATATGGACATTTGATAGAAATCAAATAAAAGCCATTCCTTAAAACAAATAGGCTATATAAAATATTACAAAAACATACAGTAAAAACTTGATATAGTTGTACAAAAAATGAAACAAACGCAAAAATGAAATGAGAAATACCAATGAAAAAGAATAAAAAAGTATGTAATTGTAAAATAAAAAGATTATCTCCTATTCAACACTTATGCAATGTAAAATATTACATACAAAGCAATGGTAAACGATTTATAAAATACATTAAACGAGATAATATATATAGGTTCGACCGAAAACGAATTCAACCATACATACAATTAACATAGGATGACTTTTATAAATTAAATATATAAAAAATGAACACCATTTGGCAAATAAAACAAGAATGAAAAGATCCCAATAATATAATAGAATAACAGTTTTTAAAATGTTTTTTTTTAAAAGATATACACTTTACTTAGTAGCGATAAAATCAAGTAAATCTCGGAAGATCATTGATTAAACATAGAGATTCGATAAATTGGCATTAACTAAATCACATTAATCTTTAAAAATATTTGAATAAGCAATTTCTGCCGGAAACAAAACAAAAAAATCCTGCCAGAAGATTGCATGTAAACATAATAAAATCTATGACTACATTTATTTACTACTACAATTTAACTCGACAACTCGAACTACAAATTCCCTAGCGATACTGTGCGATAACTATATGTTATATAAATATAGGCTGCCTTATAGGTGGAGCAGTATGGTGAAGGAAATAATGATTTCAACTTCGTATTGGCACAATGCTTTTTCGTAAAATAATTGAATACTTTCAATTATGAGTATCGCTAATCAAGAAAATAGAAATAAAGAAATAACATAATTTACAATGCGATACAATTTGTCCTGCTACCGTCAGGAGATTTGTAGCTCTGTTGGTAGAACGCCAGATGCAGTCACTGGGGTCCCAGTTTCGAATCAAAACAGATCTAGCCACACTGATGAGTCGTAGAGATGACGAAACACGTGTCCTGTGGATAAGTATATTACTGCAGTAAAGTATTTTATTATCAAACGTATATATATATATATATATATATATATATATATATATATATATATATATATATATAGAGAGAGAGAGAGAGAGAGAGAGAGAGAGAGATAGATAGAGATAGATAGATAGATATATAGATATGTGTGTGTGTGCATATTATAATAAAATACTTGCTGTTTTTGGGGTTCGCCGATCATCAGAAGTGTGATACTTGTATAAATAAAGAGCGGAATTCCGAGTTTAAAATTAAGATTTCCGAGTTCGACAACACGTACCTAAAAGAGGTCGGAAGTAACATCTGCCGAAACGTTGTGAGAATACCATCCAAGATTAGAACAGTAGTTCGAATAATTAAAATAATACGAGATTAGAGTATTCTAAAATATTGATTTATTTATTTATTTATTTATTTATTTATTTATTATTATTATTATTATTATTATTATTATTATTATTATTATTATTATTATTATTATTATTATTATTAGTAGTAGTAGTAGTAGTAGTAGTAGTATTGTTATTATTACTGTTATTGTTATTTACTCTTGTTTTTAATTATTCGATCACTAGGGACCTCCAAAACGCACCATGAAATTTATCCTTCTATATGTAGCACGTTGTAACTTTAACATCGGTTGATATTATCATCATAACTTTTGTACCATTTAAAGAAGGAACTTACAATAAACTGCTAACGATTGAAAAAAAAAAAGAATTCAACGTATGAAAATAATGAAATGACGTTATCGACGCCTTAAAACAACGTTCCTATGGAGTGGACATTTTTAATGCGCACACATACCTGTTTAATAAATCTCGCAAAAATAAACTAATTGTGAAATTTTCACAAAATGTTCGATTCTTATTCACCTTTGGATTAATTTATATTTAAAATATAGTTTTCGTAAAAAATATTTCAGGGGAAATATTTTTTGTACGTGATCACCCATTCCCTATTTTATTTTATGAAATCTGAACAAAATATATTATAAGCGATTGAAATTTGAATATTATATAAGTGTGAAGAGTCTGAAAAAACATATCATATATATTTTTTTTAATGTTTAATCAACATATAATTTTGTAAACTTACCGTGAATTCGTAAATAAAAAATGGAATTAAATTCAATATTATTATGTTTTTGAAAAAATACTGCGTTTCTCATTAATATACACTATGATCTGTTGAATTTAAAAATAAATATAAAATAATTCTTCAAAATAATTAATTTTTAAGAGATTTAAATGATTTCAAATGATTTCATATTTCGAAATGTTCAGTTTTAAACGTCGATTTTGGAAAAAGAGTTTCCAATTTTTCAAAATATTTTAATATAATATAAAAGTGACTACTGCCAATCGTAAAATATCGAAATCGACAGCGATTTAAAAATGTGTGATTGGAAATAGATATTTTTTTTGTTAGTGGCGGGTCACGTTTCTGAGCACATTTGTGACAAAAAGTATGGGAGCCTTTAACGTCCTGCATTTATACGTTAGCGACATGAATTCACAACTTAGACAAACTACTTCCGTTAAGCACTGTTCGTTATGGTTCACTGTTTTACAGTATATTATTTTACGCTAAAAAGAAAACGTATTTGTTCAAAAGTATTAAATTATTTTATAAATTTTTCTATTTTTTGTTAAATTTAAATGTTTATTCATTCAAAAATTTATTTCAAAAATATTAGCCAAGCGGACAAATAAATAGATAAATATTTTAAAATAATTAATTCATATATATATTTTAATAAATATAATATTTGTGTATCTATCAAAATCTAAGAAAACAAAATAATAGCTAAAGAACGACTTTTAAAAATTATAATGAGCTAGAAAGATATTTATTTCGCCTTTGATCACCCGTAGAAACTGAAAACTGCACAGAAAATTTTCATTTTGGTTTATACCCCCACTGGATAAAAACGGAATATTTACTTATTTATGAAGATAAAGATTAGTATTTTTCCCCAGTTCGATAATTTCATCTTTAAATAAACTATTTGACCTTAAAACAACTTCCTATAAATATAACCTCTTTTTAAACAAAGAATTAAAAACGTATTTTAGCATCTTATGTAAAGTACGCAAACAATGATGACGTCACCTATTCTATGGTGCCCTTTGGAGGTTCTTATCGATAACTAATAGACGACACTTATTTTTTATTCTACAATTTTTATTAATTTACTTTTGTTTTGTATCTATTAATTCTTAAGTATTTGTTCGCTAATGGAAAATTGCTTATTGTTGTTTTATATAAGATATTGATTGATAATTATTTGAAGAATTCATTTTTACTCTAAAAGTTTGTTAATTAATTAATCTGGCCTTAAATAGCAAAGTAAGTTTATGTGTCTGCAATCATCTTTAAATTAAGTCTAATAATGTTAAGGAGTTAAACATTAATTAAAAATAAAAAGGTTTTCCGCTCTGGTGGATTTTAAATAAATGAAAATTAAAAAAGAAAAATTGTCTTCTTAAAAATGAATTATAATTAATAAATAATGTACATGAAGCAAGAAAACTTGGATTGTGGATTTGAGACCATTTTCGAAGTTTTAGTGTCCAAAATTCACCTTTCAATTTGACACCGTGCTGTTACGTGACCTACGTAATATAATAAACTAAGGCCTGTTAACTGGAAAATGACGTCATGCTGTAAAGTAACAAACGAGATCTGTCGAACAGTCAGACTATAGGCATTTTGACTCTTCTCTTCACTTAAAAATGTATTAAAATTCAGAAAATCAACCAATTTTAATGAAATTTTCAGTATGTATTAATTAAACATCAAGGAATATGATTAACCAATTACTTTATTAGAAATCCCAGTGCAAATATATTATTTCGTGCAAACAAAAACACCTTTAATAAAGTTATATCAATTATTTAAAAAAAAGCGCACGAATGTATTTTTTTAATAAAAATAAAGCATCGTAGAACTTAATAAAAAAAAATCTTTTAAATTATAGTTCTTATATATTAGGAAAAAAAGCCCCTAAATTATGTATCAATAAAATCAATATAACCCGAAGAAAAATTAAATACTCGAATTAAATAATAACATTGCAGAATTAATACAACGCCGTTTTCTAATAATATCAATAATTCAAAATAATTAATTAATAGAACATTTATTGAAATAAATTAAAATGTGTTTTTTTTGTTTTGTTTTCGAATAATTTGCTATCATTTCCCCAAAAATTATAAATGATGTTTTTTGATTTTTTTTTAACTTAAAAATAAATCAAACGTGAAAGATTACGAATTAATTAAACTAACACAAAATCAATAATTAAAAATAATTAATTAATAGAACATTTATTGAAATAATTTCAAAATGTGTTTTTTTTTCTTTTGCAAAACGAAGTTTTTTTTTACAATATTGTAAAAATTTGTAATAAATTAAAAGTCATGATTTTTGGGCGGAAATTTTGGATAAAACTTATTAGTTAGTCTAAAATTGTATTTTTTTTTATAAAATTCTAATTTATTTTTTTAAAACTTGAAATTCGAACTTTAATCACAGCCGTCGTAATCTAATGCAATGCGTTAATCTTTGGATGCGATGTTGGATTAAAATAAAAATTCACTTTCGCACTTGACATCTATAAAAAGGAAATACGTTTGAAAAAAAGAAAAAATTTAACAATGACTTCCAAGTGAATAAATAATCCTTAGGAGAATGGCTGTGTTCTTGGCAGGGGAATAAAGTCACAATAGCAGGAACAAGTTAAATATGATTTCCAAGTGAATGAATAATCCAATGGAGTTGATTCGGATTACAGATGGACGCATGCGCATTAAGTTACGGCTCATTTCCGGCCTTGATTGATAGTGGGAGTAAGAACCACTATCAATGACATCACCAGAAAAACTTCGACTTAGTGCACCGGCCTTAGTTTACTATATTACGTAGGTAACGGCTTCTACCATAGCACCGAAATTCATTTTAAATGCATGTCGGAAAGTGAGTTTTTTAGTTGAATTTAATGAATAGCATTTTACATCGGTCACACATTTTTTTCTCGACAAAAACAAAAAATATTGAGAAACAATAAAAAAAAAGACAAAATAAAAACAAACGACAAATCAAAACAACGAAAATATATATTAACGCAAAACACATAAAATCAGTTGGAAACTTTAATTAATTTTTTGGAAACTCAATTTACAAATCAATAATCCAAATGACATTTAATCAAATGATTTAAAACATTTCATTTAATAAAACTCACATTTTCATTCAATCTCATTTTCTTCATATTTACTTATCTTTTTCTATTCAGTGTTTTCAGATACGTACATTATCTATCTATCTATCTATCTATCTATCTATCTATCTATCTATCTATCTATCTATCTATCTATCTATCTATCTATCTATGTTTTCTGCGTCGAAACCAATCAGTAACTTTCACCAGTCTTTTATCCTCCCCCGAAATCTCTGACATTCCGTCGAAATCCAGAAAATGTCGCCCTTGTACGTGACAACAATTATTTTCATCCTTTCAGTTTAGTTGAGACTCCCCACCTCCTCCAAAAAAAAAACGACAAATTGACGACGACCACAGATATTTTATCTTTGAATTTAGGAACAAAAAATAAATAAAAATAAAAATCGCAAAACGAATGCGCATATTCAGAACATTGTAAACAACAATTATTTTCAAACTTAATGTTATTTAAAAAATAAGATTTGCTATTTTTGACAAGTTCTTTTTTCATATTTATCAACGTTCTAAATAACTTAATTTGCCCAAATAATTTATTTGTTCATTAAAATTATTTTTGTCCCATTTTTTAGAGGAATGCGACAGAGGAAAAAAACTCAGTTTATAGAAAAATAAAAAATAGGGCATTTTCTAAAAAAAAAAAAAAAATTATAATTTTTTTCCTGCATCTTTTCTTTAATTTCATAGACTAACTGTGCGTTCCTTTTTGTGAAATCATTAAAAAACAAATTAAGAAATTGAGACGGACAATAAAAGTGAAAAACAAAAAAACAAAAACAAACTTATAGAGATTGCACTTTTAAGGTGCGAATGAAAATATAGTTTTAATGTCCGTTACTATTTAAAGCTCTCAAGACAATTATTTATTTTTTAATTTCCCATTTTTGCCTATGACTTACTACCGAGGGCTGCCTGAAAAAATTAAAAGGTGTTTTCCCTTTGTAAAGTTGGTCAATGAGTTTCGACTATGGATATAATAAGACGTATTGCGTCCTTGAAATAACAAGTAGAATAAAGTGATTTAAGTGTCCTAAAAAATCTATAAGTTATTTTTTAAGACAATAAATACTTCATATTAACAATTTTTGATTAAATTATAAAAACTGAAAATTTCATTAAAGTCGGATAATTCTGTGGATTTTTTCAATCATGTTAAACGACAAATTGCTTTCACTTTCATATATATATATATATATATATATATATATATATATATATATATATATATATATATATATATATATATATGTATATATATATGTATATATATATGTATATATATATGTATATATATATATATATATATGTATATATATATATGTATATATATATATATATATATATATATCTATATATATATGTATATATATATCTATATATATATGTATATATATATCTATATATATCTATATCTATATATATATGTATATATATATATCTATATATATATATATATATATATATATCTATATATATATCTATATATATATGTATATATATATATGTATATATATATGTATATATATATATATATGTATATCTATATATATATCTATATATATATCTATATATATATATATATCTAGATCTATATATATATATATATATATATATATATATATATATATATATATATATATATATATATATCTAGATCTATATATATATATATATATATATATATATATATATATATATATATATATATATATATATATATATATATATATATATATATATAAGCATTTGAATGTATCTACATGTCACGGAAAGCATGCTCATTCCCGTGGCCTATTTGTCGTAATGGCAGCATTTAATCCCACTTTTTATTAACTAATTACCTACGTTATTTTGGAAACAATTACCCGTAAGAATGAAATAAATACAATTTATCCCCCCTCGCTTACACTTATTTGGTTATTGCAGACACCAAAACTATTAATATTACATTATTTATTTTGACAATGAAAAGGTCAAAGGTCACACTGAATCTAATGATGTGAAACTTGTAAATATATCTCATGCAGTTTGTATTATGTGGATTATTCGAACTTCTGTTCCCATCTTGGATGTTATTCTCACAACCTTCGACCTTCTTCATGTGTATCTTGTCGAACTCGGGAATCTTTATGTTGAACTAATAAGTAGTAAGATTAAACACATAAAATAAGAAAAGGTTTAAGGCTCCTAAAATCTACACCAGAATTGGCGTAACGGATAAAGTGCTAAGCCATAATTAGTTGCTTCTGGAGGTTGAAAGTTCAATCCTCAATGCGGGCGATACAAAGAACGAGAGCAAACTACCCGTGGATTAAATAAAAGTTCGAAATTCTGTACAGATTTCCGAGTTCGACAGAAGGATTCGCGAGTTTGACAAGATACACCTGAAAAAGGTCGGAGGTTACATTAGCCGAAAACGTTGTGATAATAATAACCAAGATGAGAACCGTAGTTCAAATAATCCAAATTATCAATCCTCATCTAAAAATTTCCGAAGCATAATATCTTATGTCGTTCTGACTTTTAGCCGATAGGATAAAATAAAAATAATTACGACTTTCTTTATATAATAGATGACCCCTGTTTTTTTGATAGACTATATATATATATATATATATATATATATATATATATATATATATATATATATATATATATGTGTATTTTTATGTAATTATTTTTATTGGTGATTGTAGCGTTCGTTGTTATTTTGCTTACTATTATTTCGATTGTCTCACTAAGTGATTAAGATGCAGAAAATTGTATTATTAGTCGCCCTTAACGTATTTTTCGTTAATATATATTTTTATTTATTTTATACGTACATAAAAGTAATCCATGTTTCTGGCTCACAGCCGTCATCAGCATGGCTAACTTAGACAGAGATGGAACCTTCGATATTGATGTCTATAGTCCAGCGTTCTACCACTGGACCAAGACGCTCTGTCTAGAAATATGTACGATTTTTATCACCTAAATATTTAATGTATTTTTATGTAATTATTTTTATTGGTGATTGTAGCGTTCGTTGTTATTTTGCTTACTATTATTTCGATTGTCTCACTTTCCTAAGTGATTAAGATGCAGAAAATTGTATTATTAAAAAAAATTAAAAAAATTTGATAGAGTAAAGAATTGCTCTACATCAAATTTTGAGTTATATTAAGTAATACATTTTAAAAGGATTAGTGCGCGCGCGTGAACAGTATGTATGTGTAACATCCTAAACTATTTAACTTATTATGAAACATGTATTCTAGGCATCAGGATATGTAATGTGGTCATATTATTATTTTTCAAAATTTATTCTATTTAGGAGGTAAAAAAAACATTAAAAATTAAAAATGATGCTTTATTTATGTCTTATACTACAAGAATTAATAAAATTATTTTATTTAAAAAAATCTATAAAATACAATGGGGTTACCGGGGTTTCCTCGGTTTTTACCCCAAATCCATATCGAGGAAATCTCAGTAGCCCTACAGATCTTGTAATGTATAGTTTTAAAATAAAATAATATATATTTTTTTTTCAACAATGACTTTCTGCACATTATTGACACTTTTCTTGAACTATTTTTGCTTAAAATATTTTGCTTAAAATATTTTACTTTAAGCATATCTTAAAATTTTGTAGCAATTTTTCAAATTAATACTTACCAATCATTACCAATTTATTGTTTTTTCCGTCTGAGGATAAGAGTAATTCTTTCAAAATCCATTTTATTAAATTCCTTGTTTTAACACCTGATGATTATAATAAATTTGTAAAGTATGTAACTTTACCTTAATTTAATAATTTCAATATTTCACACACACACACACACACACACACACACACACACACACACACACACACACACACACACACACACATATATATATATATATATATATATATATATATATATATATATATATATATATGTATGTATGTGTGTTTGTGTGTGTGTGTGTTTTGATCTTCTGTATCTCAATTAAAAAAAACTATATATACGCATGGATGTATGTATCTACTGTTTTATATTATATATTTATATAATAATATTATATATTATGTATAAGTTTATTTCCGCAGTATTTATTTTTATAGTATTTATTTCTCCAGTGCTCAATACACGAGTATAGTTTAATAGTAGTATAGAAATATTCTTAAAATATACATTTGTATTCATATACGTCAACTAATTAAAAAGTAAACAGAAAGATATATAAACACGTATATATATATTTACATGAATTATTTTATACACACACACATATATATATATATATATATATATATATATATATATATATATATATATATATATATATATATATATATAGTATACTCAAAGTAAGCTTAACAGAAACGTATATATATATATATATATATATATATATATATATATATATATATATATATTAATGCAAACATTGTTAAAAATAACAGAATTTGTCTGTTGAATTAGACCTTTTTTTATTTTTTTAGAAAACAAAAAAGACCATCGGAAAAAGTGAAAAAATAAAAAAGGTATAATTAAACAGACGAATTCTGTTATTTTTAACAATGTTTGCATTAATGAGAAAATGATGAGAAATACACACACAATATATATATATATATATATATATATATATATATATATATATATATATATATATATATATATTAACATTAAACATTTATCGTCAAAATATTTTGACTTAAGTATAAATGTACAATAGAATAACTCACCTATAGTAAAAATAGGTAAAGTCCGACTACAGACATTTAAATGCTCTAAATACTGCAGTTATTGACATCAGCTCAATGGTTTATTATTAAGATTAACCAGAGCTATTATAACGTAGTTGGAGATAAATAAAATTAGCACATTATTTAAATCAGTTCCAAGAATTCAAACACAATAAGTAAAAGAACCAAAACAGGAGATCAATTAATATATAATTTATTTTTTGACAGATTAGATTTTAGTAATCTCCAAGGATATATTTAGACACTGCAGATAAAAACAAGCTCAATGGTTAATAGAGCTTTCATATCATAACTTAGTAGATTATAAAATTCATGACATCATTAATTAAAAGTTTAAATATTATAACCGAATGAAGATATCAAAGAAGAATAATTAATGCTGGCTCTAAAATGGAATTCTACTCTTAATAAGTGTTTAAGATATGATCATCCTATATTTAAAAATAAAATATATATTAAAAAAAAACAACTTTTGTTTATGATAAGAAATCGATTGTAAACTGTTTTGAGTATAATCGATACTCGACTATACTTGTATTTGTGTTTGCGATTCTCATGTTTTACCTATCTTCATTATTGGAAAAATATGTTTCATCTTATTCCACTGTCTAGACCAGGGGCGGGCAACCTCCGGCCCGCGGGCCACATCCGGCCCGCGAACGCTTAGCGTCCGGCCCACCACCCTGCTATGCTTTATTATTGCAATCCGGGCCGCGGACCTCCCAGTAAAACTCATATCATTTTGTGACACAGACGTAAAAGTAGGTTTCGATTAAGATTTACAGTGGGATAAAAATGTATAAATATCAGCGAGCGATGATGCATGTATATTTCATTTTTCTTTAACTATTAATTTCAAATCCTTAGCCTGAGATAAAAATAGAAAAAGAGAAAGAGAAAGAGAGAGGCAAAGAGGAAACAGAGAACTTATGTGGGGTGTGTCAAAACGTATGCTGGATCAACTTGCTACTTCCCCGTCATTATTTTTTATGATTCTAAAATCGCTCTTCGTCGGCGCCTTTTATAACATCACATACAGAAGTCTATTGAGAAAAAATATCAGATTTGTAGAGTGTTCAATGCAATTTCTGTACAATTTATTCATGTAAACAAAATATAGTAATTCTGAGATTTCGTTTTTCACTCCGGCCGGCGATCTCCTTCCAAAAGTCTCATCCGGCCATCACTCTGAAAAGGTTGCCCGCCCCTGGTCTAGACATTGTTTTGTTTGCGAACTGAACTTGATGTTATCTGATTTGTAATTGACAAAGTCTATATGCTAATGAAGAAAATTATTCGAGTCTTTGAAGCTTTGTTCTCATGTGATAGTCATAATAACATGGTTTTTTTAAACGCACGTACATATTGATAACATTGTTAAGTGTTGATTTTCGGAGTTTGATTATAATATTTAAAACTTGAATTAATTATGTCATAAATTTCATCATCTACCGAATCATATATATATATAAAATATTTGAAAATAATATTTATTTATAAATAATTATATATATATATATATATATATATATATATATATATATATATATATATATATATATATATATATATATATATATAATTATTCATAAATAAATATCAAATATATATATAATTATTCATAAATAAATATTTATATATATATATATATATATATATATATATATATATATATATATATATATATATATATATATATAAATCAACCTCTTTAATATCTTTCTTGAAGCTGTTTTAAACTTTGTGACTTGGATGAACTGTATAAGTTTAGCAAAAAAGTATTTTTGGGCCGATATATTTGATGTTTTATATAATTTTATGTATTTTTATGTAATTATTTTAATATATTTTCAAAGTTTAATTTTATTACCTGCAGTAATGTCTTTGCGGTAATGGTCATCTGAGGAGAAGATTATCTTTGAAAACTCATGAGTTAAGGACTTTAAAGGACTTTAAAGGACTTTGCTTGAACATTGAATGCAAATAAAATTTGAGTCGCACCTTATTTTATTCTTTCACTTTATCTAGTGCTATATAAATATATATATATATATATATATATATATATATATATATATATATATATATATACATATATATACATATATATATATTTATATATATATATATATAAAGTAAGTTGAGATAAGCAAAATTAGAACATTGTTTGTACGAGTTCCAAGAATTCAAACAAAACGATAATTTGGCGTACCATTGTTTCCAAGACAATTTGGAAAATGTTATTTTGTATCATACTTTTTATGGCTCCAAAACGTCTCTTTAATCAGCGCCTTTTACAACATCACATGCAAAAGTCATTTAAGAAAAAGACATCAAATTATAGTATTATTTCAAAAAATAGATATATCCAGTCAATATGGGAGCCATACCCTCTTATTATGCAACTATACATTACTCCATCAGTAAGATCAATAAAATAATAGTAATGAAAATACGTAGGATACAGCAAATTAAATATTTAAAATATTTGAAATACAGAATTAACCAGGATGAAAAATAAAATAAAAATGTAATAAATAAACAAAATAAAAAGAATATATGAAAAAATAAATAAAAATTATAAAAAGGATAATTAATAATAATTATAAAGAATAAAATATAATGATAATAATAATAATAATAATAATAATAATGATAATAATAACGATGATGATGATGATGATAATACTACTACTAATAATAATGATATATAAATAAATGAAAATAAATAAATTAATAACTAAAATTTAAAATCCAAATCAAACAATATAGAGTAGATAATAAAATAAAAAAAAGAAATTAAAATAATTAGAAGATAAAAATTCTATAATAGAGAATATACAAAGAAATAAGAATACAAATTAAACATATTATTATAATTATGAGAAAAAATATACCATAATAAGAAAAAAAACGTAAAATAATAATGAGAGAAAGAAAGTGTTTGTGTTTTTGGTGGTTCTACCGGATTTCTCTGTACGGAGATGTTATTCAAAAACCAAAAATAATGCCTCAAAATTCCTTGTATTATTTAATCATTTTATTGTCTTTAAGGCGTGTCTTAAGTGGTTCCATTGAAAATGGGATTCCCACACATTAAAACACCCAACAACAATTGTCTTTTGTAATTTTGCTTAATACCAAAAAGACATATTTTTACAATTATCTAAAAATACTTAAGGTAAAATATATTTTGTATTTGATTATAAATTATTTTGCAGATGTTGAAAAAAATTCAAAATATGTATTTAATTTATTTTTCAAATAATGACACATACGCATATGCACACACACACACACACACACACACACACACATACACACATATATATATATATATATATATATATATATATATATATATATATAGTATTAAGATATATTCATGGCAATAAGCAAACTACACAGAAATGCTTATGCTTCATTCCCGGATGAAATCAATTATCCTGATGATTTCCATAGGTAATTGAACATAAACGCTTCTGTGTAGCTTGCTTGCCATGAATATATTTTTTTATGCTACTTCTAAGCTCTACTAACGCATTGAGCATTGTTGAAGGAAATACTTAAATATATATAATATAATATATTATATTACTTTATAATATTAATTTTAAACCGTTTATTTTGCATAATGGAAAGATTATTCGCTAATGGGCCAGAAGACCAGGGTTCAATCCTTGGTTGGGACTAAAAGAAAAAGGTACTTGATACCCTCTTGCTGAACACTCAGCATTATAATGTGAGAATTAAGGGTTAGTGGAGTAATTCTAGAAATACTCCCCTCCCTTACATCTCGGTGCAGTAGCTAATGAAAAGGAAGACTTCGGGTCGTTCTCAACCATGGTCGGCCACTTTACTTCTTTTATTTACATTAAATAGTAATGATATATATATATATATATATATATATATATATATATATATATATATATATATATATATATATATATATATAGATAGATAGAGAAAGGAAAAAAGAGAAATAAAAAAATGTAAAAATGACAAACCTATTTCATCTTCCGTTGTTCAATACAAGGTGTATTCAATAAGATTATGTTTATTTTTTTTCCTTAAGCCAGGATTTTCAAAGATCGAAATCTTATCATCAGAATTACATGGATAGATAAGTTGGCAGGGAAGTAGCCAAAATTCAAAATTTGAAAAACTTGAGGGAATAATAGAAAATTGATATAAGTGTGTGAGAAAAGTTGTTAAAATGTAAAGTCCAGTGACAAACTGTTCAATGAGTAAAGGTTGAAAATATAAAGACAAAAAAATCACCGTTAAAAGTCCACACACACACACACACACACACACACCCACACACACACACACACACACATATATATATATATATATAAACATTATTATATTATAGTTTCATAAATGCCTAACTGTACTCTTGAAAATATTGGTTTTATGCTAATTTATTAACATATTTGAACTCGATATATATATATATATATATATATATATATATATATATATATACATATACATACATATATATATATATATATATATATATATATATATATATATATATATATATATATATATATATATATATATATATATATATATTATACGTTGGTTACATATGCCAATAAATAGCATTTAGGTATTTGATTATATATATATATATATATATATATATATATATATATATATATATTCTATGTAAAATAAAATAGTCAAGTTTCTTAAAGTTATTTATTGACATATGTAACGGACGTTTTGATGAATATAAGCTTCCCCAAGGGATGGCGGTATACGTGGTGTAGACTAATTTATGACTAAATGAAAATCATATTCTTTTGAAAAAATCATTCCGAACGATAACTTTTCTACCTTTTCATATTTTCATCTTCTCAATTCGTACATTTTAATATTTACATTTTTATTCTTACGTTTTAATTCTTACATTTTTATTCTTACATTTTAATTCTTACATTTTAATTCTTACATTTTAATTCTTAACATTATTATTCTTACATTTTAATTCTAACATTTTTATTCTTACATTTTTATTCTTACATTTTAATTCTTACATTTTTATTCTTTTATTTTAATATTTACATTTTTATTCCTACATTTTTATTCTTACATTTTTATTCTTACATTTATATATTTACATTTTCATTCTTATATTTAAATTCTTACATTTTTATTCTTACATTTTTATTCTGACATTTTTATTCTTACATTTTTATTCTTACATTTTAATTCTTACATTTTTATTTTTACATTTTAATTCTTACATTTTTATTCTTACATTTTAATATTTACATTTTTATTGTTACATTTTTATTCTTACATTTTAATATTTACATTTATATATTTACATTTAAATTCTTACATTTTTATTCTTACATTTTAATTCTTACATTTTAATTCTTACATTTTTATTCTTACATTTTTATTCTTACATTTTCATTCTTACATTTATATATTTACATTTTCATTCTTACATTTTAATTTTTATATTTTTATTCTTACATTTTAATATTTACATTTTTATTCTTACATTTTAATTCTTACATTTTCATTCTTACATTTTTATTCTTACATTTTTATTCTTACATTTTAATTCTTACATTTTTATTCCTATATTTTAGTCTTACATTTTAAGACCAATTATTTTTACTTGATATCACTTTCGTTTATCTACGATTATTTAAAAAAAAACTAAAAATTTAAACGCCAGTTTCTTGTCATATAAAATTGAGTTAAGCAAAAAATGAAATAATATCAAATATCCCAATCGTTGTTTTATAATATTAAAATAATGTAAGGTTTTATGATTGTTTTATGTTTATTATTGTGTGTTTTAATAAATGTTAACCCGATTTTATGTTAATAAATACAGCTGTTATTTTTACTCTTTGTTTAACTTATGTACATTTTCTCAGTTAAAAGTAACGTTTAAATACCTTTTTCTATTGTGACCTTATTAATTGAATTAAAAAAAACAGTTCTAATTATCTGTTTTTCCGTTAGAATGCCGAAGTTCCTTGAAATGTTCTTCAAACTTTCGTGTTTTGCAATGAGTTAATATTCTTTTGATTTGTTTTTTGTCTGAAACGTCGTGATTATGCCCCCCCCCCCAAAAAAAAAACTCGACCCTTATATTAATAAAGTTATGAGACAACTTCACATGTGTCTATGCGTGTGAGTGTGATTCTTCTTGTAATCACGTGACTTACACATTCAATTAATATATTTATATTTATTTACTATTAATCAAACATTTGTTGAAAGAAAAATTCTATATCGTAAAATTAAACGAAATAAAAAAAAATCCAATTGTAAAAAAATAATGTGATTACGAATAATTTACATCCAATAATTTTTATAAAGGTTAAAACAATATTAACTTAACAAAATTAGTTATAATTTTATAACAATTTGATTTAATTAATAATTTTAATGACCAAACGTTACTGCAAAAATAATAATTTAGTAAAGTAAAAACTCAATACGGCATAGTTAAAAAAAATGCGAAATGAAAATGAAAGTAAATAACAACTCCTGGGCAACTCCAAATAGGTAGAGCTATTTGAATATAGAGCATCACCTAGTGAGGATTCAATTCAGCCATTGTCGTGTGACATCATTTGTTGTTTACCTCTGCGCTATTACGTAGCGAGGTAGACTATGTTTTCATATATTTAAAAATATATAAAATAGAATAGGACTGAACACTACTCTAAAACTAAAACAAAATAAATAAATAAAATAAAAAAAATAAAAAAACGACCCCCTCCTCAAAATTTGACACAAAAACAACATACATTTCTAAGATTAAAAATTATTAACTTTTAATTTTTTGATAAGTTTTATTTCTATTTTATTTTGCAATCGATTGAATTTAAATTTACAAGTTTTCTATGTATGTATGTATGTATGTATGTATGTATGTATGTATGTATGTATGCATCTTTCTATATATACAGGGTGAGCCAAAAGTAGGTGGACAGTAAAAAACATTTTCCTTCTTGATTTACACGGCTTTGAAGTCTGCCTCTTACGCTTCGACAAACAAATGTTTTTTACTGTCCACCTACTTTTGGCTCACCCTGTATATATATCTATCTCAATCTACGTAGTGAACACCTTCCGTCGAAGCGATGCCAAACACAATTTATTCATACGAAGTACACACAAGCGAAAAATATTCCTCTTTACCCCCCTATATATATATATATATATATATATATATATATATATATATATATATATATATATATATATATATATATATATATGAAATTAAAAATGGAAAAGCGGAAGACCTTTTCGCTCAACGTTTCGCCCAAATTTCACGTGGGCTTTGTCAAGAGCGGACGAAGAATTTTGTCATTTTTGTATTCTTCGTCCGCTCTTGACAAAGCCCACGTGAAATTTGGGCGAAACGTTGAGCGAAAAGGTCTTCCGCTTTTCCATTTTTAATTTCATATATATATATATATATATATATATATATATATATATATATATATATATATATATATATATATGTGAATGAAGAGTTTGAATGCAAAACGCGATAAACGCCATTTAAAAAATTACGAAGCTATCCCTACAAAAAGTGATGCATTTCAACACGCTATCACACCCCCAAGTCGTGTTTTACATAATGTGATATTGGGATAATTTCTTTTTGCTTTCAATTAAAATAAGCTTTTAGCCAAAATCTTAGTTTAATATATTCGTTTTTATTTTTATTTTTAAGGTCTTAATTTAAACAAATTGGATTTATTACCAAAATTCTAACAAATTTACGTATGTCAGGCTGTAAATAAATACAAGTTTAATAAAGCCATGTTGTTGATTTCAACTTTATTTTCTTTTTATTTCTCGCGCTTTCGACTAAAGTTAGTTTTCTTCTGGACGAAGTGTAAACATATGCTAAACATCCAATCAAACACTAAACCAAAAGAAATGAAAGGAGATACTTTTTTTGAACAAACAAATAATTTGAAAGGTATCGCGTGACGTAATTTAGTTCATATCACGCACGAATGCCATCACGTCTTCCAACTAATTATACATCATTACCTACATGAGTGTAAAAAGAAACTAAACTGGTAATCTTTACTATTACCGACATAAATTATTTTAAAGGAAATACTGTTGGAAAATTAGTCAAGAACAATTTATTTTGCGTTAAAAATAATATTTAATATTGAAAAGAAGTTTGAAGCAATTTAATTTACAGTGAATAAAGACTGAGCAAAAATAACCCGGTTATGTATTTACTTCCTTAATGTTTAATTTTGCTTCAGTCGAAGTTCTCAGAAATCAAGGGGTCCCTTCCTGGGGCTAACACTTGATCTCTATATGAGATACATAGATACCCGAATATTCTATTAAAATTCTCCTTTATTTCTCAAACATTGAGTTAGTAAAAAAGTTAAGAATAATAAATTTATTCTCTCCCCAACTGACCAGTCAAGTATGTCATAGTATATCTTTATTGTGGTCTGTTGGTCTTACCGGATTCCAGGACAAGAATTCATCTAGTCTGGTGGAGTATCCAGCTACGTGGTGTTACTTGAGGTAACATCACTAGGAGAAGATGCACTATTCCTCGTATGAGCAAGTGTATAGCCGTGCTTATGGGATCTTATTTGTGCTGCGGATACTATGTTATTTTGAATATTTGGTCAGGGTTTACTTGTAGGGGTAAGTATCCTCATGTCAGGTTGTCCTGACACACCTTTGTACAGAGAGACCGAAGACACTCGAGGATAGTGTCTAGTAGGTAATCCAATGGCTGCACGTATGTATCAGTAATAAAAGTATGTGGCCACGTTTCGTGTGTATGCGTGTGTAACATATCATAATTACATATTGGATTAATATGTTTTTTTATTCACTTATTTATGTTTTTTTATTCACGTTATTTATTTAAATAAAAAATGAAATATGGTAAAATAAAACTTTACAAATCCTATTTTGCGTAAACCAGTTTAATCTTTTGTTAATAGTTGACAAAAAAAAACAACAGCAAAAACAGCAACAAAAACAGCAACCATAATGAAATTTGAAAATAATTTGGAAGAATTTAAAATGTCGAATATAAAGTCATTTAAACTTGCTTTAAAATTCTTAGAAAGTCCTAATTTAATTTTAAAAGATTGAAAGTTTTCGAAATCTATTTCCATCCAATAATTTTTAAAATAGAAATTAAAAAAAACTTTACCATAACAAAAACTATTTATAATTTTATAACAATTTGGTTCAATTAATAATTTAATGACCAAACGATACCATGATAATTAAATTTAACTTTAAAAATTCGTTTAAACAATAATGAAAGTAGAAAGACTAGCGGGCAACGATGGATAAATACTGCTTGTTTTTTATTTTTATTTTTTTTATTTACCTCCCCAGGAGGTTAGGCACAAGGCCAGTTTTATCTTACTCCCACAAGGTAAGATGTCGGGTCGGGAAAGTGGGACTTGAAAAGCTAGCGCCCGAGAAGGTGAGCACTCTGGCCATTAAAAATTGCCTGGGCAGCCCCGTCGGCATTCCCCGGTAGAGGCACCTCAGCAGTAAGCAATAAACTTACTCCTCCCCAAAGAGGAGAGGCAAAGCCTGGGAGGGTGGACCTCCTAGAACTGCACAGGACGGTCCCATAGACCGGCGTAAATCAAGCCCCGAAGGCCAAGACGATACCAGTCTATGGAGTGCAGTATCCATCGGAACAGATACTACACTTTGATCTTGGCCAAAAGGCCGATTGACATCCTCTAATATTTTATAAACAAAAGGCGTAAACAGAAAAACAGAAATCAATCCGAATTCACTTCAACATAAAAGAAACTATGATAAATTGTAACACCGACGCTAAACACACAGATACATCTTTCTGATACCATTTAAACACACAACAAAAGAAAAAATCCAAAGAAAACAAACATTTCTCCATTTTTGAACAAACATAAATGTCACCCCAACAAGAAAATGATGACCCTGCACTTTAAAACACGCAAACCTTTTCAAGTAACAAAACAAAAAAGTATTTTATAAGACGTCATGTCTTTCTTTTGTGTGTAACACGTGCGCGAAACAAAAACACTCAGAAGCCGTCATTCTTTTTCTGTTACCACGTGGAAATGAAAATTAAAAAAACCAAAAATAAATTTAAATTGTTTCAATATTTTAGTAAATGACAATTTTATAAGAATTTTAGTATATTGTCTTTCCGTTGTTTCATATATTTTTTTGTTTTAATAAATATAAACATGATATGCATCTAATTCCAGACAGATGCAGGAATAAAGAACATAAAAATAAGCTGATATTCCATAAGAATTTAAAAAAAAAATAAGTAAGAAAAGTATTAAGTTTGTTATTTCTTATAAAAATATACCGCACACTAATAAATAAGTAATAAATGCCTAAATAATAAATGTTTAAATAATAAATGTCTAAATAATAAATGTCTAAATAATAAATGTCTAAATAATAAATGGCTGAATAATAAATGACTAAATAATACATGTCTAAATAATAAATGCCTAAATAATAAATGCCTAAATAATAAATGTCTAAATAATAAATGACTAAATAATACATGTCTAAATAATAAACGCCTAAATAATAAATGCCTAAATAATAAATGTCTAAATAATAAATGGCTGAATAATAAATGACTAAATAATACATGTCTAAATAATAAATGCCTAAATAATAAATGCTTAAATAATAAATGTCTAAATAATAAATGACTAAATAATACATGTCTAAATAATAAACGCCTAAATAATAAATGCCTAAATAATAAATGTCTAAATAATAAATGGCTGAATAATAAATGACTAAATAATACATGTCTAAATAATAAATGCCTAAATAATAAATGCCTAAATAATAAATGTCTAAATAATAAATGGCTGAATAATAAATGCCTAAATAATAAATGCCTAAATAATAAATGCCTAAATAATAAATTGCTAAATAATAAATGCCTAAGTAATAAATGTCTAAATAATTAACGTCTAAATAATTAATGTCTAAATAATTAATGTCTAAATAACAAATGTTTAACAAATATATGTCTAAATAGTAAATGTCTTAATAATAAATGTATCTATCTATATAATAAAGTTGAAGTTTCAGTCCGTTTGTTCGTTTCTTTACGAACTTCTATGATTTTGGAGATAGACCCCCATAATCATCTATATATTCTGAAATGAGACAGAATTGGCAGACGTGTAAAAAACGATATTTCGTGTGTAAAACTGGATGAGAAAGAAAAAAGGAAATAAAGAATAAAAATAAGGAAATAATGAAAGAAAGAAAGATGTTTCATTAGAAAGAGAGGAAAGGAATCAAGGTAAAAAGAAAAGAAAGAAAAGAACACGTGCAATTTGTATTATTCGGACTACTATTCACATCTTAGTTGTTATATGAATATAACGTTTCGACCGATGTAAACTGTGACCTTATTCACGTGTATTTTTTTCGAAATTCGGAACCCTGTATTTAATCCACACGCGTAGATTGTTCTCATTCTATCAGCCATGACCGAGATTTATGTTATTTTTAGTCATTATCGCCAGTAGAAAAGGATAGCATCACCAACTGCCAGAAGACTGTTATTTAGAACTGATTGGTAACCAACGCTATTAAACGTTACACCATGGATCCATGTTGACAATTCTAGTATGAATTTTGGGACTTTTCAACATAATCTAGTCTAGATTTGTAGTGCTACTACGCATTACTATAGAATTATTAATGTAAAAACATCCGAAACGTGTAATATTAGAAAAATGGACGAAACTAAAAAAAAAATAATGAAAAAAATTTAAATAAAAAGAATTATAATCAAGAAAATAATCAAGACGAAAAAGAAAAATCTGAAAAAAAAAAATGAATACAATTTTTGGAATAAAAAAAGAAAAAGAAAATCTAAATCGAGATAAAAACTATATTTGAGGCCAAAATGAACTATTATAATGTCGTCCGGTGTGTGTGGGGTTTCTGGTTAAAAACATTTATTTTTGAAGAAAACGAAGCAAGAAATGTTAAACAGGAAATCCTGTTCAAGTCGGAAAGCGTGGACCAAAAAAAAAGGGAAAATGAAAAGAAAGTGAAACGTTGACGAGAGGTGGAGATGAGGGGGCGAGGTCATGGGGGAGAATAGGAAATGAGAAATCAATCCAAATGAGAGCCCACCCTATTCACCGTCTCCTAAAAATAAGTATTAATAAAAGACGGAAATAAAAAAAGGAGAAGAAAAGGAAGGAAGAAAGGAAGAACGATTCGTTGACATTTCACATATGGAAAACCTTTTCGTTTTTCATGTTGGATAATTTGGAAGAGAAAATTGAAAAATGTTCGTCGACAAAAATGTTTCGGAGGCGGCGGGCTGTAAAGAAAATACTGTGAAGTGGGGTGTTAACAATGAAACCCTATGGTATAATCACACACGTGGTAGCAACACACGCATACACACCCATGTATACTTATGGCAAGCAAGCTCGAAAGAATTGTAAGGCCAAATGCGGAGATTTATAATCCTTTTTATGAGGAAACAGTATCCGCAGCAACTTCCAACCCAAATCATTGTTTTTTTCCCATATTCAAACCACTTCATACCTATTAATTCACATCAATCAATAAATGTTCACTCTATTGTGATTTGGGCGTGTTTTATTTTTATGTATGGTAAGCAAACAAAAAACGAGTTCAGCCGTGTTGACTCAGCCAGCGCAACAACGTAATCCATATTTTAATTGTAACCTTCTCTTATTTTTTATCCCCCTTTACGCATTCATATATTTCATATATGACATTTAAACTCTATATTATTAACTGTATAAAATCTTTTAGTTTTTCCTTTATATTTTTTCTTTCCTCACTTATGACAGTCGATTTACTTATTGAAATAGAAGACAAAAGTATGAATTGCATATATATATATATATATATATATATATATATATATATATATATATATATATATATATATCAGAGAGAGAGAGAGAGAGAGAGAGAGAGAGAGAGAGAGAAAGAGAGAGAGAGAAAGAAAGAGAGAGAGAGAGAGAGAAAGGGGGAAATTGATAACTGAAACTGACAGCTGAAGGACAACACCTGACTAAATAAAAATATAGGTATAAAGTATTTTCAGGAGACTTCCTATCCCCACTTATCTTACTCATTAAAATGATGCCACTCACCAACATACTGAGGAGATGCAACACAGAGTGCCTATTCACAGAAAGAAACGAAACAATAAATCACCTTCAGATAAGCTCAAATTACAAGCAAAATTAAAAAAAAAAAATAACTAGAAAAACATAAAAATTCTCTCTCTCTAACTTTGCACATTACAACTTCATGTTTCGCACAGTTAGAATGGTAAATATTATGTAGAGGATAGCTTCTATTTGCGGTTAAAGAGAAAATGTTTACTTGATGACGGTTTCCGGTTTTGAAATCGGAAATTGACAAGCAGTGTTTATAAAAAAAATCGTTCCTCATAATTTTATAGATTTG
Organism: Sepiola atlantica; assembly: GCA_963556195.1. Taxonomy (NCBI): domain Eukaryota; kingdom Metazoa; phylum Mollusca; class Cephalopoda; order Sepiida; family Sepiolidae; genus Sepiola; species Sepiola atlantica. The sequence continues at coordinate 140,577,995 of OY744517.1, forward strand.
GGCGGAATTTTTAATTTCATTAAGTTACTCAAATTTCTTTTATCACTAACCCTAAGTCCAAGTGGCAAGGTCGTAAAACCACACGTAATCGCCTAAAAAAGTAGAACACCACCAGCAAAATGTTTGGTTTGATGATTTGTAATTAAGAAAAAAATTAACATCATAAAAAACAGTTTTATTTTCTTATGTGTTAATAATAATTAAAAAAAACACACGGTGAAAACAAATTATCAATTGTTTTTCTTTAAAAAAGAATCCGACCTAAAATATAATGGGTAACTGTTTTTTTTTTGATAAACACCGCTTGTCAATTTCAGATTTCAAAACCGGAAGTGTCACCAAGTAGAACTTTTTCTTTTTAACCCTATTTGCGTTTGTCAGATGCAATCGGTTCGGCAACGTTAGTTTTTGTACGAATGCGTCGCCGTCCTCCAACATACAGCACCTGGTATTCCCAAATGGTCACCCATCTGGTAATGACCAGGCTCAACGTCGCTTAACTTTGGTGATCTGACGAGAACCGGTGTGTTAACGTGATTATGCCATAAAGGAATTGGATTCACGATAGAAAAAAATGTATTCTGCTTGCGAAGAAGAAGAGAAAACGCGAACCAACGGAAGGTATCGAGAATTCAGAAGATAACTTAATATTTGCACATTATTTACAGGGTTCGAATTAAAAAAATAAACATTGCCACATGAATGCTTCCCTACAGGTTACAACATGGTCGTCTTCAAGTCCAATGTCAACAAATACTTGTCGAGCCGTCCTTTTCAGTAATCAAATCTTGCCCATTCCATTCATCGTTTTCAAGCATATCATGATAATCTTCATCATCCAACTCATTAACCGTTATCCTCAAATAGCTTTTGGCCTCAGTCAGTGGTGAAGGATTAGTATAAATGTGCCCCATGGGTCGATATTTGGACCTATATTATTCCTGATCTTCATAAACAACCACCGCGATGCAAACGCATCTGATAGGTTTATTTGCTGATGACACCACACTCTATTCTCAATATGAGATAAAAATCGAATGCCCACACATGCAAGGCAATGGCTTAATCCTTAGAAAATAACCTTTAGTCTGTAGTTGAATTGCGCAAAAAATGGAGGGTCACCAAGCTGCCCAGACAGAGCTTCTTTCCTTTAACAACTATAAGAAACCTTTCCAACCACCGATTATCATGGCCTATAGCAACCTTACAGAGAGCCCACTGTTTAAACCCTTGATCTGACATTCTTAGGCAACATAGATTCGAATAAGTACATAGGACATGCTGCCAAGTCTGCTGCAAAGAAGCTAGGCTCTCTCCACCGGGCTAGAAAACTTCTCACACCTGCCAGTATCTTATATCTCTATAAAGCCATCGTTTGCTCGTGCATGGAGTATTGTTGCCACTGGTATCTCTCTCTTAGACAGGGTGCACAAAAATTTTTCTAACCTATTAGGTCCGGCACTGGCAGCCAAGCTCCAGCCTCTGTCGCACCACTCCAGTGTGTATCCCTGTGCTTGTTTTATAAGAATTTCCGATGAACTTAATGCACTTGTACCCCTTCAAAGAAAATACCCCAGCCCAACCAACTAGCAGTAACCCCTTAATTGTAGAGGTACTTAGATGTCGAAGAAATTTCTACTCTGATAGTTTCTTTTCTAGGACTGCTTGCCTTTGGAAAATTCGTCAACCTCGTAACTCTCGCCTCCCTTATTTCGTCCTTTAGTCCTTACATTCCATGAGCTATGTTTCTGACAAAGGGGGAAGAATTGCTGTTTTCGCGGTCGGAATCTATTCATCGAACACTTATTGTTGGCTAGTTTTATACCTTGAAGTAGTATTTTCATTTAGCTCCTTACATCAAGTGGCGTCATGCTTTGTCCGGAGTGATTTCCATTAAAAAAAACACTCCCTGTTTCCTCGACTGTATCAATATGCATTAATTTAAATGTAATGTGAGCAAGCATCTTGCTTTCCAACTCCTCACCAAGGTTGCCCCTTATAAATCTGCCTACTATCGCAATATGCCCTTAAGCTTTCAGTGTCAATATGCATTCTTTGAGGTGAACAAAGGAAAACAAAACAACAACAAAAATGTCCGAATCACCATTTGATCGGATTTAAGTTCGACAAAATAAATAATGAAACACTTGAACGAAATAATTAAAAAAACAAACAAATTCGTTAAAATGAAGTCGAAACAGATTATTTTCGTCAAAATTGTAACCCTCTTCCTCACCCCAGCCGCACGCCCTTGAAATGTCACGAACATCGCATGTGACCGTTCAGTTCTGCTCGAGGACACAACACAAGTGCGACACTCAAAGATAACAAAAAATCTGATTTGCTGCTTTT
>OY744517.1:140585346-140610346 GCA_963556195.1 Sepiola atlantica
TATTTATTATAGTAGATCGTAATCAGATGGAACAACGTCTGGACTATAGGGTGGATGCGGCACAACTTCCAGATCGATCAATTCTTCAATCTTCTTTGCTGCTCTGTCTGGCGATATTTGCAGTTTTGTATTGCCTCTTTGAAACAAAGTGCGTTTTCGACTAACTCTACTTGGGTACTTTTCAACTAGCTCATCGCAGACCCGATCAAGTTGTTCACATTAGAGTTCAATGTTGATAACGTGTCCAATAAGCATGAGTTAAAAGTAAAGTAAATCAGAATGGTACAACTTTGTTGACCGGTTTTGATTCTGTTGTCGGCATTCTTGCAGGAGGGGCCACGTAATGGTTGACAACAGCCTTAAGTTCAAATGGTATTATTGAATCGACTGGATTCGAACTTGGCACACACAGGTCGTCAGTCTGCGTCGTTATCCACATAACCACCGCCACCTCCAGTGGCACAAGTTCAAAATGCAAGATTCGTTCGAATTTCCACCAAACAAAAATCATGATCTTCTTTCCCAATTCTTTTAACCCTAACCCTTAACCGAATATTTATAACTTCCTTCCCTATCTATTTCCACGCTTTATTCGCCCCCCCCCCTTATTGCTGCTTTCCACTAAAGTTCCCAGATGTTTTCACTGTCAATTTTGATTAGCCTTCCCTCCTACTATATGCCGGCGTCTCTTGTTGTGTCAGAGGCAGGACTAATCTCTGCTAAGATCACAAGACACCAACATGTATTACATTGGACCCTCTTGTCATTTCTTTACTTCTTCATGGACTTTCCCATCATCCAATCCACAGCATCCTGTCCCCTTTTTACGATCTCTCTAATTCTTTGGTTGTCTTTGTATGTCTCGGCCTCTTCGCCTATTTTCTGAAGCGAGGGGGTAGTCATCGCTTGCGGGTAGAGATGTCCCCCGCCCCAACAAAAAAGATCACGAAAGAAACATTGTTAACTCACTCATGATATTTACATGGAAGCAGACCAACGAAGGATTTCATTACACTACTAGAACAAGTATTTGTAGTCAGATTGTGATTTCAGCCCATTACTTTGCTTACATTAGATGATAACCGTGCACAGTTAAAGACGTCACTAAAGTATGATATCATCCATTAAAACAGAGAGATGGGGAATAACCGTGAACTGTGGATGGCTTCACAAAATGGTGGCGTCATCAATCAAATAAAGAAAGAGAAAGAGAGAGAGAGAAAGAGAGAGAGAGAGAGAGATTGAGAAAGAGAGAGAAGGGGGAGATGGGAAAGATCCTTTATGACGTTTTATCCAGACGACCCGTGAGCCGAAAGCCCTAGCGTCTAGTATATATATATATATATATATATATATATATATATATATATATATATATATATATATATATATATATATATATATTGGTTATGTAGTCCAATTCAAGTTGTAAGCTCAATGGATATTAGGCATTACAACGGTACTAATATTTACACACGCAGAGTAGTTTTTATGATTTTTTTGTTGCTTTTTTAAGGAAAGATAACTCTGTGGGAAATATCTCAATATGAAAATTCTATGGAAGAAGAATGGCGGACAATGAATTGTATATGCCGCGTGTTTCAAAGGAAAAATAGATGTTTTTTCTTTTAAAAATATCCAAAGTAAGTCTTTTTTTCTATTTAATATTCCATTTTTTTTATAAGTTTTGTATTGACTGTGAAAAAAGCCGTTATTCTTGAAATAAAGACCAATTTTGCTTGATATGAAACCTTGTCTTTGTCGGAAAATGTCTGAATATATATATATATATATATATATATATATATATATATATATATATATATATATATATATAGTGGGTGCAGCGTTTGTTCACATTCGATCAAAAACAACAACGCGTCGACGATTAAGAGCTGTTTGCAACTATTTCAACGCAACAAAAATAAGTTTTTGCATTAATATGTGACAATGGATCAAACATGGATCCACTCCGGAGTCAAATCTATAGTCGTCTGAGTGGATAGCAGCATGTGAAAACTATCCAAAACGACCAAAGACGCAAACATCAACAAGCAAGTTTTAGATCTCAGTATTTTGGGATGCATAACGTATTTTGTTCATAGATTACTTTGAGGAAGGAAGTATTATCAATAGCGAATATTATATAACATTATTGATGCGTTTGAAGAAATTTGTTTGAAGAAAGAAATAGCCAAAAACAGTCATACATATGGAAGAAAAAGTGTTATTTCACCAAGACAATACATCGTTTCACAAGTCGATCACATTTTAGTTGACGTATTTTAAGGCAAAAGAAAAGTCGTTCTACAAAAAAACAAACATCGAATTGTTATGGTAGCTTTTTGAATCAGTGTATTACACCAGAAGGAGACTATGTTGATGAATAAAGTCGATTTTTTGCTGAAACGTTATTATTTTATTAGTTAGGCCTGAGACTTATTGAGTGATGTTCTCCCCTGTCTCTAATTCAAGTTTTAAGAAAATTTAATGGACAACTTTGGATAGTTCAAATTTCACTCTGAAACTGTTTTCATTGAATCAAACAAAACTTCGATGAATTACTATCGATTAAACGCTACATTTTTAGATGAAGAAATAATTGTAAAAATTAAATTCTTTTGGGTTCATTTCGCTATGTAAGTTCACCGTAGTATCGCCACCCATTTCAGAACCAACGTTAACTTTTGTTCTCCCCTATATAAATGTTCTGAATATGAGCTTAAATTGCATACGGATATTTGCGAGTTGTGGAGACATCTCAGAGTGACCATTACTTTCAGGTTTATGCTGACCGAGAGTGGTAGTGCTTGCTAGAGTTCCATCTATGCGTTAAAGATGGGTATGACTCGAAATTGCCCTCGGATACCCTTGAGCTAGGCATTCACATCCACCCTATTTTCCAACCCTATCAATTATGACACAAAACTGCATCCATGGTGGGGCCACCCTTTAAGAACGTTGGGGAGAGTGGAATCAGTCCTTAGTTGCCATTACTACCAGTTCCCCTCCGACCCGGAGTGGAAATGCCCCTCAAAGTCTTATTATTGGTCAAATAAACTTTATTACTAACGACTATTTATTTACAAAATATACGCATACAAAACAAATTAATTTGTTAATCAACAACGCATTTGTATGCAAAATCAAATCTTTAAAAAACAAAACTTTTATTCACCCCCAAACCAGACATATTGACACTGAAACGTAAGGAGCTTCTGTGATTAGGGGTCATATTTATAGAGACATCCTGAGTAAGGGAGTTGTGCAGCAAGATGTTTGTTCACATAACATTTAGATTTCTGCATGTTGGTGCAGTCGAGGAAACAAGGAGCAGGGAAGGAATTCAAAAGTCAAACGGTCCGAGAAAAGAGTTTATTAGAGTAGAAAGGTTTTCGGCATCTGGGGACCTCTACAGTAAAGGGGTGGTCGGGTTGGTCGGGAGTATTTACGTTGAGCGGGGTACAGGTGAAGTAATTTCGTCAGAGCACATTTCGTGGAAATACTTGTAAAACCAGCACACGGATGAAACGTTGCGGCGATGAGATAGGAGTTGGAGCTTAGTAGACACTGCGTGACCTATTAGGTTTCAGATTCTTCTTTTTGCACCCTGTCCAAGAGAAATAGAGAGACGTGGTTGGTGCACCAGCCTAGATGTAACAACACTACTCCACGCATGAGCGAATGGTGGATTTGTAGAGATATAGGATACTGACAGGTGTGAGAAGTTTACTAGCTAGGTAGAGGGAGCCCACCTTCTTTGCAGCAGACATGGCAGTATATTCTATGTATTTCTTCTACTTCCTATTGCCTGTGATTGTTACGCCGAGGACTTTGAACGTCGGAATCTCGGGAAAGGTGCTATCAGCCATGGCAATTGGTGGTTGGAAAGGTTTCTTATACTTGTTTAAGGAAACTAGCTTTGTCTTGGTAGCTTTGAATGTAACCATCCATTTTTTGTTTCCATTCTACTACAGACTAGAGGACATTTTCTAAGGATTCAGCTGTTGCCTTGGATCTGTGTGTGTTCGATTATTCGGCATGACAAAAATAGAGCGTGGTGCCATCAGCAAATACACCCATGTCGCACTTAAAAATAATAAGTTTGAGTTTAAAACCTTTTACCAAAATTAAAATATAAAAAAAGCGTTGATATGCTGTAAAACAAAACACACAAATCAAGATATCTATACTTTCTATAAAGTTGTGGCACCAACTTGACATAGGTTATGCAACCCCACTTATTTTTTTCCTAATGGGATTCCACATATGAATGTCGTTAATGTACTTCAGAGGCTTATGCGCGACGTTGCTTGTTATTGTTATGCGTCACGTAGCCATTAACTTCGTCGAGAGGATTCGCCTGTAACTCATCAAGATGCTACGTATTAAAAAATCCTGGAAATCTTGACTTACTGGGTATCTTTCGGCAGCTAACCGTCTAGTCATTTCGGGCAGCATTTTCTCCAGCACAAACGTTACAAAACCAAAATCGTTGTTTGTAAGGAAATTGGGGAATTAGAGGTTGGGAGTTGAATCCTCGTATAACGTTGTTGCACCAATAAACATATATAACGTAGCCCCACTTTATTTCATCCTAACGGGCTCCACTTATGATAATTCCATATAAAGAGTCTGCAATCTACTTCAACTGGTTATAAGTGATGTTGCTTACTGTCGTTATGTGTCACGTAGTCATTATCTTTGTTAAGGAGAATCGCTTGTAACTCGTCAAGATGTTACGTATAAAAAACAACGATTGAAAACCTGGACTTACCTGGTATCTTTCGGCAGTTGATTGTCTAGTTATTTCGGGCAGCCTTTTCTCCAACACGACCAAGAGAACTCGGGATAATAACAGGATAAATTTAAAACCCATGTAACTACCAAAATATTGATAATTTAATAAAACGTATTCTCAAATCCACTTAATCAAATGAAGAGTTCGAATTCAAAAAGCGATAAACGCCATTTTCAAAATTACGAAACTATCACGACAAAAAGTATTGAATTTCAACATTCTACCCCCCCCCCCCAAATAGCATGCTTTATATAATGTGATATCTACATTTTTTGCGTACAATAAAAATAAGCTTTTACTCAGAATCTAGATTTGATGTGTTCCATTTTTATTATTTTTGATTACTCGATTTAAAACATGGATTTATCGCGTTTTACGTTCAAACTCTTCAAATATAAACGGGATAATTAGTCAAATACAAAAACTTCCCTGTTTTGGACGTAATTTTACAAAGGGAAGATGCAAAAAGATTATTTTTACGTCACCTACTTATCTGAGGTTAAATATTGTTGAAATACCACATGATCGCTTCACAATCCTAAATCTTCACCTGCATTGAATATGAAATTAGTGATCATTCTACGATGAACTAACATGGAGGAATAAATCCACTCGTAAATATTAAAAAAGTTGTTTTCTAATGATTTGGAAATTTAGTAGTTAATCGTGTTCTTTTAACAAAGATTTTAGAAAAAAATGCCCAACAATCCAAAGTCCGCCGAAATTTATGTAATAATGCATATTAAGGCATTTCATGTTCGTGTGTACGTTATCATCTTCACACGCATAAACAAAAATGCGATCGTCGAATCATCCAAGATGGTGATTGGTGATTAATCTGATGCAGCTTAGGTAAACAATTTCAACTATACTTATTTTAAAATGAATTGTTCCAAGATCAAATCATGTCATCGCCTCGACTAAAACAGCACAATTTTAAATACATACATTAAAAAAAGTGACATTCGTTTTTATTGATTTGAAGAATAATAAGCTGAAAATTATTTTCATGGTAAGAAGACAGGAATATTGTTTTAAAAATGATTAAATTGCTACAATTTTGAATGAATAAAGATGGAAGAGACATATTCGTTTTATTTATTTAAAGAATATTTAGCTGACAACAACAATTATTTTTACGGAAGAAGAAAAATCATTTTCTTAATAGTATTGACAGACATTTATCATTTCAAAAGGAATATTATTATTAACAGTAAATTATATGGATTGATGTAGAAAGCACTGTGGAATTTCCACGGGGTCTCGCTCGTTTATATATATTATCCGAAACTATCTAAATATTATCCTAGACTATATAAATACTGCATATCACTTTTTTGTAGTTACTTATTCTCATTTACTTTTTTTCATAGAAATAATTGATAAAATAAAGAATTTTTTATGTTGACAAATTTGTTTCCAAAGTAAAGAACTTGATTCTTCTTACATTTCATCAAGCTCATTTTTAATCCAACTCAGCTGAACGTGAATTCGCAGATTGTTTTCAAATGTTCTACGCAAAACAAGTTATCCGCTGATCTACGATTTTGACAGACTGATAATAAAGATAATTTTAATTATAAAATGAAGTATCCAAATGTTAGGTAAATGCAAAGATTCTGGTAGTACCCATGCTCGTTGGAGTACTGGTAAATGTTCTTAAAAGAGATTAGAAGAAACGGAGAGGAAGAAAACCAAGAGCCGAGAAAGACTTAAATCTATTCAAACGAGTGAAGTGGATCTTGACACTTAGAAGAGAGCAGATGACACGAAGATTTCATATTAATAATGATAAGAAAAATTTAAACGAAAAGTCTTAAACAAATAAATAAACATGTATTTGATTACACGGTTGAATTCTTTACAAGATTTTAGTTTGAGATTTGGAAACAAGTAGAAGAAAGATGGTTGCACTTCCTGTGCGCACGCGCATATACGGTCGATTGTTCTCTCGAGTTGTCGACAGATTTAAATGTTGTTCTACGTGCGCGAAAGAAAGCATGCCGAGTAGAAGGTTTATATTTATCGTAAATAAATAAGGCCATTAAAAAAGTTGAAGTAAGGGGGTGTTGGTCTGTTTGTCTTGTACTTATTCATTTTTTTGTCAGCCAACTTGGCTAGTCTCACGTCTAAGTGGAATAAAGATAATTTGTTATATCCTCTTTTTTGACAATATGTTAAAGTCTGCATTCTGTGATCACAATACGTTCCTTTTCATAGTTCCGATTATTTATCTATTACTGGTGTTTTCAATAAACTGTTTCACATTAACTAGAGACATGATCAATTTTTTTGGAGGGGGTATTTCATTGGTATTTTTTCTCTTCTGACATACATAAGTATTTGAACAATAAACACCATTTGTCATTTAGATTATTGGATTTTCTTGTGAAATTAAGCTTTGTTTATTGAAAGAAAATTTATTTACAGACTGATTTGAAGCCAGTCGTAACTCTTTAAATAAATCCCATCGTGAAATGTGTTTTTGCTTTCATGTTAATTTCACTTGTTATGCCTGTCATCATTATAGAATAAAATGTTGTATCAGGTCCATCCAGTCGAAGTTTGTTTTGTTCTTTAATTGATTGCAAATATTTATACTGGAAATTATCTGAATTGGAATTGATAAAGTCTATATGATGGAGAGAAAAATCATAAATCTATTTTACTCTAATGTAATAGTGGCAATAGATTTTTCTGTAACACGTGTACATATGGACATACATTGTTGAGTTTTGAGCATGATTACAAAATATCAATTATGTTATAAATTTTGGAATCTACTGAATCAAAATATAGAAGCTCTCATTGTCATAACGTGTTAATTTTTTAATTTTAATTTTATCTTCAGTATTTAAAATATCGTGCTGATAATTAACATTTTTTAATATTGCCTAATCTACTTAGAATATCAGAATATTTTGTTTTCTTTAAACATATATATATACACACTTATATTTATATAGATATACATATATATATATACAATATACATATATATATATATATATATATATATATATATATATATATATATATACCACACACACACACGCACGCACACACACACATACACACATACACACACACACACATATATATGTATATGGAAATGAATATTTGTGTATATATATTTTCAGAAAATTTACCAGAACTGTTCAATGTAAAAGCTCGATGACTGTTAACATTTAACAATAGAGCATGTATAAATAAACAATGGTACTTTTTTAAATTTCGGAAAGTATAAATATGAATAAAGACTTGGTCATTGGAATTTATAATACTATTGTTTATATATATATATATATATATATATATATATATATATATATATATATTACACATGTCACAACCACAACTATATCACCTCTATCAATCCAAATACCGCCTACACCCATTCACCACAGATATAACAATAATACCCCATCTTCCTTTAACATTTCTAGCATGGTTAATACATGAATTCCGCTAACTAAACACCTAGAAATATAACTATCAAACCCACAGAATTAAAGGAAATATAGATGCCAAAGACCTAATCCCCTCCGTCTCACACATACCCTATAATAGATTCATAAACCTATTAAATAAAGCCAACAGAATTAACTAAAATACATAAACCCAACACGAATGCATATGATAATGATAGTTAAAACATTAGATATTCCTTAGATGAACCCTATCACTGACAAAATATATCCCCCGTCAACATCCAGCGATTACATAACAATTAAGCCACTCTAATACCCCATATATATGGAAAAAAATATTATAAAAATATTTTATAAAAATAATTATGTGAGAAAATACTAAACTATAAATAATAAATAAATAAATAAAAATTTAATGAATCCCACCCAGAGCCTAATCAATAAATTATGCCACTCAGTTATCCCTAAATATAAACACACTTTTGAGGCAGTAAAACAGACAAAACCCATCATAAATAATTAAGTTAATTTTAATAACACTTAATTACGATTAAGACCCATATATTATATTTAACCCTGCCCCAAACTTAGTTCGAATGGGCCACGTCAACAATGCACCGTTTTTAAACGATAAATGCAGACGCCCCCACTTTGTTTTTGTTTTTTTCTGGATGACCTTCAAAATACGAAAGTACAGTTAAATAAATAAATAAGTAAATAAAACACATAACAAAATAAAACCTTTAAAACACAAAACTATAAATAAAATAAATAATAAATAATAAATAATAAACCCGATAGTCCCTTTAAAAGGAGACTTCAGTATATACAACCTTTTTAAACGACGAATTCAAACCCTTTGTATTTTATTTTTTATTTTTCAAGACACCGGAAATCTCCTACGATCTATAAGCAATCTTCCAAACACAGCTCTTTAAATAAAAATACAAAACTACAAATAAATAATTAAATAAAACACTTAGTAGAATAAAATAAAAACCTTCTTAAAACACAAAACTATAAATAATAAACAAAATATAACTCAATTTATTCCCAAGCAATATATGTTTTCCAGAGAGACATTTAAGGAATTCACCGTTTTTTTTATCGATATAACGTCACTTCTCATTGTGTTTTGACCTCATTAATTACGCTGACGAGTCCCTTGGGTATAGACATTTTAAAATGTAAAAAGTCAACCCATCTGGATGAAACCGCGGTACGATTCTGCAATATGTAAAGTATAGTTTTCAAATATATATATATATATATATATATATATATATATATATATATATATATATATATATATATATATATATATATATATATAGTAGCGGATGAACGGGGGCAGGACCTAAGCGATAAAGTGACCCCGGTCGTGATCAAGCCTCCAAAAAGCACGCATAGTTTAAAATAACATATAAGCTGGGCGCCACCTTCGTTGATATGACATTTCACAAATTAAAATTTAAGGTACTTATATCGATCTTGACCCAGTTTTCGCGAGTTTCTTGTCGGAAGCGTTCGGCTATCCTACGCAAACGCCCGAGAGATGACGAGCCGATTTGTACCAGACGACAATTTTGATACGGTGCTGCGTCCTATGATTTTAAGTTATATTTTCAAGAAATTTTCTAAAAGAAACAAACAAACAAAAAACAAGCAAAACATAGCGAAGTTACTGTTATCAAATAAATATTTTTTGTTATTTTGATACGTTGCTGCGTCCTATACATTTTAGCTATATTTGCAAGAAATTTTTTAAACAACAAAACAAATAAAACAAGCAATACAGAACGAAATTACTGTTATCAAATAAATATTTTTAACCCTAACCCTAAACCCTAACCCTAAACCCTAACCCTAAACCCTAACCCTAACCCTAAACCCTAAACCCTAACTCTAACAACATCAAAAAAACAACAACAAAACAAGCAAAACATTATTATCATAGGACGCAGCACCGTATCAAAATTGTCGTCTGGTACAAATCGGTTCGTCATCTCTCGGGCGTTTGTGTAGGATAGCCGAACGATTCCGACAAGTAACTCACGGAAACTGGGTCAAGATCGATATAAGTACCAAATTTAATTAAATATTTACCATTGAAAATTCAATTACTATTGTACGGCGACAGGAAGTAAACATCTCGTATATAAACTAATGTTCTTCATCGACTTACACAGTAATTTCAGAAACTACCGTTATCAAACACGTCGTCCCATGGGGTGCTTTTGTTAGTGAAAGTGATTGGGTTACTGCATATGTAAGTGTTGTGTACGATCCTTTGCGCGTCTTGCGCTGTGCACAGATGCACTTCTTGTAACCTTAGCGTCTTCTGTTTGGTACATTTTGCCGGCTCATGTTTGGTACAAATAGAAGTCGCTAAGGTTACAAGAAGTGCATCTGTGCACAGCGCAAGACGCGCAAAGGATCGTACACAACACTTACATATGCGGTAACCCAATCACTTTCACTAACTGTCACCAGGATTGCGGCGCTCATGTGACGCTTGCGGCTCAGCTATCCGACTTTAGCACGCTGAACCTCTTTAAAAAATCAAATCACAATAAACGAACGACGAGAACGCTCACTTGACCGTACGGGTAAGATAGATAGTTTTATATAAATTCAGCGTTTTACAAAAACTCTACAAAAATAAAAACTAAATTCTGTATTATGAGATTGCCATTTTGAGTTCCCGGCCGAAAATTAGAAACTCGAATTCCTAGATATAAGGCCTCGAAATCTCAAGATCAAGAAGTTATGAATGTTACAATAAATACGACACTTATCGGCATTTATTTGAATATGGCAGTTGATTTATCTTTTTAGTTTTTGACCATAAATATTCCGGTTTTATTATATTTGTAAATTCTGTTAACAGCGAGTATATGTTGCATAGACACAGGCTATTTTTTTATATGATACGGATGTATGATAATCGTACATTTATATTTAACTCCTAATCTATACCTGTAACAAATGTTTCAATAATTAATTCTGATTTTATCATAGAGTAGATAATTCAATTTAAGAAACTGATTGCCTAACAAGGCTACATTTTTTTTATTGGTTCACTTTGACATAGATATCATTTTTAAGTTGTTGTGTTACAAGTTGTCAACCTTCAAGTACCATCACCTACATCAAATCCTCAACTCTATGCATTATCTACTCTGGATTTTACAGTATGATCTCTCTGATATGTAAATGTCTATTTAGAAAGTTATTGGAGTTGTTTCAGATCAATAGGCCTAGTTGAAAATTTGCTTCAATTGTTCAATGCATTGATTTAAATCGTTATTTAAATCGATATTGTTACTAGTATATATATATATATATATATATATATATATATATATATATATATATATATATACTTCCACACGTTTATTGAGATTTGAAACACCTACCATTTGAAAAAGAGGTCTTCCTCGAAATATATTGTGAAACACGGTCACATAGATTACATGACAGTGTTGAAGTCTTACCTAATCAAGTAAGATTTGCTATATAGGAAAAAAATTATTAAAAAAAAGTTTTTGAAAAAATATATGAATTAAAATCACTTGTTTTTGTCTTACTTCTCAACGCCGACATATTTCCATTTCTTGCATTGTGATCGTCTTTTAATACTCGTCTCTCTCTCTCTCTCTCTCTCTCTCTCTCTCTCTCTCTATATATATATATATATATATATATATATATATGTATATATATATATAGATGTCACAAATACTCTTAGGGCACTAGAGCCCTAAGAACACTTTGCGCCTATTTTTATGCAGTTTTTAAAGATACGTATATATTTTCATGCTATATAATATAATAAAGTCGATACTTCCCCTGTCGCTTTGGATATTACAAGTTTAGAACCAAAAGTTTCATATGCTAATCTGTTCCGCCAGCTACCTAGACTAAGTTCTAATGCGTGTTTCCAGAAAATATGCTTTCTTTTCTTTTAAACATTCTGGATTAGCGGAATAACAATTACCGAACATATTGCCGCTTGCATGGACCGAATCACAAATGCCGACATTTGCTTGATGCCTCCACGTAAGTAAATTTCTGACATTTGAAAATTAACGCATTTTTTTTCAATGGTGTTTTGAATTTGTTTCATTCTATTGATAACTTCTTCGGTTTACGTTCATCGAATACTATCCAACCGATATAAAGTCAGGTTAAATACGTCGTCTCCCGACCAATGCAATTTCACAGTTAGCCACAAGGTCGGTTTTTGTGTAGGGAAAATTCCGCTACCTAAAGATATTGGAACAAAATCAAAAATTGCCTCAGCATAGAAGGATTTCTCCGAGGACAGAACAAATGGAGATGAAAATAAAATACAAATAAAACGAAATAAAATGGTTTTAGCTTTTAGTTGTTCGTTAACGTTGTTTGAGTTTAATTGTGTTTTTACTTGCCTTACTTAAGAAGTATTCTAGAATACATAATTATATCAATTACTTATTGCAAAAAAACAGACAAACAAATGTTCGGCGACACTAATAACAAAATGTAAACAACTAATAATATTTTCGGTGACTAAACTAGGAAATAATACTGTTGTCGTATATCTTAGCCGAAATTACTGATTGATTCTGAATCATTAGAGGAAAAATTGACTTTACTTTATCATATAGATTAACAATACCCGTACTTCGCTTCATAATAAAAATGTTCGCGTTTCCCCCCTTTCCTCTAAACAATTATAGACTAACTCCCGTTGGGGCCTGGAATGATTTGGTTGACAAAAAATAAATCGGCGACTATTTTACATCACCAACAAAAAAAATCATAGAATCACTTCTGGCAGGAAAATATACCCCCCCACACACACTTAATTTTAGAATTTAGGAGCGGCACTTTGTCTTGGTACGCCACCGTATATATATGTATATATATATATATACACACACACACACACACACACACACACACATATATATATATATATATATATATATATATATATATATATATATGAACTACTGTATAGTGTAGTCTTTTTCAAGACACTTTAATCCAAGAACTTTTTACTCTTTGTGAATTTTTTCTGATGATTTTATAGTGTTACAGAGACGCTATTGACATAAAAATGTTGTTTGGCACAAGACAAATGAAACGGACCGTAAAAATATATCTCACAGAAATATTATGTTTTTTGGAAATGTGAAAAAATAAAAATAATAAAATAAAACCATGGTTATTGGAATATATTAACTGACTTATATATATATAGAGTTTAATGACGCATGTCTAATTAACGACTTGCTGCCGAAATATATATATATATATATATATATATATATATATATATATATATATAAAGTACTCTAACGAAAGAAATAAGCGGCAACTAATATCTTATAACTAGTGAAAACATCCAAATAAAAACTGAATAGAGCATTAATATTATAATATAAAATGAAATAATAAAATAAGATGTCAATCAAATTTTATTAAAATTCAAAGTTCAAACAAAGTATCTTAACGTCCTTAGCTCATGAGTTTTCAAAGATAAATCTTTAAATATATAAAAATATATACAAAAATACATAAAAATATATAACATCAAATATATCAACCCCAAAACATACTTTTTTGTTGAATCTATACAATCCATCCAAGTCATAGAGTTTAAAAGACATAATTAGGAAATATATCCAGAAGTCCAGAAGGCTGACTGAAAATTAATCCAGGTAATGAGTGAAAGTCCAAAAACTAGAAATTGAAAGAATTGAAAAAGTAGTCCAGTCGTGAGATGCGTCAGCAATCGATGAAGTGAACAGTATCCAATGTTTATGTTAGTCCGATAAATAAATCAAATCAAATAAAAAGTTCAATAAACTCACTCAAAATCCCAGAACTTGATCTGAACATTACAAATCAAATCAAAGTTCGCTTGTCAAATAGAGAATCCGTTAAATCCGATTTGAAAAAAAAATTACAATTGAATCGAGTCGACAAAGCCGGCCATTTCTTCCCCCGAATCGAATAAAAATAATTCAATGAGTAAACTTTAAAATTATTCGTCCTCCCGCGAGCCAAACATTTTAACTCATATATGTGGTTGTTTCTTCTTCAAAACTCTGATGGTTGGAGTGGGGGTGGTCAGGAATAATTGTTGGTAGTGATAATATTATAGGTTTTAAATTTAGTATAATAAATAGCAATACCCCAGCATCTAAAAGCTTATCATTCTTCCTCCGCTCCCAACTTCGAAAAATTCTTGTAGACAATTCAATTGCATTATAATACAAAACATGACAAAATAAGACTACAGATATTAGAAGCCTTACTTATAAAAACTAAGAATCCAGCTATTAATCAAATTCATTTCGATAACGGTGAAACATCCTAAAATTATTTGAATACTAGTAATAATACTCTATTAAAACTACAACCAATTACACGGTTCCCACTAAAACGATCATTAAATATTCATAAATACATGTTCTTTATTCAATATCCAACCGTTGAAGGTTGCTCCGGAAGGAACTGAAAGTACTAGGGTACACAACGAGTACGGCACATTCATCTGCCAGTACAAGCCTGGAACTCGAAATCTTATCAGCCATCTAGAAAGGATCAAGGGAAACTATGCAGACACAAGTCATCTATAATGTATATATACACACACACACACACACACACCCACCCCCACCCCCATATATATATATATATATATATATATATATATATATATATATATATATATATATATATATAGTGTTATAATGGAATAATTCCAGGAAGAAATCCGGGTAAGAGAGCTCAATGTGGTAAACAGAGCAATAATAACGTAAAATATAATAACACGAAATTACATGATTGTCGATGCAATAATTTATTTCAACCTTGCGGTTTTATTCAAGCATCCAACTTAACAATTACATTTTTGATACTGATAGAAAATTGAGTTATCCTCGGCACTTCAAATACAATCAGAGGGAGTAGTGGTAGCAGCCAGTCCGAACACCCAACACAGAGCGAGTAGGAATTAACATCTTATATTTAACTAAATTAATCTAAGGGAATCTTATGGTTTTGTTTTGTTTATTTTTATTAAATAATAACGTCTGAGTTAAGCGCACATATTCTTTCTACATATCCGAACTGGTGACATACGCCTCCATACATACGCACACATATACCTATTCTTAACATCACACACACACAATTTTTGGCAAGCCTGAAATTCAGCTTTACCAAGGCCACCGATATTTTTCACCCGGCAAACGAAACGAGCGAGTCTCGTGTCATCAGCCGATTGACACTTCACGTGCCCTATTTCTCTAGATACGCGCGTCAGAATTACTTTGAAAATTAAAAATACTCTGATTTTAACAAATTCATCTTACATTAGTTTGTAATCTATGGAAGCCTATAATTAATTTTAATCTAATATTGTCTAGTGATAATATTATACACTTAATTTAATTCGCTATCTTATTTTAAGTAAATAACATCTGCATACATCCCCACATATATACACATCTATCTCTACACACACATACATGTATACATACATATACACACACATACATATATACTTACATCTACACACACATATATATATACACACATACACACATATACATATATATATATATACATATACCCACATACGTACACACACATACATACATATATACCACCATACCTACTACCTTGAATTAAATTTTTTTTAAAACATCGAAGATAAATGTGTTTCGTCTTTAAGTATTCATTAAAGAACATCCCTACTAAGTGAATGCATACCTACACATATACACACACAAACATATGCACATACACACACATACACACATATACATATACACACCTATATACGCACATGCACACATAGCCTCGGATGTGCAAAATAGAGATACATATATATGTATACATATACATACACAAATGCACACCCGTACACATACCCATATACATACTCAGTCATACGCGTACGTACACACATACCTATACTCATATACTCGCACATGCCCATACATGCACACATACACCTGCACCCATGTATACACATATATACCTATATACACATACATATATACAAAATAACATATACGGCCTGGAAAGTTTTAAATTGCACATACATACCCATAAGTAAAATAATACATACGGCCTGGAAAGTTTTAATAACCGGGGTAAGAGTTTAATTAAATATACGCATACATTGATAAGGCAAATATGCAGTACATACATACACACACACACATACACACACACACATACATGCTAGCACATGCACAAACACATGCATGCATGTACGCATATATATACATACAAAAACAAATGTACTTATATATACGTTCCTATTCTCATCATACATACATATACACTAATGCCCGCATACACGCGCATCCGCACGCGCATGCATACATAGCAAATATAAGGCTATCTTATTTCAAATAAGTACTCTGAAAATATAAGGCTATCTTATTTCAAATAAGTACTCTGAATACACGAAAATCTTAAGGTACACTCGTATATGCATACATCCGAAAAACAATTATAACCAATGTCACCAGATCAGTAATTACATGTTCATAACAGGTATTAATGTAAATATTTATGGGGGTTTACCGTAATTGATCTATTTGGTATCTAACCGTTACAAGTCTAGAGGTCTATCAGATTGTTAGATATTGGTAATTTTAAATTTGCATTTATGTCTGCATTTCGCCATCAATTCATCGCGTTTGTTTAAAAGATTATTGCGGTCGTATTTTAGGATTCTTATTTTCTCCTCTAAACATAAATTGCATCTCTGCCTAAATCCATTTGGGATATCCGAAAAGCATAGTATTGACCACGAAACCACCGGGGACCGGTTCTCATTTTTCAGAAGCCACCATTGTTTCGCTAATTCTGTTTTGTTCTTGAGATCTGGGTTGTTAAAAGAGTGTTTGTGGTCATAAAAGCGTTGTTTCCAGTTACCCGCGGAGATGCCGATGTAGACTTTATTGTCCCTGTTATTATCTTCCGGATGAATAGTGGCCTTATACACCACACACTCAACTTTACAGTTACCGTCCAGTGGGCAGTTCTCTTTAACTTGGCAATTACATTTATCTACTGTAACCTTATTTTTACTAGAATTGTTTAGTAATTTACGATTATGGGTGCTGATTATTTTATCCATGTTTTTGGTACAAGAGTAACTAATTTTTATGGTTTTTCTATTAAATATCTTTCTGAGTGGATTATTCATGCTAAAATGCTTATCTACTAGGTTCAAGAATACTTTCCCGATGTTGATGTTAGATAGTTGGCAATATGGGGGATTGAACCATGTTATTTTACGGCCTCTATTCCTGGATTTATTTTTATTTTCTTTCTTGATATATTTGAGTTTATCGCTATATCCACTTTTTTCTAGCGCTCTATTGTATAAATGTTTGTTTGTTTCAAAAATTTCCTTGTTAGCCGAAAGTTTATTAATTCTAGTATTAATCGTTTTAGGTACTTGTTTGATTATGCAGTTCGGGTGATTAGATCTAATATTGATATATGATGGTGTGTGATTATCTTTGTTGAAGGGTTTGTAAGTCCCCTTTTTTAAGTCTAGTGTAATGTCTAGATAGTTAACTTCTTTACAATTTGGGGTTATGTCTATTTTAAATCCTAGGTATTTGAAGGCTCTTATTATTTTTTTATGTATTTTGGATACCATGGGGCCGTCACTATTAGGGATGATAATTAGTCCATCATCCCTGTATAAACCAACTAAATTAGGTTCTACAATTCTGCTGAGTCTCAGCAGAATTGTAGAACCTAATTTAGTTGGTTTATACAGGGATGATGGACTAATTATCATCCCTAATAGTGACGGCCCCATGGTATCCAAAATACATAAAAAAATAATAAGAGCCTTCAAATACCTAGGATTTAAAATAGACATAACCCCAAATTGTAAAGAAGTTAACTATCTAGACATTACACTAGACTTAAAAAAGGGGACTTACAAACCCTTCAACAAAGATAATCACACACCATCATATATCAATATTAGATCTAATCACCCGAACTGCATAATCAAACAAGTACCTAAAACGATTAATACTAGAATTAATAAACTTTCGGCTAACAAGGAAATTTTTGAAACAAACAAACATTTATACAATAGAGCGCTAGAAAAAAGTGGATATAGCGATAAACTCAAATATATCAAGAAAGAAAATAAAAATAAATCCAGGAATAGAGGCCGTAAAATAACATGGTTCAATCCCCCATATTGCCAACTATCTAACATCAACATCGGGAAAGTATTCTTGAACCTAGTAGATAAGCATTTTAGCATGAATAATCCACTCAGAAAGATATTTAATAGAAAAACCATAAAAATTAGTTACTCTTGTACCAAAAACATGGATAAAATAATCAGCACCCATAATCGTAAATTACTAAACAATTCTAGTAAAAATAAGGTTACAGTAGATAAATGTAATTGCCAAGTTAAAGAGAACTGCCCACTGGACGGTAACTGTAAAGTTGAGTGTGTGGTGTATAAGGCCACTATTCATCCGGAAGATAATAACAGGGACAATAAAGTCTACATCGGCATCTCCGCGGGTAACTGGAAACAACGCTTTTATGACCACAAACACTCTTTTAACAACCCAGATCTCAAGAACAAAACAGAATTAGCGAAACAATGGTGGCTTCTGAAAAATGAGAACCGGTCCCCGGTGGTTTCGTGGTCAATACTATGCTTTTCGGATATCCCAAATGGATTTAGGCAGAGATGCAATTTATGTTTAGAGGAGAAAATAAGAATCCTAAAATACGACCGCAATAATCTTTTAAACAAACGCGATGAATTGATGGCGAAATGCAGACATAAATGCAAATTTAAAATTACCAATATCTAACAATCTGATAGACCTCTAGACTTGTAACGGTTAGATACCAAATAGATCAATTACGGTAAACCCCCATAAATATTTACATTAATACCTGTTATGAACATGTAATTACTGATCTGGTGACATTGGTTATAATTGTTTTTCGGATGTATGCATATACGAGTGTACCTTAAGATTTTCGTGTATTCAGAGTACTTATTTGAAATAAGATAGCCTTATATTTTCAGAGTACTTATTTGAAATAAGATAGCCTTATATTTGCTATGTATGCATGCGCGTGCGGATGCGCGTGTATGCGGGCATTAGTGTATATGTATGTATGATGAGAATAGGAACGTATATATAAGTACATTTGTTTTTGTATGTATATATATGCGTACATGCATGCATGTGTTTGTGCATGTGCTAGCATGTATGTGTGTGTGTGTATGTGTGTGTGTGTATGTATGTACTGCATATTTGCCTTATCAATGTATGCGTATATTTAATTAAACTCTTACCCCGGTTATTAAAACTTTCCAGGCCGTATGTATTATTTTACTTATGGGTATGTATGTGCAATTTAAAACTTTCCAGGCCGTATATGTTATTTTGTATATATGTATGTGTATATAGGTATATATGTGTATACATGGGTGCAGGTGTATGTGTGCATGTATGGGCATGTGCGAGTATATGAGTATAGGTATGTGTGTACGTACGCGTATGACTGAGTATGTATATGGGTATGTGTACGGGTGTGCATTTGTGTATGTATATGTATACATATATATGTATCTCTATTTTGCACATCCGAGGCTATGTGTGCATGTGCGTATATAGGTGTGTATATGTATATGTGTGTATGTGTGTGTATGTGCATATGTTTGTGTGTGTATATGTGTAGGTATGCATTCACTTAGTAGGGATGTTCTTTAATGAATACTTAAAGACGAAACACATTTATCTTCGATGTTTTAAAAAAAATTTAATTCAAGGTAGTAGGTATGGTGGTATATATGTATGTATGTGTGTGTACGTATGTGGGTATATGTATATATATATATATGTATATGTGTGTATGTGTGTATATATATATGTGTGTGTAGATGTAAGTATATATGTATGTGTGTGTATATGTATGTATACATGTATGTGTGTGTAGAGATAGATGTGTATATATGTGGGGATGTATGCAGATGTTATTTACTTAAAATAAGATAGCGAATTAAATTAAGTGTATAATATTATCACTAGACAATATTAGATTAAAATTAATTATAGGCTTCCATAGATTACAAACTAATGTAAGATGAATTTGTTAAAATCAGAGTATTTTTAATTTTCAAAGTAATTCTGACGCGCGTATCTAGAGAAATAGGGCACGTGAAGTGTCAATCGGCTGATGACACGAGACTCGCTCGTTTCGTTTGCCGGGTGAAAAATATCGGTGGCCTTGGTAAAGCTGAATTTCAGGCTTGCCAAAAATTGTGTGTGTGTGATGTTAAGAATAGGTATATGTGT
The DNA here is from genome assembly GCA_963556195.1 of Sepiola atlantica. Lineage (NCBI taxonomy): Eukaryota > Metazoa > Mollusca > Cephalopoda > Sepiida > Sepiolidae > Sepiola > Sepiola atlantica. The sequence goes on from OY744517.1 coordinate 140,605,962, forward strand.
GCGTATGTATGGAGGCGTATGTCACCAGTTCGGATATGTAGAAAGAATATGTGCGCTTAACTCAGACGTTATTATTTAATAAAAATAAACAAAAAAAAACCATAAGATTCCCTTAGATTAATTTAGTTAAATATAAGATGTTAATTCCTACTCGCTCTGTGTTGGGTGTTCGGACTGGCTGCTACCACTACTCCCTCTGATTGTATTTGAAGTGCCGAGGATAACTCAATTTTCTATCAGTATCAAAAATGTAATTGTTAAGTTGGATGCTTGAATAAAACCGCAAGGTTGAAATAAATTATTGCATCGACAATCATGTAATTTCGTGTTATTATATTTTACGTTATATATATATATATATATATATATATTAGTACTTCATGTATTCACATAAAATATTATAAGGAGATATAATTTTTTATGTGTCAGTTTTCAGTATTTACTTCAACAGTGCTCGATACGTAAGTAGAGCTAGGTAGTAAGCAATGAAAATATATATGGCAATCAAGCTACACATTTTATATACACTCACAAATATATTCGATAATACGGATATCGGCCTTTATAGAGATGATGGATTAGCGATAATAAGAGACTCCAACAAAGTCAAGGGAGAAAACTTCAAGAAAATTATACATATGGAAATGAAAAAACTAGGCCTAAAAGTAGAAGTAATGGCTAACATAAAAACAACGAACTTTCTAGACGTCACATTAAACTTAAGTAAAAACACTTACGAACCATACCTAAAAGATAACGCCAACCCAATATACGTACACCCAAAGTCTAATCACCCCCCATCAATCATAAAACATATCCCGAATTCGATCGAAAGTAGGCTTATCAACAATTCTAGTAACGAAAGCGTTTTTAAAAAATCAATCAACATTTACAATACAACTCTAAAAAATAGTGGTTACCACAATACCGAAATTAAATATAAAAAACAGGACACCGATAATTACAACAAAATTAAAAATAAAAACAAAAGAAAAAGAAATATAATCTACTATACCCCTCCCTATAACCAGATGCTAAAAACTAAACTAGGCAAAAAATTCCTAAATCTGATTGAAAAACACTTCCCCGTAACCAACCCTCTACATGAAATATTCAATAAAAAAATCTAAAACTATCCTACAGCTGCTGTGAAAACCTAGAAATGATAATTAAGGCACACAACAACAAAATACTAAAAGACAACAATAGAGAAGGAAAAAATAAACAAAGTGGAAAATATAACAAAAATAACACTACGAAGAACAAAAATATAAACAATACTAATAGAAATAAACAAAACACTAATAATTACCACCCGAATAGAAACGAAAAAGTTAGCAATGAAGAGAAAAGATGTAACTGCATAAATCGTAAACTTTGTCCACTACAAAATAAATGCCTAACTAAAAGTGTTGTATACCAAGCAACGATATTTGCCAACGAAAGACCAAATAACAAGAAATACTACGTGGGTATGACATCCCTAGACTTTAAGACCAGATACTATGACCATAAAAGCACATTTAAAAACAAAGAACGTCGAACTAAAACAGCACTAGCTAACCATTATTGGGAGCTCAAAGAAAATGGACACTCACCAATAATTGAATGGAAAATAGTAAGACAGGCCAGTACATGTAGAAACTTAGACGACCAGTGTAGATTATGCCTGAATGAAAAATATGAAATCCTAAATTTTAAAGATCCCCGAAACCTATTAAACTCTAGAAGTGAAATAGCAAACAGCTGTTTACACAGAAATAAATTTACCTTAGGATGATATATAATAAATAAAATAAATAAATAAATAAAAATAAATAAATAAATAGAAAACTGAATTAGTTAAAATTTAAAACCTAAAATAGAAATACAAGAAACCACGTGTTAAAATAAATTCGCCCACTGTATTGACAAAACAAAGGAAACAGGATATAGGAAAATCCATTGTTAACAAAAAATAGGAGCGTCACTAACAAAGCCTTTGTTCGAGGGAAGCCCAACGATTGGCTGAGGGAACAACAAAGAATCTGATTGGTTAACTAGCAAACCATGTATATAAAAACACCTGACAAAAATATCTCCATGCATTTAGCCTGACGATTCCCCAGGGGATGAAACATGGGAGCCTCTGTGTAGCTTGATTGCCATATATATTTTCATTGCTTACTATATATATATATATATATATATATATATATATATATATATATATATATATATATATATATATATATATATATATATATAAACGTTAGAAACAGTCTACGCGGATCAACCAGCGATTCGACGTTAACACGTCTCTACGCAAAGTTAGTTATACACATGTAAAACCACCTCTTCTACATACAATCCACCGTATCTTAAATATTTACATACATATATAATAGGGAACACTTAGCAATAATATACACACATACATTCACTCTTGTTCCGAATTTAATTTAATATATTTTTAACTGCGTTCTAATAGTTCAAATTATACTTAGATGCAATAATTAGAAGATTTAATCGGTATTTACTAAATCTATTAATTTTATACTAAGAAAAATAAATATTAGCTATTGTTTAATATTCTTATTTCAAGTTATAAAAAAAGTTATAAAATCATAATTTTATCAAATAAAACTCAGTAAAATAATATATATAGTACTTACATGCATTAAATAGTATATCTACAGAGCCCCACTGTGATAAGACAATGATGCCAATTAGTAAGAAAAGAACTAATAAAAAAATTAACCAACCAGGCTAGAAATTGGAAAAATCAGTAGAATTATCATTGAAAATATCAATAAGACCATTAAAGAAAAGCTGCATTTAAACCAATGGGTTAACACCAACAGTACAATTAAGTGGTTTAATGAAATCGGAGAAAAGACCATTGTGCTTTCATTTAATTCGATATAATTGATTACTACCCTTCAATTACAAAGAAGTTATTTCGCAAGGCGTTGGACTTCACGGTATTACACACATATTACCAGCGAAGAAATGTATATCATCTATAAGTGTCGTAACGCACTACTAATTTGTAGGGATTTTGCAGGCATTTTGCAGGCATTAAGATGAAAAATTACTTAGATGTTACACTTAACCATAACTATGGCACCAAAGTTGGTCAAAATATAAGCTATAGTCTAACTTAGAAATTATATTATTTTGTAATATCTTAGTCACATGCCAAAGTCAAGGTCACGGAAAAGGTAAAAGTCACACTTTTTACGATAACCGGTTCTGTTCATCGTAGAGACGCGCTATTTGGCCCATATTGTAGCCAATGAAGGCCCGCATCTTATACTGCCTCAACACTGACTTTTGACCCTAAAAAGTTCGGTGAAGTTTGATATTTTGTGCAGAATTTCAACTTACGTTGTCTGGTGGAGTAATGCAGACATCGTGGATCACTTATCTTCTTGTTATTAATGTTCCCTTTTCTGTTTTCATCAATCAAACACTACATTTTCCGATAATAACATTCTTTTATGGTATCGTTTAGTCATTTCATTAGTTAAATAAAATTGCTTAACTATTATAACATACACTAAAAAGGTTTATTTAAAAGGTTATGTTTTAACGTAAATTTATCACATTCGGTATGATATGAATTATGAAATGATATGATTAATAAATCTGGCGAGAAACTTCATTTTGATGTTGTATGAAAATTAATCTAAATAATATTCGATGCGTAGAAAATAATGTCGGTTAAAAAAACAAACTGTTTATTTGTTGGACGTGTAAAAAAGCAAAAACAAAGAAATAATAAATTGTTACAACTTTTCTTTTCTTTTTCTCTTCTTTTTGTTCCGTTTCTTCCGTCTTGTGTTGCTGACGTCATTAAAAAAGTTCCATTTATCAGTTTTAAGCAGAAGCTAAATATGTTATCTACATTTTGCCAGACAAGAGAGACAGAAAAATAAATAAAGGACAAAGCAAAAATAAAAGAAGAAGAAAAAGATGAAGAAAGAAAAAGAAACTTGTAAAAATAAACGAAAGTAAAAAAAAAATGAACAAAAAAAATCGGACGAAGATCTCGGCGATATCTCGTCTTGACGTGGTTTCGGTCACGTGACATTCACTGACACGCATTTTTTTCTATTCTGTTTTGACGGTCTGCCGAGGGACAGATTTTCAGATGTGTCTACGCAACTCCATAAGCAGCTTCGCCGGTCGGTCTGTTTTGTGTATTAAAAAATACGGAGGCTATAACCAGCTTGTTGGTCTGTCACATTTATTGGTAAGCATTACGATAACCGACATAAATTATTTTGAAGGAAATACACTTGGCCAATTAGCACCCTCCCCACCCAATTTATTTTGCTGACTCATGTGTAACGTATTTGCAGTAAAAAAATATTATTTAATGAATAATGTCAGCAATTAAA
>OY744517.1:140615346-140687846 GCA_963556195.1 Sepiola atlantica
GTATTAAAAACCAAGCGCGGGGAAACAGGATTAAAAGCAATTGATAATGCTTCCAACAATCTGCTTACCAAGTATTTTACTATTTTCCTCTATCCAGGGTAATTTTAAATAAATAGGACAATTCAAAGGACCACAGATTTTAGGGGATTTGAAATCAATAACCTTTTTATTTATACAATCATTGATAAGGTCTTCCGGATAACCATTATCAATAAATATTTCCCTGATCTTATTAAGTTCAGAATCCACCATGTTAGGAGAACAGATCATAAGACCAATCTTTCTAGACCTTGGTACAAAAGAAGACCAGTTCACATATAGGCCCGTATGTATATATATATATATATATATATATATATATATATATATATATATATATATATATATATATATATACTAGCAAAAACTACCCCCCGGGCGGCAATTACTGACACTGTAGTCTTCTTTACAGAAACCAAAGAAGTAATTTTCATTTGACATATTAGTAATTCAGAGGAAATTTTAAAAATGATGAGTGTCGTAGTGTTATTTGAAATATTTGAATGTGGGGGAAATATACTGTGTATGAACATCATCAAATTTTGTTTTTTTAGGAAAAAACAACAAAAAGGCTAAATGATATGGCCTTTAAGATATTCAACGTCGATAAATTTTATTTTGTTTCAGCATAAAAATGAAAAATGAATTCCCCATTAAAACTGGTTATATAATGAAATGAATAAACATAAGGGTGGAACGTCGATTGGTCAAATGAAACGATTTTATATTACTGAGTAATTCATAATGTGTATTTCGTACTTTTCACCTTTATTATAAAAGAAATGAGGTATTTCAATTAATTCTTATATCATTAGAATGAAATAATTCTAGCATGTTTTGATGCTAATATGGTTAGGACAGATGGGAAAAACTTTCGCATTTATTCATTCATATATATATATATATATATATATATATATATATATATATATATATATATATATATATATATATATAAAAGAATCTTATCTTATTTGAATACTTATTATTATTACGATAAAGCTCTATTTGAAACTATATCGAAGTCTTTGTGTGTGCGAAATCTGCTGTCTTAGATATGATTTTATTCCAACTACGAGAGGTTGACATACACACAAATATATGCATACATATATTGTGTATTTATGTAGCATTCTTTTAGTTAAGCAAACATTGTTAAACATAACAGAATTCTACTGCTTGATTACAATTTAAATTTAAAAAAATGTTTTTCTAATAATCTTGGCATTTATCTGACCTACAAAAATGCCTGGCCAACCCCGTCGGCATTCCCCGGTAAGGGCTCCTCAGACGATTAGCAATAAACTACCCCTTCTCAAATGGTGAGAAGGCAAAGCCTGGGAGGGTGGACCTCCTAGAACTGCACAGGACAATACCTCAGACCGGTGGAATCAAAGCCCGAAGGCCAATACGGTACCGGTTTACATCCATCGGAACAGATACTACAATCTGATCTCGGTATTTATCTACCGCCCACAGCGGTAAGATGTGACACAAGGTCAGGAAAGTGGGATTGAAAAGCCAGCGCCCTAGAGGAAGAGCACGCTTGCCTACAAAAAATGCCTGGGCAGCCCCGTCGGCATTTCCCGGTAGGGGCGCCTCAGGATATTAGCAATAAACTAACCTCTTCTTAAAGGGTAAGGAGGCAAAGCCTGTTTTTTTCATCCCTTTTTTTCTGTTGACTATTCTTGACAATCGCCGTAATATATGCTTTTTTTCCAACAAAACAGTGAACGTGGAACGACATTGTTTTTTTTTTACTGTGGAAAATCCATTCTGGAAGGTAATACCATACAGTAGATCGTATCGGTCGATATTGCCCGGTAGAGGCGCCTTTGACGACGGGCAAAAAAACAATATCCCTACAGAATCAAGAGGTAATATTTGAGAGGATGACCTTATGAAAGCGAACAACACCACGATTCACTCCGAGTTTAGCTTGAAGTACACATCTTAGTCAAAGGCGTATACAACCAGTTAATACTCTCTTACAGAAACCGACTTACAAAGGCATGAAATACGTAAATAGACACTCTTATTATTATTATCAATATTTAAGACTGTTGTTAAATGGTCCTGATGCACTCAGACAATGCACTGATGAATTGGACAATAACTTGGTTAACAGTGGGAGTCCACTTTCAGATTGAGCCATAATATGACTCATCTAAAATTAAGAATTTTAATGCTTCTTTGACTCGTCTCATACTTAAATTGTAATATATAATAGGTATATTGATATCTGAAAATCAAAAAAATGTCAATTACTGTGAAATATTGATGTTTCAAACTTCTACTGCTGCTTTGTACGGCCCCGAGTGCTGGCCGGCGGCGAAGCCAGCAGAAACTTTAAACATGTATGCATTATTTTTGTGGGGTGTCTATTTACTAATCTTATGTATGTGCATATTAGACTAATTTATTTGCAATGTAAAGCGTCGCCTGTGGACGGATTAGTCTGTAGAGGGATAGGCGATATCAAAAGAAAATAATTATAAAGTATATCCATGCAAATTAATTAATTTCATTCGACAAGTTGTTAAGACAGGGCGAGATAACGTTAGTTAAAAATGAGAATTTAAAGTCTCCAAGGAACCTTCTTGAGTAAAATAAGGCGTTCTTTTGTCTGTAAGGAGAAATTGAGTACATATGTTTGTTTCGGCAGTCGTCTTGTATGCTAAGAAGGAATTGTGCAGACGCGTTCATTTCGACTGCCGTCATGTGTGTTTATGTGTGTGTAAGTGAATAGGCACACGAAGATGTGTGTGCGTATTAGCATTCCTTTTTTTTGTTAGTGAGTTTACATGTATGTACTAACTTGTATGTGAGAGTGTTCGGTTAACAGTGTGTATATGTTGGCGCTGTGTTTAGTAGTCCATGAAAGTTTCTCGTTGTTTCTGTCGAGGCCCCTCAGCTAAAGGCTGGAAGTAGCTTTTCAGTACGTACCTGTCTCTGTTGAAGAAAACTATTGGAACAAAAAGAGAGAGAAAGCTGCGTGTTTAGCTTTTTATAGTGCACGCTGGAATTCTCTGATTGGTTGAAACAACGTGCTAAATGGAGATTTTGGCCAATCAAGAAACGATACATAAATACAACATGCTGCTTTTGAACAAGTCCAGTATTGTTAGGGAGTTACCGGTGTTTCATCAAATGATGTCCTTTCGTAAACTACTTTCGACGTACGACTCTATAGGGATAAGTAATATGCGACCCCCTTTAGAAGTAACTACAAAAAAAGATTTCGCTTTTATCAATGAGCGACCTCACATGAAACCTTTTGAAATCATGCTAAAATTCTGCTACGTCTTTTTGCCCTATTTTTCAAAAATTAAATCCCCGTATTTTGATTCCCGCCGATAAATAAATTGCTCTTCAAATAAATAGCCTTTACCACCCACAACCACCGATTAAGAGTTTTCATCTTATAATTATCGCCCTTGTTCTTTTCGTTTCCAGCGTGCGTTTGTCGTTCGCTAGAGGGCGCCCGTGCGGCATGATGGCATGAGACCTGTTGTTTGTGAATGGGATGAACTAACTGAAAAGTGATAGGTCTATTTTCGATGTTGGATACCATTCTTGTTTATTTACAGGAGATTTCGAATCGGATCCCTTCGACACCGAAGCCTCTCAGTTTGAAATCCTAATTCGAGTTCTAAACATTCGCGCCCTTTTCACACTTTCGACCGGCACCACCTCATCCTCGCCTTCCCCCATTTGCCCCGTGCACATCTGTCAGGGTTTATTTTCGGAGAGTCGTACCCTATACCAGACTCAATTTTGTACCCGGCCAATATTCTCACTTTTTGTCCCTAGGGACAAAAACAGACACCCGGACACGTGCGATTCACGCAGGGGAGAAATTAACCTGATCTGCTTTTTTTTCTTCTTATTTTCTTTTTCGTAGATTCTTTCTGTATTTCTTGCTTTCTTTTTTACTCATAGATTATTTTTCCTTTCTTTCGTTTTGTTCCTAGACGCTCCTTCTTTCTTTCTTTCTTTCTTTCTTTTCTTTCTTTCTTTTCTTTCTTTCCCTCTTTCTTTCTCTCTTTCTTTCTTTCTTTCTTTTTCTTTTTTCTTTCTTTCTTTATATTCATAGATTCTATCGCCCATTCTTTCTTTTTCTTTCTTTCTTTTTAATTTATAAACGAGCGTGTACACCCTCCAACAAAAATGACAGAAACAAATATGCTTCGCCAGTGTTCGCATGGATATTTATATCTGTATAAAATAACGACTAATAACGACTAAATCGGTGAAGTTAAAAAAAAAAATAAGAAAAAGAGAAAGAAAACTGGAAGTTTTTAAAAAGACAAAAAAAAAAAGAAAAGACGTATAAATCAGTATAGAAAGAAGAAAAAGAAAGATTTTCTTTCTTAATTTCCCTAAATAATAGAAATGGATTAGCCCAGCAGTTTTTACAGAAATAAACACACACACATATTTATATTTATTAATCTTTGTATTACAGAAGATCAGAACAACATCGGTACTGTCGGTTTCAAATCTTAACATAGGGGACCTTTAAAGGCCTCTTTATCGGAACTCTATTCAGCCTCTGTTTATGTCTGTCTCCCCGGAAGATGGATGTTCACTGTTAATTTCGATTCTTTGCTCAAATTTAATTTTCATTATTTTTACCAATTCGGTATTTCTACCTGCAAATTTTGCCGGTATTTTAGTCATGGGCGAGTAAAAACAGTTACTTCTTATGGCGTTTGAAAAATATGTCGATACTAATGTCATGTTGACCTCAGATCCTGGAGAAATAAATTTAAAAAATAAAGGTTTAAAATTTAGATTTAAAAATTAAGACAAGATTTAAAAATAAGATTTAAAAACATAAATAAATCCACCGGGAGAAAAAGGGGGAAAAATAGAAAATCCGACGACCGAGTCAGAAAAACTAAGGAAGGATTTGAAAAAAAGCCTTTCCCGAAGTTTTTCTCTGGCGATCTCGGTCGATGTAACAAGATATCAGCAAAATTTGAACTGAAAGAGAACATTCAACCTGTATTACATTTTTTTTCGCATCGTTAGAAAAAATAAACAATGAATTAGACAGATTAGTAAGGATGGTATTTTATCTAAAGTGGAGTATAGCCAATATACTAGCACCAATTGCCTATGTAAAATAATCTATGGAAATCCGCGTGTGCCAATCTTTCGATAGGACTAAATGCAGCACTCAAAGACAACCATTATCACTTCCAAGCACAGATGAAGTTTTTATAAAACGAAATGGAGGAACATTCTTTTCAAAAATCGATCTTAGCGATGTTTACCTCCGTTGAAGAAGAAAGAGAAAGTTCAAAATTACTATGTATAAACATGAATCGCGGATTATATAAGTTTTTTCGGCGTCAAGGTCGCGACAACAGTTTTCCAGCAAGTTATCGATACTATGCTTGTCGAACTTGATTTCACGATCGCATACCGAGATGATATTTTAATAAATAGAAAAAAATATGGCAGTCAGACAGACGTTCAATCACTCTCTTTATATGCTGTATTGATACTTTCTTCAATATACTTTGTTTCACTAAATCCCGAGTTTGTGTCTTCTTTCCGAACTCCTTACAGGTCCACAACAATTTATTTTCCTTTCCTCTTTTTATTCCTATATTCTTTCTTACCTTCTTTATTTTATTTACCTCCTTTCTAGGAGATTAGACACAAGGTCAGGTATAGGTTCGATGAAAGTGTTTCTGTGGAACGAACTGGATTCGAACTTGGCCCACCCAGGTTTTCGATCCGTGTCGATAACCACTTAGCCACCATAATCCACATTTTCTTTCCTTCTTTATACCTTAGTTTCTTTTTCCCTTATTTTTCTATTAATTCCTATATTCTTCCTTTTTTCTTTTCTTCCTTACTTTCTTTTTGCCTTTTTCTTTTTTCTTTTAATTCCTATATTATTTCTTTCTTCTTTACTTTCTTTACTTTCTTTCTTTCTTTCTTCTTTTAATTCTGTCTTATTTTCGTTACTTTTCTTCATAATGTTTTTCTTACTTTGTTTTTAGTCATGAATTCCTCTAGCTTCTATTTTTTCTTTTAATTCCGAAAATACTTCTTTCTTTTCCCTTTCTTCTTTTCATTCCTATATTTTCTCTCTCCCCATTTTTATTAAAAAATTCTGCTTTCTTTCTTTTTGCATTCTTTTTCATATTCTTTCTGTCTCTCTTTTAGAAATTGAGAGACATATCTTCAACAAGACGAAAACTTTACCACACAACTCAAACAGTCAACGTTTGATTAAAATCATTGAATGATAAACAACACCTTGCCGTTGACATATGGGATAGGGGCATGTCTTGTTGTATTTTGTTGATTTTTAATGTGTCAAATACAACAGAACCCGTCACACACAACAAGGTCAGTGTCAATCAGTAAAATGCTCTGTCTTAACTGTCGACAAGAAAACGAGTAATTTTCATTTGTAAACGATAAGGAAAATAAAGGCTATAAAATAAATTGTCTGGAATGCAGCAAACATGTAGAATTTAATAAGTCGCCTTTAAAGTTAAAAAAGAAGCTTAACTGAGCAACAATTCTAGAAAGAAATGAAATTGAACTTCGAAAATAATACTTTCTTTTTCTTTCATTTCCTATATGATAAAATAATGTCGATTTTTCTCGTGTAACTACAGTCAATTTAAGAAAATAAGCGACCACTTTTTATGAAAAAATGTTCACTTCACTTTCAGGAATTCTTGATGCGTGTTTCTATAAAATATTCGTACATTTCGCCCCCGTTTACAAATTATTAGATTTATTCCGACTAAACTGATTTTCTCAAATACGTACTGCCATAAAGAAGGTAGCAAATAATTTCACTCTCTTACAAATAAGTCCTCCCACGTTACTCACATACAATTGTTTATTTACTTCATAGGTATAATTATTATTAAGGCACCGTTTATTATTCCATTTTTAACTCATGCTATTTCCTACATACTACACTAGATTAAAAAAATAAATAACAAACGCTCCCTAGCGTCTTTAATGTAATCGAGGAATAACGGAATATAGAAATGGTCTCATTTTAGCAGTGCCGTCTGGCTGTTCATAGTACATTTAATCACTCTTAAGAATACTGGAATACATTACTGGACAACTCACATCGTATTGACAATGGCGTCTTAGCCTGACGTCTAAGCTTATCGTAAGTGACTTATTTGTAAAAATCAGGATATGATGATTTTTTTTCTAAAACAAAAGAGAAACCGATAATTAAGTTTCATCGACTGTTTTCTTTTTACACAAACAAAATAGAAAATCGCTTACTAAGTTGAAAAAACTGGTTTCGTTTAAACTAAAACAAAAAAAAAATCGATTATTATTTATTAACTACTGTTTCTTTCTTAACTAAAACAAAATAATCGACAGTTTTCTTTTTACGAACACAAAATAACAAATAACTTTCCAACAGATAATCTCTTACTAACTTTTAAGGACTTTTTATTGAACTAAAAAAAAAGGAAAACGTTTATAACCTTTTACGAATGTCTTTTTTATTTTACTAACACCAAAAGCAAAACTGACCACTAAAACAAAATCGAATAATAACTTTAAAGGACTGTTTTTCTTTCTAAAATTAAACAAAAGGCCATCGCTTACGAAGACTTCGACTGTTTTCTTTTTATTAAAACACAACAGATAATCACTTACTAACTTCTAAGGACTTTAAAAAACTAAAAACAAATAGAAAAAACGTTTACTAAATTTCAACGAATGTTTTACGTTTTTAGTAAAACGTAAAACATTCGTTGAAACAAAAAAGATTACGAAGTCTTCGATTGTTTTCGTTTTACTAAGACAAAACAGATAATCAATTACTAACTTTTAAAGACTTTTTTACCGTATGTATTTTTTGTTTTAATAAAACTAAAACCAAAATTAAAGATAGAAAAGACACTCGCTTACGACGTATTCGACTGTTTTCTTTTTACTAAGACAAAACAGATAATCAATTACTATCTTTTAATCATTTTTTTAAACCTAAGCCAAAACTAATTACTAACATAAAATTGATTAATAGCTTTTAACGACCGTCTTTTTCTAAAACAAAAAAAAATCACTTACGAAATATTTTACTGTTTTCTTTTTACTAAAACAAATCAGATATATTTTGATGTAATGTGAAAGTTTGAATTGTTTTCTTTGTAAAAGTTAAGTAGATTCTTTTACTATATAAATCCTTCTAATTATTATTATTATTATTATTATTATTATTATTATTATTATTATTATTATTATTATTATTATTATTATTATTATTATTATTATTATTATTATTATTATTATTATAATAATAATAATAATAATAATAATAATAATAATAATAATAATAATAATAATAACAATAATAATAATAATAATAATAATAATAATAATAATAATAATATTTTTTTTGTATTATAGTAAATTAACACCCTCAGCTATCTCCCTAAAATAAGATTTTACTTGCTTTGTGGACACCATGAAAAAACCAAACAATTATTTATTTAACGTAAAATGAGCTCCCCTTTCTGAGAGAGTCTAGCGTTTTAGAGCAGTTAACGAAAAAAAAAAATTCGCTCTAGGAGATAAATTCTATGTGTTTATTTTTTGGGGTGGGGTCTATTTTAAGCGATTACGCATGGTTTTGCGACCTTGCCAAAATTAATGAACATCCATAAAAGGTTAGAATGGTACGGAAATGATGATCATTTTACATACAATTTTTAAAGGTGTTCACACGTAATCACCCCACAAGGGTGGAATCTGATTTTGGTACTTATATCGATCTTGACCCAGTTTTCGCGAGTTTCTTGTCGGAAGCGTTCGGCTATCCTACGCAAACGCCCGAGAGATGACGAGCCGATTTGTACCAGACGACAATTTTGATACGGTGCTGCGTCCTATGATTATGTTTTGCTTGTTTTTGTTTTGTTGTTGTTAGGGTTAGGGTTAGGGTTTAGGGTTAGGGTTAAAAATATTTATTTGATAACAGTAATTTCGCTCTGTTTTGCTTGTTTTATTTGTTTTATTTGTTTTGTTGTTTAAAAAATTTCTTGCAAATATAACTAAAAATTATAGGACGCAACAACGTATCAAAATAACAAAAAATATTTTTTAATAACAGAAACTTCGCTATGTTTTGCTTGTTTTTTTTGTTGTTTCTTTTAGAAAATTTCTTGAAAATATAACTTAAAATCATAGGACGCAGCACCGTATCAAAATTGTCGTCTGGTACAAATCGGCTCGTGATCTCTCGGGCGTTTGCGTAGGATAGCCGAACGCTTCCGACAAGAAACTCGCGAAAACTGGGTCAAGATCGATATAAGTACCCAGAGTTTTTTTTGTGATTTAGCTGAGTGTGTTGATCTACAAATTTGCCATCATTATTATTAGTAGCATTACTATCATTATTATCTGCATCTTGTTTTCCTTTTTATAGTAAAGCAAATCAATCTTTACTTGAGCCGAAGTTAAGAAAAAAACAGACCTGTTCCAAGTCCATTCCTCCAAGGTCACGGGGGTGGGACTGTTCCGTACGAGAGCCCATTAAATACGTCCTCTCACTCGACGGTTTACTATCATATTTTGTCTGTTCCTTTCCCACATTATAAAACAATTAGTGTAATGCCATTTTGCTCTATAAATTGTACTGGAACTGATGAAATCTCAAAGTCTCAAATCCTGAAAGTAGATGTTGGCGGTTAAAGTACAACAAAGCAATAGTTCACAGTTCAGTTCTTTACGAAAAAAACTGGCTAGGGATTTTTGACGTAAGTTTAAGTTCAATAATTACCGTTTTTATTTAAACCCATCTTCGCTCACCAGGCTGAGAGGATCGTTACGAACTCCCTTTATATGCGCCCGTATTATACCACGGTCAACTAGAAAAGAGGACGAACCTTGTTAATGAATAATCGCTGTGACGTCATTCACACGTATTTGTCTCCCTTTTCGTTCATTATACAACACAATCCATCTTCCTTAGTTAACGTATTTAACAAAATCTAACGATATTCGTCAACCAATGGGTGAACTTTCTTCATTCGCAATGATTGATCCATCTCCAAACTGCTATTCTGTGAGAGGTTGCATCTCCATAAACAACAAGGAATTAATCATCTAATATTTTCTTTCATGTTTTAAAATATGCTACTACGCATTTTTCTTTTCTGCTAAAAGAGTTCGCTTTCTAAGCACACCGTCATCACACGACATTTGGTGTAGGTGCACACAGGTGTTAAACATTTATTTAAACGCGTTTCTACCTTAATGCATCCATGTATTTGTGAATTATACAAATTGTAGCAAAACGTTTTTGCCGTCTAGTATATGTGTGTGCATGTATCGTACTTTTTTAAAACCTATTTTCTTTCGTAAGACATTTCTAGTACGATTGTTGTACTCCACCCCGGAACGGTGACATGTATGAACGCTCTCATTAGAAACAGATAAGAACACATTTTTCTCTAGTTAAAAATAAAGTAGCACTTCGTCTTCCATGAATCGTTTTCAATCTGTATTATTTCTGAATTAAATATTTTCTGCCCTCTTTTTCTATTCATTAAATTTCTTTTATTACCTCCTCAAAAGGAAAGGGTAGTATATTCGCCCTTGTGTTCATCTGTTTGTTTGTTGGTTGGTTAGTTGTGCGTAAGATTACATAAAAACTATTGGTGAGATTTCCAAAAAACTGTGGAGAAAGATCGATGCTAGTTCAGAAGAAACTCCAAGGACGTTTAATTCTGGTCTGAATAAAGACATGGACCAAGAACATTTTATTTTCATTCTCTTTAACATTTCTAGAAAAAATTATGTCTCATTTCTTATGGAATAATCAGATGATTTTGGGAGAAGAGTGGTGGAAGTAGGCGTTATATTCCAATTTAATAAGGGTTTATATGTCTTGTCAGTCACTCTTTCTCATACGTCACGTGTTACATTGTTCTCGAGACACTTTTCTATCGTGTTAGCTGTTACATGCATGAAGAAGGTCGACGACAATGTTTTTACTTAAAATAATATTTTATTTAACATAAGTTAAAAAATAATAAGTCACCAGTTATAAAGACCAAAAACCACTCGAAAATAGAGGGTAATGAGATGGGTGGATTGTCGGTTGAATAATGTAGAATATTATGAGAGGATTAAAAATGCTTAATTAATTCCATTCATAAAGTTTAATTATTTATGGGGACAGTTAATGACAATTATTTGTTGACATTGTGTTACATTGTCGTTTTTTTAATTTTTATTTTTTTTAACATAGTTCACCCCAAACAAGGCAGGCCGCCACCGTAGACGTAAGGGGCTACTGAGAAGAAAGAAAAGGGGAGAAGGTTGGGGGGGGGGGTCAACCTAAACTGTGATCTGCGCAGCGAGATGTCTGTTTACATTAATTTTAAATTTCTGCATGTCAGTACTGTCGGGGAAACAGGAGACAGGGAGAGAGTTCCAGAGGCCAGCAGCACGAGGAAAGAAGCTATTTGATTAGAAAGCTCTCCGGCATCTGGGGACCTGGGATTTAGTTGATTGTCGAGTTGGTCTAGTGAATTTACGTCGAGGGGGCACCAGAGTAGCCAATTCATCGGAGCATAATCCATTGAAGTATTTGTAAAACAAGCACAAGGATGCTACATTGCGGCGATGGGACAGGGGCTGGAGCTTGGTTGACAGTGAAGGACCTATTAGGTTGGCGACTCTTTTTTGGACCTTGTCAAGGAGGGAGAGAGTAGTAGATGATGCACCAGCCCTCTTACTTCAATGTTCTGGTATAATTTTCTCTTTTTGTATACTGACGCCTGGCGCCGTTGTCATCATACTCATCGTCTAGTGCACCGCATTTCGTCGTCTCCATCGTCGTAGTGGTTCTGAAACCAAGTACCTTTCCATGCACCGAGCGGAAAGAGCAAAGTGACAGAGAATTTAAACTGGGTCCTTATTTTGGAGAGATGTTCTCGTCATACGATTAAATGTCACACATTCATTAAATTGAGAGAGAGAGGCCAAATTGTTCTACTTAACTTAATTCTACTTAGTTATGGGGAAATGAGGAAGAGTGGGCAGACCAGTCGCTATCAATTCTTTTAGGAATTAAATTCCGATTTTCTTTTTTTTGAATTACATCTCGAATTCCATTTTTTTAGATTTTCGTGTCAAGATAATTTGCATTGGTCCACTTAGATACTAAATCCATACTAGCTGATGTAACACTTGTTGTAGTCTGCAGGGAAGCAGTCTCGTGGTATGAAGTTTTTGGAAAGAAACTGTTCGTGTAAATTCCGTTGTATGTTCGGCACTATAGATATTCATGTTCCCTAACTATGAGTCAATTTTAGCTCAACTATCACCTCAAAGCTATTCTAGGTCACATGATTAAACTAACCAATTATCTATCTATCTATTACTCATGTGCCTTATCGAGTGCTTTTCTGGCGTTTCCTAAACAATATTTAACTTATTATCAGTTTGTCTTTTCCTTCATTGTTACTCCCCTCCCAAGACAGAGGTTATGTTTTTGGTCGAGTTTGTCAGTCTGTTTATTTGTGTACATCGTTTGACTAATCATCACCAAACTTGGTCAAAATATCGGTCATAGTCTAGCTTAGATCTGATTTAATTTTAGGATATCTAGATCAAAGGTCAGGGTCAAGGAAAAAGGTGAAATTCACACTTGGCGATAACTTCGGTTCTGTTAATCATAGAGACTCGCTTCTTAGCCCATATCGTAGCCAATGAAGTCCCGCATCTTATATGACCATAAATATGATATTTAAAAAAGTTCGAGCAAAGTTGAAATTTTGACGAAATTTCAACTTCCAAGTTTTCTAAATTTGATATATGCATTTTATGCTCATTGATAACAGTAACCACCATGCAAAATTCAGCTTCATTAAATAAATAAGTTTTGAGGTATGAACGTTTCTATGGCATAATTTTGGGTCGGGAATAGTTCATACCATATAGAGAGGTAAGTCCGAGATATGAATTTAGCCCATCCTTGCGTTGTCAGGAGGAGTATTCAGTCTCATGACTGACTTATGTTCTTGTTTCACAATAGTTTCCATCTAAACTGGTATCTTCTTCTTCTTCTTCTTCTTCTTCTTCTTCTTCTTCTTCTTCTTCTTCTTCTTCTTCTTCCCACATTTCACAATTCTCTTTTGTTTGTTATTCATTTCTCGACCCCTTCTTTTCCAAAGAATTCTTTGAAATTCTTCCATTTTCCAAACACCTGACTAATTACCGTTCCTCTGTAATCACCTCCAACCCTTTTTACTACTAATCAGAATCACATTTACCATTCTTTGCGTTTACCGTTTACAGGAATTACCAAACTCTGCAACTCGTAGAATCCGGTCGATGACAGATCCACGTTGTTGAAGTGTCTCCACACGCCCCAAAAATGTCTTTTGCGTTTCCTGTTTTTCTTTTCTAGTCGCAATAATAATTATTGAACCATTAGCAGACATTAGCCAACAAAGCAGCGCCTTCTTCAAATTCCTCAACACAACCAGTTTTACGAAACGTCCCCAAATTCCGACTCGTAAACCTAATTTGTTTTGCATTTTAGGCAAACGCACACGTGGTTAGTGTCATTTTCATCACCGGATTCTTACCATAGAAGAAAATTGGTTTGGAATTTCTTTAAGTCTTTCCTCGTGTTTTTTCTTCGAGGGTGAAGGGAGAGATCAACGAGGAATACACTTCTAAACCACGACTAATGTCGCTTGTAAATTTGCCTTATTACGGGTGCCGAAAGTGGCAGACATCTTACAGAGCACTTCTCCAATTTTAACCCTGATTAGGACTAAGCTCACAATAGTTCACGATTGATATTTAGTTGCAGTGCACACTCAGAGCTGCCCAGCCATAGATCGATTGTCTCATTATTTGTGTGTGAATTTCTCCCTTATCATTGCATAAAATGACCTTGCGCCAGACAGGATTAACGTAAGTGGTTAACATATAAGCTATTCTAAATACTTAAACATTTGAAACAAATAGGAAATTTGACTCAACGAATTATTTTTCTCAAAGTTTAGAAATATAAAATGGTGTTGTTTAAACCAAGGAACATTTGCTTTCATGCTAGTTTTAAATTTAATTTTTAGTTTTGTTTTATAGAAATGGATTTAATTTTAACAAAATTGTAAACAGAATTAAAGAGAAAACAATTTTTCATGATGTTTAGCTTGGAACGAAAAAAAGAAAGAGAACATTGAAAATTATTTATAACATATTATGCATCATGAATGCTGGTAGGTGGGCATTTTCGAGATGATCGTGAAGGGTCACGGAGGACGGAAAGATTGATTAAGGAGGGCACTAGCCAGACCTCCACTAGAACGGCGCAGAACTTACTGGAAGATTCGAGATGCTTATTACCTCTCAAATTCCAGATAAAACCAACGGTTGTTGCTAGCGAGAAATCAATGGTAAACGACTGTTGCGATAACGCAAAATTATCTGCAATGGTTATCGAATAAGGCAGAGAGTACAGGAAATCTGGGGAGACTTGTTGTCACTCAGACCATAGGAAACACTACCGGTTATTGTCAGTGAGCAATCACTGATATTGACTTGTATGAAAACTAGTAAGTAAATAATAATAATAATAATAATAATAATAATAATAATAATAATAATAGGCATCTGGACCAAATAACTAGGAAACTAATGTCCATGCACAATACATCGCATCAGAAGGATGGTACTCTATGTAAAAAGGAAAGAAGGGAAAGATAAACGGATAAGTGTAGTAGACTGCGTGGATGATATTATAAACAAACTAGAAAAATACATAACCCAAAGTACAGGACAGCTGATTACACTGCAACAAAACACTGCTAAAACAAACAATACAAAAAGAAGTGAAACTGGAGACAACAAGGCGAGGACAACAAAATGAGAAGAGAAGCAACTACATGGACGATTCATAAGACTGGCCGAAAGAAGAGACACATGAAAACACATGGACATGGCTACGAAAAGGATAGTTGAAGAGAGAAACGGAATCGCTACTAACAATCGCGCAAAACAATGCGATCAGAATAAACTATATAAATCCAAGATAGACAACTCCCAGAAACAACAGTAAATGTAGACTCTGTGGACAAAAAGGCGAAACAATAAATCTCATCATAATCGAATGCAGCAAAATAGGACCAAAGGAATACAAAAACAGACACGATTACGATAGGAAGAGAGTCCACTGAGAACTATGCAAACGTCTGCACTTTGAACATGCAGATAAACCGGAGACATTAGTGGAAAACGAAAATCATGAGAACCTCTGGGACATGGGAGCAAAAAGAAACAAATTCATCCAAGCAAAGGGACCCGTACGTGATAATAGACAACAAAAGGACAAAATCTGCCGAATCATTAACTTCGCGATCCCAGCAATTCACAGGGTGAAGATAAAGAGAGTAGAAAATGAAGCAAATACATGAAACGTGTCAGAGAGTTGAAAGGAATATGAAACATAAAGAAAGTTCCTGTTGTACCAATAATTGTAGGAGCACTGAAACAGTTCCGAAAAAATTCGAAAAGGATTAGGAGAAATTGGAATCACAGGGAAGATTTACACCATACAACAAACAGCATAGATGAAAACAGGTAAAATAGTAAAAAAAAATCCTCAAGTGCAGAAACTAGTCCCCATACGCAAGTGATACCTACCAGCCACAGGTAGGTTGAAGTACAAATAGAACAAAGACATGTGGATGAAGGTTGCACGATTCCAGAGGAATTGAAACTGCCAGAAAGTCTATAATCTGATCGCCCCCCCCCCACTCCCAATAAAACACACGTACGTGTGATGATACCAGCTTCTGCTGGCATTACACAAAATAATTTAGAATAGTCAAGGAAGATGAAAAGACTGATGAAAGAAGCGCACAAACCAGACCCCCATTGGAAGGGCACGAAGAATAATTGAGCCATCGGCAGTTAGAAGTCGATGGTAAACAGATGTTGCGATAACAATTTTATTTGCAATAGTTATCGAAAGAAACGCAGAGCGCTGGGAATCAGTAGAAACTCCATGGAATAGCATTTGTTATTGCCAATGAGACACCGCTGATAATGACTCTCGTGAGAACTGGTGAGTAAATAATAATGATAATAATAATAATAATAATGATAATAATATTAATAATAATAACAATAATCAAAATCATGCAAAGGACGGCAAAGATAAAAACAGCTGCAATCTTAAGGAAAATCCTTGAATGCGGAAACTAGCCCGCATAAGCTACAAAAGGTAACCAGTCACATTAAATTCACAACAGGAAGAAAACAAAACCACACGAATGACACCACATTACAAACCAAGGAACAGAAACTTCAAGAAACATCACTTCGTAATCCCCCCCCCCCCAATAAATGACACCGGTTTCAGCAAACAGCACACAAAAATCAACCAATAAACAGAAATTACAAGAAACACCATAAGCTCTTCCACTCCCCTTCCCAACCATCACCCTAACAACAACAACAACAAAAAAAAATAATGCCGGCCTAGGCCGACACCAAATAAAATATTTGTAGAGGGTCAAGGAGGATGGGAATACCGAGGAGGGACAGCACAAACGAGACCCCCACTGGAAGAGTGCGGAGAATGCTGGGATCTTGGGGAGGCTTATTGCCACCCACATCTCAGAGAAGACCAATGGTCTTTATCAGCGAGAAAGCAATGGTAAGCGGCTGTTGCGATACCGCAAGGTTATTTGCGGTGGTTATTGAAAAGAGGTGAAGAATACTGGAAATGTGGGGAGTCTTGTTGTCACTCAGACTCCAGGAAATACCACTGGTTGTTGTCGGTGAGCAATCACTGACGATGATTTGTGTGAGAACTCCTAGTGAGTACAAATAATAATAGACTCTACTCTGAGACAAAGGGAGCTAACAAATTAAGAAAGCGACTTCAAGTGGACGAAAAGATCAAGTAAGTTCTAATTCGCCTTATGTAGCGGTAAAGAATAATACAAAAGAAGGTAAAAGCCAATAGAATTGAGAAAATGCAAACAACACGTTGACTAAAAACCTCTTCAGAGCCTAAACATTAGCCATACTAGGCAAGCTGGTACCATTGACAAAGGGTTTTTATATATCGGACATTTTTAGATGAATATTTTTAATTTGTATCATTTGGATTATTCAGAACATTATTCTCATTTTGGTTGTTATTTTAACAACGTTCTGGCCGACGTAACCGCCGATCTTCTTCAAGTGAATCTTTTCGAACTCGGGGACATTTATGTCGACCTTGCGAATCTATACGAAATTTCGAACGGAACCCTTTTATTTTATCCACATGGACATGTGGCATAACAGATAGGGGCATTGACTCTAAGGTTCAATTCTCACTACTGGCGTAATAACTAAGAATGAAATAAACTTTACGTAACACTTTTAACCGGTCATGGCTGACGGAATGAAAACAATCGAATCCTGTGAATTAAATAAAGAGTTCGGAATTTCGTATAAATTTATGAGTTTGAAAGAAAGATTCCCGAGTTTGAAAAGATTTACCCGAAGAAGATCGGAGGTTACATCGATCGAAACGTTGTGAAAATAACAACCAATATGATCTTGAAATAGAAATAGCAAGAATGTGACATTAATAATTCCAGTCGTGGTTAGGACACTATGTTTAATTCATATAGGCTCAAATAATCGGATTGAAGAATATCCCTGACAACTCATGTCTTAAATGAACACAAAACATGTTCTTACACAGAACTCACAACATAATAAAGGATTTTTACGTGTAGAATAAAAAACAATATTTATGCATCTTTGTATATAGAATTATGTAGCGTAAATGAGATGACTTCATTTCTGTCATTAGGTCTCTGACCCTAATGGAAATGAGTATATAGGAGATGCCAAAGGAAATAATAATTATTATTAATAATAATAATAACATTAATAATAATGATGATAATGATAATGATAATAATAATGATAATGATGATGATGATGTCAGAGAAGATGTTGCATTACCCGTTCTTTCGGGGTACTCGGTAAGATCCAACAAGAATGACAAAGAACAGAACGTATATAGAAAAACTTTGGTTTTCTTTATTTCCCATCACCGGATGGTTTACGCACACACATATAAAAAAAATCTTTTGACATAATTTTGTCTCATGAAAGTCTTTTTCTTGCTGAGGTCACAGACTTGGTTTCCGCCATAAACTCATTCATATATACATCAGATTGGAAAGCAATTTGCTCTGCATTGTCTATCCGAGCGTGAACTGAAGCAATTGTTCCACAAGCACTTCCAATTGTCTGCTTGATGAAATACAAGTCAAGGTATCCCTTTACTTGCTTATCAGTCGCATTTTTAGTCAGCGGACACGAAAGCCTAACAGCAAGACGGGCTTGGGTACCATAGCCAATAAAGCTTCATCGGTTTCATAAACATCGGTAAACTCCCATTCTTCCGGTACTTCGATACTCCGATCACCAAGCGCTCCGGCTCTTCGCGTTTCTGAAACCGCCACCTTTCAAGTCTCGCTTGCACTACGGAACCTTCTCCTTTTTAATAGTTATCAAGTCGATTTCTTTCTTTCTCGCTTCCCATTTACAATGGACTCGTCCACGATTCATTTTTGCCACTCTTCATTATCTTACAAAGATATATAAGAAAACTACCATAATCTGAACTCCCGTAAACACACACGCGCGCTCGCGGTGGTGACAGAAACATCGGTTGGTACCACAGTAAATGCCCGTAAAGAATCTGTGAGTATGGTCAGTTTCAGAAAAGAGACAAAACTATTCAGACTTACGGATAATACTTGAATCCTGAGGAGGCTTATTGTCACACAGATTCTAGAGAAACATAACGATCGTGATCAGCGAGAAATCAATTTGTAAACGGCTTTTGCGAGAACACAAAATGTTTTGCAATGGTGATCGAAAGAAGTGGATAGTACTGGATATATAGGGAGACTTGTTGTTACTGCAGAAAGCATCATCTGTTTTTTTTTTACCAGTGAACGATCACTGGTAATGTCTTATGTGAGAACTCCCCGTGAATAAATAATAATTATGATAATAACAATAAACAACAACAACAACAACAACAACAACAACAATAATAATAATAATAATAATAATAATAATAATAATAATAATAATAATAACAACAACAATAGCAACAGGCTACAAGGGAATACATGCATACTTGTTAAAAAATTTGTGGATACATTCTCTCAGTTTCTGCGCTAGCCTTTTATGTAGAGTCGTGAAATTTTTTAACCAGAGTGCCAAAAGAAAGGACAAGGCTAATACAAAAAGATGCCAAACAGGGAACGATCACAAGCAACTAGTGACCAATAACCTGTTTACCAATAATGTGGACAATTCTAACGGCACAATTGAGAGAACAAATCTACTACACTCTGAATAATCGTGGACTGCTCCCCAAGGAACAAAAAAGATGCCAGAAAGGGAATAGAGAATGATCTGCTATACATAGATCAAAAGATCCTGAAGGAGGAAAAAAGCAGAAGAAAAAAAACATCCATGTCATAGATTGACTACAGGAAAGCTTACGATAAAATTCCCCAAGCATGGATAATTGAATACTTAAAAATATACAGGGTACCCGACAGGATTATTAATTTTATTGAGAAATCAATGGAAACATGGAGACTAGAACTAACAGCTGAAGGACAACACCTGACTTGGATAAGGATACGGAGATGCATTTTTTAATGAGACTTTCTATCCCCACTACTGTTTATCATAGCCCTGATGCCACTTAACTACATCCTTAGGAAGTGTGATGCCGGATACAAGTTTACAGACACAGAACAAAGAATAAACCACTTCATATACATGGACCACCTGAAGCTATTTGTCAAAAAGCAAAATAATATTTGAAAAGCTAATAAACATGACCAGAATATTTAGCCAGGACATTCAAATGGAATTCAGAATGGAAAAGTGTGCACTGTTAGCGATGAAAAAGAGGAAAATGGAGACATATGAGGGCATGGAACTGCTCAACTAAGGGGAGATGAGGGTGCTTCGTGAACATGATACCTTCAAATATTTGGGAGTTCTGGAAGCAGACACCATCAAATCTACAGAAATGAAAGAATAATTTGAAAAGAATACATGAGAAGAACAAGGAAACTCTTAGAAACAAAAAAAAATATAGCAAAAATCTAATTCAATGAATAAACACATGGTCAGTATCACTAATAAGATACGCTGGACCATACAGAGGCTGGACGAAAGAAGAACTTAGGCCACTTGACCAGAATACAAGGAAACTAATGACCATTGATAATTCACTACACCCGAAAGATGATACTGATCGACTCTACGTGAAAAGGAACGAAAAGGAAAGAGGACTGGTAAGTATAGAAGATTGTGTGGAAGACACAAAAAAGACTTTTAAAAATACATAACCCGGAACACATATAGACTGATCACTGGAGCAACATACACTGTCAAAATGAACAATACAGAAAACAACGAAACCAGACACAAAAATACAAGAAAAGAAAAGTGGGAAGAGCAATAGCTGCATGGACGATTCATCACAACGACAAGAGAAGAGACTCAGAGAAACACCTGGACATGGCTAAACAAAGGACACTTGAACAGAGAATTGAAATCACTACTGACAGCTACACAGAACAGTACGATTAGAACTAATTACATTAAAGCTAAAATAGATAAAAGTTAGGAAAACAGTAAATGCAGATGTGTTGATAAAAGAGACGAAACGGTAAACAACATAATAAGTGAATGCAGCAAACTAGCCCCCCAAAAATACAAGAACAGAAACGACTGAGTGAAGAAAGCAGTACACTGGAAACTATACAAACGACTGCATTTTAAATATGTCGACAAATGGTACAGACACAAACCGGAGACAGCACTGAAAAACAAAAACAACAAAATCCTCTGTTCAAACAGATAAACTCATTCAAGCAAGTAGACCAGCGTCATAATAACTAGCAAGACGAAAATAAACTGCCAAATTGTAGATTTTGCCGTCCCAGCAGGTCACAGGGTAAGGATCAAAGAGACAGAAAAACGAAGTAAATACACAAGGCTTGACAGAGAACTGAAAGGAATATGGTACATGAAGAAAGTCAATATAATACCAATAATTGTAGGAGCACTAGGAACTCTCCCGAAAGACCTGGAAAAAAGACTCGAAAAAATTGGAATCAACGGGAAGACCGAGATTATACAGCAGACGGCAATGATGAAAACAGCTGAAATTTTAAGGAAACCCCTTGAATGCGGACACCAACCCACATAAACTACAAATACTAACCAGCCACATGGCAACTGCAACAGAAGTAAAACAAAATGGAAAGAACACAACATAAATCCAAAGGAACTGAAACTGCAATAAATCTTATAAACTAATTCCACACAAAATAGTCGTTAAGGCTCAAGGAGTATGGAAAGACAGAAGAGGGAGAGCACTAACCAGACCTCCACTGGATAAGTGCGGAAAGTACTGAGACCGTGGGCAGGCTTATTGCCATCAACATTACGGTGAAGACCAATGGTAAGCGACTGTTGCTCAATGGTAAGCGACTGTTGCGATAATGCAAAGTCATTTGCAAAGGTTATTGAAAGAGGTGAAGAGCACCGGAAATCTGGAGAGACTTGTTGTCACTCAGACTCCAAGGAACACCACCGGTTATTATCAGTAAGTAATCTCTGATGATGAACTGTGTGAGAACTAGTGAGTAAGAGAAAAAAAATGATGATGATGATGATGATGATGATGATTATTATTATTATTATTATTATTATTATTATTATTATTATTATTATTATTATTATTATTATTATTATTTTTTATTTATTTTTTATTTAAAATTTTTTTTTTTTTTAGAATAGAAAAATGAGCACCACTCGAGATGAAGAAAAGAGAAATTGAAACAACGAAAAGCCTATGAACTATCGAAAAGTGATCAGGGCATTTTGTGAACGCGATAACTATAAATTACTGACCATTATGGAAACGTTTCATTCACAGAAATGACAGAAATGACAAAACCGACCGTATAGCCAGGTGAAACTGACCAACCAAAGGTAAGTTGAAATATCTTTTACTTTTACTTTTGTTCACCCCAAACAAGGCATATTTCCACCGAAGCCTAAGGGTACACTGTGATAGGAGCCCAGTTTATGGGGGTGCATTCTCAGTGGAGAGTTGGCCAACATATGCTTGTTTACAATACATTTATGGTTCTGCATGTTGATACAATCGAGGAAATAGCGAGCAGAGAGGGATCGATGGAAATAAGCTGTTACAGTAGAAAATCTTCTGATATCAAGAGACCTCTACAGACAAAGGGGTGGGATTTTGCTGTTAATCGGGTGAGTCGGAGGTATTTCATTAAAGTGCAGTAAGTTAAGCAGAGCATATTTTATGAAAGTACTTGTAAAACAAGCACAGGGATGCTACACTGTGGCGATACGACAGGGACTAGAGCTTAGTAGTCAAATCTGGACCTATATGGGTTTTGCACCTTGTCCAAAAGGGAGGGGCTAGTAGTTACCAGCTACGATGTGGCTACAATACTCCATGCACGGGTGAAGGTGGCTTTATATATATATATATATATATATATATATATATATATATATATATATATATATATATATATATATATATATATATATATATACAGGGTGGGCCAAAATAAGGGTCCTATCTTTAAATTTGAATAACTTGAATTTGAATAACTTCCACAAAATAAAAGTTAAACTCACCAAACTTTATGTGTGTGTAGACTGACCCTTCCGAGATTTTTTGAAATAAACAAAACAAATTTTAGCCGAAAAACACTTCTTAAAACTTACAAAAACTAAAGTATTGTTTTTTACACTGTTTTGAGTTTTTTTAAGCAAAAATAATGTTTTCTAAATGAGGGTACGTTCCTTAGGGCTAATACGGCTCATGCTTGCTTCGGAAGGGGTCCTTTACTTATTCTAAAAAAAAAAAAAAAAAAAAATTAATAAATAAAAAAGTTATGAATTTTTAAAAATAGGACCCTTATTTTTGCCCACCCTGTATATATATATATATATATATATATATATATATATATATATATATATATATATATATATATATATATATATATATATATATATATATATATATATATATATATATATATAAAGTATACTGGCAAGTGTGATAAGTTTCCTAGCCGATAGAGGGAGCCCACGTTTTTTTGCACCAGACTTGGCAGTATCTTCTATGTATTTATTCTAATTCTTGTTGCCGGTGAATGTTAGACCAATGAGTTTGACGTTGGACTATCGGAAAGGTTGCTATCGGCCATGCTAATCGGTGGTTGGAAAGGTTTCTTATAGCTGCTTAAAGAAATGAGCTTTGTTTTGGTAGCATTAAATGTGACCATCCATTGTTGGCCATGTTCTAGATATAGATAGAAAATACTGGAACGAACGTAAGGAAATTGAGACTAACAGGATAGATATAGATGACAATTTCTATAATGTGACTCCCCCCCCCAAAAAAAAAACGCGGTAGTATCAACATCGATTGATACTACAGAAAATGGTTGCAGAGAGTCTGAGAGGAGGGAAAACACCATCAAGAACTCGAATGGAAAGACATGTAGTGTATTCGAATCCTGCCACTCAAATTCCCCAAAAAGCCATTAGCCGTTATCAGCGAGAACTTAATGTTAAACGGCTAGTGCGAGAACGCAAAACAAGTTGCAATGGTTTTCGAAATAAGTACTAAAAATTTGTTGGAACTTGAACACCACATGTTTTTTTCAGTGAGCTATCATTGATAAGTAAGTAAAGTAAATGCGTATGAATCAGCGAGTTTGTTAATAGTGCTTATCCTGCTGTGGTCATTGGTTTCCAAGATTTTTTCTAGCAGGGACACGTGAAGGTTGCCAACATACATAAGTGAAAGTGGTGCTATGGAACCGACCGGATTCGAACTTGGCACTCCCAGGCCGTAAATCCGCGTCCCGCCGCCACCTCCCAAGACATATCTTTACCACAACTTTACCAGAACATTTATTTCTTCCTTCGTGTGCCTGGTGTCAGGCGGAATTTGCAGCAATAGATATTTTTACCTAGAACTTCGCACATGTAGAACATGTTTCCACGGGGTTGCCTCCCTACAGGCTACACAATGGTAGTCTTCAAATCCAATGTTAACGAACACTTGTCATAAATAGTCCTTATAAGTAATCAAACTTTGTTCATTCCATTAGTCATTTTCAATCCTCTCATAATATTTTTCATCATTAAACCGACAATCAACCCACCTCATTAACCTTTATCCCCGAGTGGCGTTAAGATTTGATAAGTGGTGACTTATTTGTAAAAAAGAACCACTAGTAAGTAAGAAACAACAACAGGCACGATTTTTAGTTGATATTTAAAGTCTACGATACTTAATTGTAAAAAGCTGTCACCCGGATAACGTCCGATACATCCTTTAGTACATATAATAGCTTTAATGGATAAATCTAAAACAGTCTCGAAATTTGCGTGTCTGGATCTAAGGAGTCGACATCGAAGTAGACGTGAGTCACTTTTTTTCCTAAAAGATAAAAAATATTTTTTTTTTTTAAATGTGAATCAAAATATATTTTTTAAAAAAAAATGTGAATCAAAATATATCTTTTTAAAAATGTGAATCGAAATAAGTCTTCTTGAGTTTCTCCCTAAAAACCGTTTTAGGTTTTGGTCTCTGAAATGTCCTCTCTCATTTATTTGTTAAGCATGGCACATCTTCTGTCGCTGATTGAAATAGAACAGCTAAAGATGACATCGGCCACTGATAAATCGACACAGACGCCTAGGGGTAGCAGGGTAGCACAACCTTGTTGATACTAATTCGTTTAATGTCAAGGGTACAAAAGATCGCATAGAAAGTTGTCGGATTTAATTGAAATGTCGCATCTCGTCAAAAACAAAAATGAATTTAGTAAAAGAGCTATTCGTGACAATTAATCCGCATCAGACGCCCTTTGAAGCGTTTTAGTCTACAAATCTACTCAGATTAAAATCCTATATAGAATTTGATTTCAAGTTGGCAACCACCAATCTAATAAATTTCAAGTTTGGCAACCGACCAATAAAATTAATTTTAAGTTGACCAATTGACCAATCAAATTAATTTCAAGTTGGCAACCACCAATCACATTAATTCTAAGTTTACAACCGACCAATCAAATACAAATTTATTTTAAGTTTACAACCGAACAATCAAATTAATGTCAACCACCAATAAAAAAAAATGAAGCAAAATGGTCAGAGATGGAATTCAAATGAATACCAACATGTCAAAGATTAGCTTCACATCCAATTATAAAACCGGCGGCACATAATCTTTCTAAAATTATTTTTGATATTTAACGCTGTTTTTAGATGCGTTTAAGAAAGAGGCTCTGTTTGTACGTTGATCCACCTGTTTGTCGGTCACATCCTTATTCCAAAAAGAATCCCATTTCTTATTTTATTTTAGAAAACAAAAAATAAATTCAGTGAGAAAACAATAATTACATTCTAGGTAGGGACACTAGCTTACAAATTGAACGGCTTTTAACGCAATGAAATAAAAAACTAATTACAGAAAGATTAAAATCGTTTCTTCTTTATCATAATAATCATCATTATCATCATTTTTATTGTCGTATTTCCCTTGGTCAGGTGTCAAACTTCATCTAACAGCCTGCAATCACAGTCTCTAAGCGTAGTGATCTTGAGAATTGATACATTTAAAAATTCTATTTTCAAAGAATCTTTTTTATAGGTTTCATCCAGGGTTTCTTGGGTCGTTCCACTTTCTTCCGGCATTCCACCTCAAGATCTCTGCATTTTATAATTAAAGAATCGCTTCTCTGAACATGGCGAATCCAACGCATCCGACTGACCACCAGAAGCTCATCACACTTTGGTATATTCAACCTCATTAACAATCAGAAGAAAAAATAATGGCGCTAAATACAAAAGAATTCCGTTAATTTCACGACGAAGCATATTTTGTTCAGGGTTTCTTTTGCATTTATAAATTGTGATAATCTCTTTTTAATTTTCGTTGTGATGCGTAAAGTCTCAATTGAATAATGAGGATTATCAACAAAATGTCTAAACACATTGTAAATTGTTTATACGACAATTGGCGCAATGTTTTAAGAAAGAAATATATCGCAACTGCTGTTAATTTGAATAAGCAGCAAAGATCTGCGCGTATCCAAATTCTGGTTTTAGTGAACTTTTCTTAACCGGGCGTATCTCAAGAAAATGAAGAAGAAATTAAAACCGCACGAATTCAATTTCTTCAAAAACAAAAATAGAAAAAGGAACAAAAAAAAGAAAAGAAAGAAAACGAAACAAATTTTTACTTATTCCATCTTCTTCATCCACTCTTCCATATCTCTACTCAAGGTTGCTATCGTACATCTTGTATTTTACTTAACTCAACCAAATGACGGGCGGACAGACAGACAGACAGACAGACAGACAGACAAATAGTATTATATAAAAGCATTGCAACAAAAATAGAAAAAACGAAAGGCGAAATGACTAGCAAAGCAAGAAAATATTTTCTTTCGGAATCTTTGAGATGATGATTTATAATTTGCATTATTTGAATTATTCGGACTACGATTTTATTTTGGGTTTTATTCTTACAACATTTCGACGAGTGTAAACCTTTATCTTCTTAAGATGCGTCATGTTGAACTTGATAATCTGTAGGGTATTACGAACGAAACCTCTTTTTTTAAATCCACGGAAGTAGATTGGTCTTATTACGTCAGCTATGACCAGATAGAAGTCTTAAGTAGTGTTTAATTACATTTCTAGCATCGCCTAAACATGGACCCGTGGCGCAACGGCTTTTGTAAGAGGGTCAGTCGGATTTCAAGTGGTTATTTGAGAACTAAAATGTACGTCGTCATTGGATCCCAATTTTTTAAGGATTGGATTGACGATCCCCTAATTATGATTTTAAATTTACAGTCTTGTACCTTATTTAAACAACTCTCTCTCATTATCTCTCAATCACACTCCCGCTTTCCCCTCTCTTCTCATTTAGCGTAACTTTTCCGTTATCCAGAGGTCAGACGGTTTTTGATATTTTGCCCGCTTACTCTCCAGTAATTACGGTTACCCCGGTCAACCCTCTCTAAATTCCATTCTGTACAATCTTGTCCAATCATTCGTTTCCAAGCCTTTCTTGAACTGTCAAGCTTCCAGCAATTTAAGACTTCCATTTTTCTACAATGACCGTACTAGCGCCATCAATTCGTCCTTAGGATGCCATCTATACTGGTTAATTGTAGTGCTTTCAGTAAATCCTCCAACCCAATGTGTCGGGTTTGGTCATATTTCACATTGCAGTACATTAATCTACTTGAGTAATTTTCATAAAGTTTGTTGAATCTCGGGAGATGATGGTGGTTAAGTGCATAACGACACGGATGTGCCACATTCGAATCCAGTGCGTTTGATACTATCACTTTCACTTTTGGATGGTGGCAATTTTTACGTAGTCCCACCCTCTTACCATTATTTCAAGCTCAATGGTAGGCGACCTTTCGCGACAGAAAGTATCAGACTTTTAACTAATGCTATGGCAGATGCGTCGACAGAGCGCGTTTAAGTTTTAGATGTGCACACATCTTGGTCGGTCACATTTGAATTTAAAATAGCATTATTATCACGAAATACGGGGTTTAAATGCGTCCAAGCATTTAGAAAAGAGGCGCTGTCCGTCGGGCAATTGATCTGTTACAATTACGATTGAAATATCAGTTTGAGATACGTCCACACATTTCTATAAGAGTCTATGAGCGTCTGTGGATCTGTCACATATTTGTTTAAATATGATTCCTTTTACTAACGACTCACAATTTATAAAGGTCAAAAGCCACTCGAGGATACCAGTTAATGAGATGGATAAATTATCAGTAAAATGATGAAGAATATTATAGGAGGATTGAAAATGATAAATGGAATTAACAAAATTTGATTACTTACGAAGAAAGTTTAGGACAAGTATTTATTAACATTGGATTAAAAGACGACCATATTGTAGTCTGTAAGGAAGCAGTCCCGTGGTAATGTTTCTTAGAAATAAACTCTGTTTATGAAAATTCACTTTGATGTTAAGTACACGAAGACAGATAAGGAAACTTCTTTGTAGTTGAGGTAATAAGATGAATTATTGCTGTGAATGTCTTACAAAGAGGAACAAGAGATTGGAGCACAGTGGAGCACTTGCTACAGAAATTACCATTGAGTAGAGAAAGACTAGCAACGACTCTTCTGTGAGAAAGGGGTTGTAGAGAAGAGAAAATATCATTCTCCACCAGATTGTGAAGTCGATGTTGTACTTTGTCAAGGAAAGAAAAAGTTCGTTGAGCGCCACCTCTACAGATGTGGCAAGAGTACTCCATCTTTGGACGTATCTGACTCTTATAGAGTATAGATTGCATCAGGAGTCAGGTGCATTCTCTTTGGTCTGTCACGCTTGAGTTTGAAACATCGGCATACTTCTGTTAGAGGCTCTGTCCTCCTGCACAGTTTGTCAGTCTGTCACACTTAAGTTTAAAACACATTTCCGTTAGTCGGTCACGCTTATGTTTTAAATAGAAATTTCATCGTTAAACACGCAGATTGAATGGATGCCTCTTAAGAATATCTGTTCTTTTATAAATGTATTTAAAACTTACAGGACCTGTGTTCCGGTATTACCCAGGAAAATTGAGGAAACCAAAAATCGCAACAGCAAGAAGTAAATTGACCGGAAAAGAAAAGGAAAGCCTCTATTTAACCAAAATACTAATGTTTATATGGAATTCGCTCCAAACAAGGCATGAAGCCACTTGATGTAAAGAGCTAACAAGAACGAGAGATGATTATCGCAAAGACAGGATATGCCTATTGGTCTTAGTCTTAAAAAGACCAAGGCTATAGGTAGGCAGAAACAGTCAGCAGTAATAGAGTTCCACCAGCCTGCAGTTCTTGGAAAGACACTACTGGAATAGGAAGCTGTATTATAATGAGGTATAAAACAGCGAATTGATGGAGACCACTAGATCAACGAGTCAAACAGGCCGGAACAAAGCAAGCAGGGAACAGATCACGCAATTCTGAAAGACACATGCCATAACAGTATTTTTTTAGAAAATAGTGAGACTAGCAAGATCACGTCTGTGAGAGAAAGGGTACAGAGAAGAAGAAGGGGTCGGGCCAATCAAATTACAAATACGTTTCTTCACCTTATCAAAACTCTCAAATGGGACAGAGATTCACCAGCCCAAATATAACAACAGTACTCCATACATGGTCTGATAGTAAATTTGTAGATATAAAAAATAACCTCAGGTGTGAGCATGTGTTTGAAGCAATAGAGAGAACCAATTTTATGAGAAGCAGAAACAGCAATAGATCTAATATATGAACTCCAAGAAAGATTTGATGAAAACACAACCTAAGAAGTTTCAGAATCGATTTCTCCTCAAGAGCAGGTGTTAGATAATGTCCTGTGAGAGTTGGACGCATCTATTCGAGACGGGTTTGGCTTGCGCGATTTGTAGCGAAGTCCGGTCCGATGCGTTCCCACAGCTCGCGGTGACAACTGATCTAACCTTAAGGTTAAGGCTCAGGGCACACCTGGCGGATCACGATGTTTGTGACGTCAGAGTTGTCCGCCGTGAGAGAATTAAATCGAGATTGAATCAGTTACTGACTTGGGAGCGAAGAGTCAACAAGACATCATATAGCGGTTACGAGAAAGATTCTGAATGACGGAAAAATATAAGAGCCTTTAGGAAATCTAGTAGAATCTTTCATGTTCCTCCCTTTGCAAGTAATTAGGGATTACAGACTAACGTAAGAATATTAACTAGTGAATTTAGTTAGCGTAACCTCTCTCTCGATCGCAACGAACTCGTTCAAGTCGGCTGATTAAAATAGTCAAATAAAAGCGGCTCTTTGAAACAGAAAAGGACTTTGTTGTACTGTTAAGAAATTGATTTCAGAGCGAAGACAACAGCCCGAAAATGTTAACAAGCGGCGAGACGACGAGAAAGAAAAGAGAGAAGAAAACAAAGGTTAGTGTTAATAGTTGCCTGCAATCGACACACGGAGAAACGAAGCACAGCAAAAGGCAATACGAACAGGGCGACGACGGCGACGGGAAAAGCGCGCACGAGTAGCAGTATAGCGACAACAGTGAACGGAGAACTCGGATCGGTAGCTACGGTATATCAGCCCGTTCGTACGAATCAACAGCGAAGTTCTACGACGACCAAAGAGTTATTGGGAAGCCAATAACCAGTAATGTAACACAGAGCCATTCATGAGAATCTCAGGAAGAAAAGGGACACACCTACTATTGGAAGACACAAGAGCTGAGTCTAAACAGGATTTTCTATCGGCGATTTGAAAATAAAGGATAAATAGATCTCTTTGTAATAATAGAATGGTAAAAGGTTATTGAATTAGAAAACTAATTGTAAATTATTGATATGGCATTTTGAAAATCAGGATGCAAATTAGTTCGCACGCGTACGTCGATCGCACAGGATATGCTAAGCATATTATGAAACTGAAGTTCCTGTGTTTTCTATATGGAATTGAGGTTTTAATCTCACTGTCGGCAGGATAAATTCCCTAACTTTATAAATTGAGACTACAGGGGTTGGACAAAATAATGACACCTCCTTGAAACCCTCCCATGATATCCAGCCTTCTGAAGTGCTCGGCCAAGAGTGTTTGTTTAAACGGGATTATCCAGATAGTTGTTAAGCTCTGCTGTAATTTTGGGTGCCGTGGTTTTGTGCCCTTTCTTCACAATCCTTACAAGGACTCTACGATTTCTTTCAGACAACTTCGGCTTTCTTCCAGAATTTTGTTTAGAGGAGGATGCTTCCCTTCTTTTTCATAGGCTGTCATCACATTTGAGACAGTTCCTCTCGATACGGCAACCATCTCAGACACTTCCGTTACAGTAGCACCTGCCATACGGGCACCAACAATCTGCCCTCTTTGGAAATCTGATAGATCTGTTATTTGATTTTTTCTTAATAATATGCACTATTTGAAATAAAAAATAAATTTAACCAATTAATTCAGGACAGCAATAACCATAAATAAAAAAAAATTGAACCAACATTTTGATAATTTTGTTCAATTTTTATAGGTGTTTTAAAATTGATGCAAAATTCACAAGGTGTTTTCTATTATTTTGTCCAACCCCTGTATGTCGATTTCATTAGAACAAATATTTTAAACTTTTTATATTTTGTTCTCGCGGCTGTGAACCAAGGTGGTCGTGCGTTTCCCGCAAGTGTTAGTCGAATGCTGATTTTCAAGGTTGGCATTCACACATACCTATTGTAAAAATACAACACTCCTTTTTCGTCTTGTTTGTTTCGAATGTATCTCTCAGCTGAACGTGAAAATATTGTAATTATTAAAACTAATAAAAAAACAAATGAGTGACACGTCAAACCCAAATCAGCAAAAACAACAAAAAAGATTCGCTTATTTTCTCGTGGTTTGAACGCCCAACCCCAATTTCATACTAAAATGAGATTACAAAAAATAGCTAAACAGTTACTAAGAAGGATCCATGGTCCCTTTTTGTTCACTTTGTTTACTAAAAAGACTTGTGGGGGTGGGGAAAGGGTGAGAGTGATGACAAGATCTGCCAGGGTCGGGCACGTTTCAAATCTACATTCCAGACAGCTTCAGTTCTGATCCCTTGAAGTCTTCTTACAATTCTACAACCCCTTCTACCCCTACGCAAACCCTCTTTCTGTTTCCCTGGGGTCGCGGGGTCGGTGGGAGTCTTGACGTCATGATGGACACGAGGCTGACCAGATTCCATACATATCTTGGCCGCCAATTATCTGATTCTATAATTCGTGGCGAATTCAGTCGAAAACGTCCGCAGACAAAAAAACATTTGCAAAAACGTCAGAGAAAATCAATCTGGCCGCTACTTGCTTATCGAACAAACAAAGAAAAAAACGGTCGGAATTTTCGGGCGGTTTTCGACTTTTTCATGTCAAGGCTAATCAAGGGTGAGAGTTTCCATTAGTAAAACGAAAAGACTAACAGGTAGTTGAGGCGAGAGAGATAGACATATAGAGAGGGGTGAGAGGGAGAGAGAGAGAGAGAGAGGAGAGAGAGAGGAGACAGACAGAGTAAGAGATAGAGTCATTGAGAGATATAGCTAGAGGGAGATAGCGAGAGAGAAGAGGAGAGAAAGAGAGCGGGAAAAAGAGAGAGAGGGAGATAGAGAGAAAGAGACAGAGACAGAGTAAGATACAGAGATTAAGAGTAAGAGACAGAGATACATAGTATAAGAGAGATAGCGAGAGAGGGCGTGGAAGAGAGAGAGAGAGAACGAAAGAGAAAGAGCGAGATAAATAGAAAGTGTGGGGGAGTGAGAGAGGGAAAGAAAAAGAGAGAAAGAGAAAGAAAGAGAGAGAGAGTAAGAGAGAACGATATATATATAGAAAAAGACAGGAAATGAGAAAGAGAGAGAGAGTGTGTGTGAGAGATAGAGAGAGAGAGAGAGAAAGAGAGAGAGAGAGAGAAAAGGAGAGTGTGTGAGAGATAGATAGATATTTAGAGAGTGTGTGTCGGAGAGAAAAATAGAGAGAGAGTGTGTGCGTGAGAGAGAGAAAAAGAGAGAGAGAGAAAGAGAGAGAGAGAGAGAGAGAGAGAGAGAACTATAAGGGGAACGTGTTTCGATGTCACTAGTAAACGTTTCTAGTTCAATATCTATGTACTTAATGAATTCTCCGGAAAGTTTTGATCATTTTCGAAGAATACAAAAAAGAGACAAACAAACAAAAAAATTATTTACTACAGAAATGTTTTTCCTCGTGTTCATGAACAGAAGTTTTTGGAACTTTCAAAATATATGCAAACTTCATTGATTTGGGGTTGGATTCAATACATTGAGAGGATTTCTCCTCTCAATGTATTGAATCCAACCCATAAGTTAATTTTCAGCAGCTTCGTAACTCTTGCCTCCCATTATTTTGTTATTTAGTCTTCATATACAACGAGAGAGAGAGAGAGAGAGAGAGAGAGAGAGAGAGAGAGAAGAATTGCCGTTATCTGGGTCGGCTGTTGTTTTGAGTAGGGTTTTATGCCGAGATTTTCAATCCTCTCATAGTATTCATCATTATTTACCTGTCAATCTATCTACCCCATTCTGGTTTTCTTGATTGGATGCGTTTATCTGTTCGTACCTTCATTTTCCAAACGATTTTGTGATTTCCATTTTCCTGCACTGTCTCCGGTTTGTGTCTGTACCAGTTGCAGGAAGTTTAATAGTTCCCAGTGGATTGCCTTTACTACGCAGTCGTGCCTGTTTTTGTACTATTTTCTGGTAATTCTGCTGCATTCACTTATTATGCTATTTTCAGTTTCGTTTTGTTTTGTCCACAGAATCTACATTTTCTGTTTTTCTGGGATTTGTCTATTTTAGCTTTAGTATATTTTATTCTGACTGCATTGTTCTGTATCGCTCGGTAGGGATATCGTTTCCCTGGTCAAGTGTCCTTTTCATAGCCATATCTAGGTGTTTTCGTACGTCTATTCTCTTGTCGATCTATAACTTATACATTTAACTACTTCTCTTCCCATTTTCTTTTTTTGCCATTTTGTTCCTAGTTTCGTTGCTTTCTGTTTGTTCATTTTCTGGTGTATGTTGCAGAGATGATCAGTTTTTCTGTGTTCTGTATTTTGCCAACTCTTTTCTTTGTTTATATTTACTTGCATCCTCACGAGGGCAAAGTTAGACACAAGGTCGGTTTTTAATGTGGGGAAAAATCTAGCTCCAAAAAGGACTACTCTGGATTGGAACAAAAATTTAAAAAATACTAAGTGTAGCAACAGACAGATACTACACTTTGTTCCAAAAGGCTAAGGATTTTGTTATGCACACAGTCTTCTATCTTTAACAGTCTGCTCCCTCTTCTCTTCTGTTTACACATAGTCGATTAGGTATCATCCTTCGCATGTAGTGCATTCTCCAGAGTCATTAGTTTTCAAGTCTTCTGGTGCAGGTACCTAAGTTCTTCCTTTGTTCAGCCTATGAAGGGCCCATAATATCTTGCTAGCGATACATGCCCTTCTCTAAGGTTTCTACTATATAATTTGGTTTCTAAGAGTTTTATTGGGCTTCTCGTATATTCACTTCTAATGTTCCCTTGCATTTTTATTGTTTTGATGGCATCTACTTCCAGAACTCCTAAATATTTATAAGTATCATGTTCACCAAGCGTCCTAATTTCCTTTTTGTTGGACAGTTCCATTCCTCCGCTGTCTTCAGTTTTCCCCGTTTCATCTCTAGCAATGCACACTTTTCCATTTCGAATTCGATTTAAATCTCCCAGCTGAAGATTCTGGTTGTGCTTATCAGCTTTTCCAGTTATTTTTTGCTTTTTGCAAATAGCTTCAGGTATTCCATATACATAAGATGGTTTATTCTTTGTTCTGTGTCTATAAACTTGTATCCAGCATCACACTTCCTAAGTATGTAGTTGAGTGGCATCATGGCTATGATAAACAGTAATAGTGACAGAGAGTTTCCTTGGAAGATGCCTCTCTGTATTCTTATCTCAGTCAGGTGTTGTCCACCCGTTGTCAATTCTAGTCTCCATGCCCCCATTACCTTTTTAAATAATAGTAATACTATTGTTGGATATCATGTGCATTATTTATTATCCATGCATTCAATT
Organism: Sepiola atlantica; assembly: GCA_963556195.1. Lineage (NCBI taxonomy): Eukaryota > Metazoa > Mollusca > Cephalopoda > Sepiida > Sepiolidae > Sepiola > Sepiola atlantica. Next base: position 140,650,155 of record OY744517.1, read on the forward strand.
ATCCACGCTTGAGGGATTCTGTCGTATGCTTTCTGGTAGTCAATGATGTAAACACAAGGTCAGTTTTTAATATGCGAGAAAATCCAGATTTCTAAAAAGAGTAACTCTGAATTGTAACAAAAATGGAAATTGCCTTAGTCTAGAAGGATTTCTCCTTCACTGACCGAGGACAGAAAAGATTAAGTGTAGTATGAGAGCAAATACTATACTTGTAATATTTATTTGCACAAAAAATACAAAATTATACAAAAATTGATACTACATTTTGCTCTTAGCCAAAAGGCCAAGAAAGTATGTAACCGTTCTAGTTACATCTTGATATTGATAGAGTGAAGTGATTTTTTTTTTTTGGGGGGGGGGGGCTGCTTCCACATAGACTTAGGGTTACTGGTAGGATTACTGGATTTTTTTTACCCCCCCCCCAACAAAACAACACAATTTATATCCCTTTGCAAAAAAATATGGTTATATGCTCTTAAAACGCTATTGCGATAGCGATCGGCCAGAAATGAGTGATCATTTTACGTTAAATTCATATGCAAAACTCTAAATTCTGAAATAATTGTTTTTCTTTCCCAACATGTAATCGCCTAAAAATAGGATAGCTTCATTTTTGTTTAGGGGAGGGGGGGGGCTGATGGTATTTATCTTCAAATTTATCAACAATTATTTCAATATAACATGTTCAAATATTTTTAAAGTCTTCCAGTATGATATAAAAATTAATATGTATACCGTAGAAAGTATTATTTATTTAGCAAAATAATTATATAAATATTTTTTTTTAATTTTCACAAAAAGCATATACAAAAAGCCCATAGTTTCAATTTCATAGGAAACATCTCTGCTTTCACCGCTAAAGAAAGCAATACGTAACTAATAAAAAAAAACATACAAATATTTGGGGGTTAACATCTTCAACATACCCAAGAGTTAATATCTTCAATATAGCCAATTTTTCTTCATTTTCTTCATTAATAAATTGAATTTTTAATTTGGCATTTTTTTACTTGTTTTTATCAAAAAGTGTGGCTTCATTCTTCAGTTTGGCCTTTTTTGGCCCATTTTTTCTGAAAAATTTAGCTTTAAAAGTCAATTATCACTTTAAAAATATGTTTTTTATGCAGGACACATATAGTGTCTAGTATTTCCAAATAGTCACCCATCTTGTACTGGCCAGGATCAACGTCGCTTAACTTCGGTGATCTAACGGAACCCGTGTGTCAACGTGATCATGCTGTTATATATGTGTGTGAGCGCACTTGTGTAAATGTACGTATATATTCCATTGCCCTCGTCTGGTTTTCACACAACTCTGTTTCTATGGCGTTAATCTGTTTAATACTAATAGGGGTGGGACGTAATGGGGAAAATTTCAGATTCATGCGAGTAGTATTTTTTTGTGTTCATTTATACATAAATAACACTAAACAATCAAACATTTTGAAAATTTTGCAAAATTCAGAAGGTGCAGGCCACTAGTTTTTGGCTATTTTACATTCATTAAAACCCTTTCACAGCCTGAAAATGGTCCTAAATTAAATTACTATATCAGATTTAACCATCTATATCCATTCATAGCTTTTGATGATGTTTTAGGACCTGCAATGTCGCATGAAACCACTTTTTCACCGAAAATGATGGATTTTGAGTCCCGTGGAGCTCTAACGGCTATTTTTGGCTTGCACCTATTGAATTTTGCAAAATTTTCAAAATGTTTGATTGTTTAGTGTTATTTATGTATAAATGAACACAAAAAATACTACTCGCATGAATCTGAAATGTTCACCCATTACGTCCCACCCCTAATACTAACACATTTAGAATCAGCTCATCGAGTTCTATCTTTCTATTTTTCCATCCTTAAATTATATTTATAATTTTAAACAGTTATGTCGAGTTAAAGGCATTTTTGTCAATTTAAGCTGCCCAACCAATTCATATTTTAAACTCTTTCGAGATATCTATATTTTTAGATTCCTTGTGCTGTTTGCTACACTTTGGGTATAAAACAGTAAATATTTGTTTTAAATCAAAAACGTTATCGTTCAAAGTCAATGGGGAGGGGCGTTATCCTTCACGCTGATGACCAAACATATTTTGAATAACATTATTTTCTAGTGAGCCAAATTTTAATTTCTTTATGTTCAAAAAAAGCTTGGGACCAGTCAATTCTAGTGCAAAAAACCGCATCAAGTTTGGATGAAAACTGAATTAATGACAAGCCCAAGAATTAGTCACGATTAGCTAAATGTTGACCTTAAGCATCTCTCTCTCTCTCTCTCTCTCTCTCTCTCTCTCTCTCTCTCTCTCTCTCTCTATATATATATATATATATATATATATATATATATATATATATATATATATATATATATAAAGATAGATGAAAGAAGAGTGATATATATATCGTTTTTGGCTTTCTAAAAATTTAGTATTCAAAGGCGTAACGATATTTATAAAAAAAGAGCCAAGATTTCTCATAACATAATCACGCGAACCGCGGGGGGCACTCGATACTTCTCGATCGTCCAGTAAACACCTCAACGGACATTCACGATTGATTTCTACATCTCCAAGGAAAAACACCAATGATTTATAGAAAAATAAATTGCGTAAAAAGTTTTTTTTAAAACCGAAAGCTTGCATAAATACGTTAAGGTAAATAAATGTTTATTTTAAAGAAAACAAAAAGGATATATCGTAGAAAATACGAAGACCTAAAAAGAGAACTGACCCATGAAGGTTATAGAGCTGTTGAAATTAGAGCAAGGAGTTTTCTTGCAGGCTCTTCGTATCAGCTCCTGGGTCAGCTTGGAATTAAAGGCCTAAAAAGAGCTGCAGCCATCAAAAGCCTCGTAGAATTAATGTACAATGTGGCTGTGTGTATAAAGAAATATTTCATGGTGATATAATAGAAAGTGTCCACTGTATAGTTATCTCTGTGAGAGAAAAAAGAATTTCGATAAGAGCACGTTTTCACGTAACATAAACGTGAGATGATCAGCCCTTAAACGACATGTGATACACTAAGCCGTTAAACGTTCAATTGTTTTCATTTTATAGAACAGTTCATTAAATAGAAATGTAATTAAGATAATGGGGGCCTGACATCAGTGAGGGGGGCGATACACGAATATGCTGTCGAGAGTAAAGCCTCGAAACGATGCGTATTCTCTCTTGATGACCCGACATTATCTGGAGGCCGAAATGACATATTTCAGAAGAGAAAAAAGCCGAGGAAACATGATTATATATACAAGCTCACAAGGTAAACTGTTTCTTTTAAACAACAACATCTTCTGTTGTCCGCTTGCTTCATAGCGTGTTTCTGCTACTGTTCCGGTAACAAGTTTCATTCTATAATATCCATGGATTAAGGATATGAAGCTCCTTTCTTTGAACTTTTGATGTTCTAATAAATATTGTATGATTACAATTTTTTATTCTCATCTTTCATCTTTAGTATATACAGGGTGATTCATAAGTCACTTCACTTAGCTATTTAAAATGTCATTTACAATTGAAGAGCGAATTTTTATTTTTATTCATATGGCCAAATTTGATGAATCTCCCACACTGGTTGAAAGGCAATGGAAACGTGATGTGAACAGAAAGCCTCCTTCGCACAACACCATCATCAATCAAATATGCTACAAAGTGTCGTAAATTCCATGCAAAAACGAATGGAGTTATGCGTGCAGAACGAAGGTGGAAATTTTGAAAATTTACTGTAATTCTAAACTCCCATAAATGAATTTGTTGAATAAACTTTCTGTTTTGTATTACCGTATTTTTTAACTTTAGAATTTCAAAAATAAATAGCTAAGTGACTGATGAATCACCTTGTATATATATATATATACATATATATATATATATATATATATATATATATATATATATATATATATATATATATATATATATATAAATTTAGTTGAGATCAAAATAATTTGAACATCGTACTAAGAATTCAAAACAAACTATTATTAATCGTACGATCGTTTCAAAGACGTTTTTGGAAATATTTTATTTTTCATTATTTTTTATGATTCCAAAACGTCTTCGTCAGCGCCTTTTATAACATCACATACAGGCTCTTGAGAAAAAACCCATCAGATTTCAGTACTAAAAGACAACACCAGTGAAAGGACTTTCGAAGTAGAAAAAGGACAGCAAATTGGTGGCACTGGTGTTTTCGTTGTATCACCTTTAAATAAACGGTTAATTTAATCAACAGCGTTGGCAACAAACCAAGAAGAACACAAAATTAAGATTATTTTTGTGAATGTCTTTGTTTATTCTAAGTCCCTGGATTAAATCGTTAATTTAAGGGTAATATTACGCAAACACACACACGCACACGCACACACACACACACACACACACACACACACACACACACACACACACACACACACACATATATATATATATATATATATATATATATATATATATATATAAATAATAGTAACAATGCCTTTATTCATTTTTGACGGACCGTTTCGTTTAATCTTAGACAGCCAACATACGGATTTATAACTATATCCGGGTTGTTCTCTGAGTGTAACTTATCAGAAGGAAAGACAAAAATCGTGTCCAAGTCACTAAGAAAATAATAATTAAAAAGTAATACAACTCACATCACCAGAGTATTTATATATGTCGGTTCAATTAGGAATAATTTTCCGATTATTTCCATGAACGTCATATTTGTTAACAAACAGAGCCAACAAAAATACGTATATTTTCCTAAAGTTTGTAATACCAAATTAGATCGTAAAAAAACTAATACAAATAAAAAATAAAATATAAATAAAAATAGAAAAAGGAAAACATTATTTATACATGCTCTGAAATAAAAGACATTAACTTTCAATCCTGAAAGCCTAAGTATCAATAATATATATCTATATTTATCTCTCTCTATATACAGGGTGGGCCAAAATAAGGGTCCTATCTTTAAATTTGAATAACTTGAATTTGAATAACTTCCACAAAATAAAAGTTAAACTCACCAAACTTTATGTGTGTGTAGACTGACCCTTCCGAGATTTTTTGAAATAAACAAAACAAATTTTAGCCGAAAAACACTTCTTAAAACTTACAAAAACTAAAGTATTGTTTTTTACACTATTTTGAGTTTTTTAAGCAAAAATAATGTTTTCTAAATGAGGGTACGTTCCTTAGGGCTATTACGGCTCATGCTTGCTTCGGAAGGGGTCCTTTACTTATTCTAAAAAAAAAAAAAAAAAAAAAATCAATAAATAAAAAAGTTATGAATTTTTAAAAATAGGACCCTTATTTTTGCCCACCCTGTATATATATCGAATAACTGGTAATAGCCAGCGTCAGGCATTCCGCCTTCCATTGAAAGTGGATATTTATGGATAATACAAATTCACATGCGATCTCCAGTCAGTATGTATATCCAGGTTAGAGAGGACACATATTGTGTCTAGTATTTCCAAATGGTCACCCATCTTGTACCGGCCAGGATCAACGTCGCTTAACTTCGGTGATCTAACGGAACCCGTGTGTCAACGTGATCATGCCGTTATATATGTGTGTGAGCGCACTTGTGTAAATGTACGTATATATTCCATTGCCCTCGTCTGGTTTTCAACCGAATTTTCATCTTCAGTTACGGCTTTTTCCATCGTCTATTCTTTTGTTTTGTCTGATAAGATGTCTGGATGAGGCGAAACGTTAGACTGATGGTAAAACAACATTTCAACACGAAACGCAGGTCCTCATATTCCCGTTTCTACGTCGTGTGTATATTCATATCAACATGCAGATCATATTAAATATACCATTTTCACCAGATAAGAACGGACCACAAGAAATGCGTCAAATGGAATCTTTTTTTTTTTTGTTTTTGTCGAGGTTGTTATAAGCTTTTGAAAGAGTCAGCTACGCTGTTTACTGTTCATTCGAGCAACTCATTTGGATGTCAAGATTGATTAACGTTGACCGTTACTAATCATAATAATGGCGTTTGTCATCTCGGAATACATCAGCACATCCACGTACGAGGCTCTGTCCGTCCGTTTGTCAGTCGCTCGCTCAGGGTTCAGATTGAAATAGTGTTTTCATCGCAAAATGCGTAGATTAAAATGATGTATCTTGTTTTAAATTATTTAGAAAAGTTCCCCTGGTCTGTTCATGCTTAAGATTTAAATAGAATTTTCGTTTGTCAGTCGCGATTTAATTTGAATAATATTTTCGTTAGTCTTTTATGCTTAAGTTTGAAGTAGCATTGGTCTGTTCGCTTAACTTTTAAATAGTATTTTCGTTGGTCTGTTCGCTTAACTTTTAAATAGTATTTTTGTTGGTCTGTTCGCTGAATTTTTAAATAGTATTTTTATTGGCCTGCCATGCTTAAGTTTGGAATAGTATTTTGGTTACTTCGTCACGCTGAAGTATGAAATAGTATTTTTGTTAGTCCGTCCCGCTGAAGTTTGGAATATAATTTTTGTTGGTCTGTCACGCTTAAGTTTCAAATATCAGTTTTGTTTGTCTGTCATGCTTAAGTTTGAAATAGTATTTTGTTGGTCTGTCACGGTTAGGTTTGAAATAGTATTTTTGTTGGTCTGTCACGCTGAAGTTTTAAATAGCATTTTTTTGGTCTGCCATGCTTAAATTTGAAATATTATTTTCGTTGATTAGTCATGCTTATGTTTGGGGTAGCATTTTCATCATTAAACGCGCAAATTGAATGAACGCATCTGAATGATATCCGTTCTCGTTTGGAGACTGAATATTAACAGCTTTGGCCAATGGCGGCGCTGGAGATTTTAAAATGTGAGCTTGAAACATATGTTAGCTTTTCACGTGATATGTGTAAGGCAAACATTTTATAATCGAATTAAATCGTCTGTGAACAATAATATCCGCCATTTTGTATTAAATGTTTATGAAGAATTGATTTTTTATCTGATTTCATAATGGGCATCTGTTGCTGTTGTGTGTACTGTTGTCAATCGGAGACAGAAAGAAAAACAGATTTTATTTTATTGGCAAACCATCCACACAGATGTTACTTATATGATGTAAATGCATTCTGAAATGAAATGGAGAAAATGTGAGGGAGGCGAGAGAGAAAGAGAGAGAGAGAGAGAGAGAGTGTGTGAGAGAGAGAGAGAGTGAGTGAGTGAGAGAGAGAGATTCACTATCTGAAGTTGTTATTCCAAGCAGTTTATTCTAACTAACTTGAACTTGCTAACACCCAGGCAACTAAGATTTTAGTATGTCATCCATGATTGGATGTTGCGTTGTTCGTATCCATTTCAAATATCTCTGATTGTTTCTTTTTACTAAGTAATTGTACTTAGACTTGTCGTAAGTTAGTATGAAAATTTACTTTTAAAACTAAATTACTAACTTAAATAAGTAAAATATCTCCAAAACCGAATTTAATAACAGAAGGAAAAATCATTTTAATTGATGTAACGTCCTTTCATTCTAATAAAAAATATTACCCAGTCGTCCATTGTTAATTTTCTAATTTTTGACGTGAAATTGTTTCTATCGTAATTTTAATAGCCCCCACCCTCATCGGGTTCTTTGCGATTATAATTTATATTGCTTACCTCCTTCCTATGATATAGATTCAACCAGAGGTTTTATATTGGATGTACAACCTTATTTTTTTTGCTGCAAATCTTTTGAACTTAAGAAGTATGTAGAGAAACATGGATGCGTGCATTATCCTGCGTTTCTGTTTTACTAATGAATCCCCACTTATCAAGGCTGAAAGCCACTCGATTATAAGTGTTAGTGAGATGGATAGATTGTCAGTTTAATGATGAAGAATATTATAAGAGGATTGGAAATGAGGAATAGAATGGACACAATTTGGTTACTTATGAGGACAAATATGTGTTGATATTGGACTTGAAGACGATTATCCTGTAGTCTGCAGGAAAGCAATACCGTGAACGTGTTCCACGTGTTGGAAGTCCTTTGAAAAAAATCTGTTCATGGAGACTCCGTGTGATGTTAGTCACATGGATGAAGAAAGGAAAGTTCTTTGCAGTTGTAGTAGAGTTCTTGCCGTGAATGTCTTATAAGGAGTAACTAGAGATTTGAGATGATGCGAGCTTCCTTTATTTATGCCATTTATTTTTAACATTTTCTACAGTAGAGACAAATTTAAAAGCCTAAAATGTCGCGACTTTAAGCTTTTGTTCTGTTTGTTTTTAATTACTTTTTTTAAAACCTGTGAATTTGAGGAAATTACGGAGGCGGTGGTTCTGTTTAATTTATGATGCTATGATGAATGACGAATCGTGTTCAGTGGAGTTTCAGAATAATTTGTGGTGATTCGTAATGTTTTTACTGGACAGAAATAATAGCCAGACACAATTTTACTACACAAGAAAATCTAAGAATATTTTCCATTTTTTCCCCACTAAAAATAGAAGTTTTTAAAACTCATGAAGGTACTAAACTACAAGGTCTACGTCAGATTTAATAAAATTGTCATAATCTATAAAAAAATATAAATGTTCAAAATATTAAATAATTATATCAATAATTTTTTCTATGAAAGCTCCTAAAAAAAGAAATTATGAAATTTAATATTTTGCATTTAAGCAAATAGTAAATTTCTATGAGTTTATTCGAAAAACTACGCAATTTTCTATCAAATATTGAAAAATCAAAATTCTTTAAAAAATCTAACTAATAATTAACCACTTATGAAACAGCAACTCGAGGACAAGGGTTAACGAGATAAATAGAAAGATTGTTAGTTCAATGATGAAGAATATTATGAGAGGATAAAAAAATGATGAATGGAAAGAAAATATTTATGAGTTCAGTCTATGACAGATATTTGTTGGCATTAGATTTGAAGACGACTATGTTGTAGTTTGTGTAGAAGCAGTCCCTTGATAATGTCTTCCACAGATTTGAAAATTCTTGGAAAAACTCTGTTCAAGAAAAACCGGTTTACGGAGGAAGAAAGGAAAGTTCTAGTAGGAAGACGAGTTCTTGTTGTGAATCTCTTATAAGGAGGAACTAGAGATTGGAGCTCAACCGAGCACTCTCCATATAAATAACGATAGAGGAGAAAGAGACTAGCAACCTCTCTTCTGTGAGAAAAGGGAAGTAAAGAAAGGATTCGATCATCCCACACTAGATTGTTAAGTTTATTTTGTACTCTGTCAAGGAAAGAAATAGTTCTCTGAACGGCACCTCCTCAGATGTGACAGCCGGACTCCATCTTAAGACTTATCTGACTCTTATATAAATAGAGGATTGCATTTTAGATGGAGATTTTCGATTAAGTTTCCTTAAATATGTAACATCAATCTACCCTACAATAATGTTCCTATTTACTTGCTTCCCCGCGAGGACAGTTTTTAATGTAGAGAAAACCCAGCTACCTCAAAAAGGGGCATTCTGGATTGCTGCAGTCTCGAAGGAATTCTCTGTCACTGACTGAGGACAGAAACAGAAGTTTAGTATGATAATAGATACTATACTTTGCCCCTAGCCAAAAAGAGCAAATGTCGTTCATGTAGTTTAGATATTAATATTTATAAAAAAGTAGACTCATAAGTTATCCCCCTTATTTGAAATTATCTCCCTTAGAAAAGAAATCACCAGTCTAGGATTAATTCCCTTAATATAATAACTCTCTGGTCTATAGGGAACTATAAATAGTTATCTACGTTTGTCCGGAATTATTGTAATCTGAATAAAGATTCGTAAACTGACTACCTCGTTCTCGTGTTTTTATGACAATATTATCGCCGATTCGAAGGCAATGAAAAACGGTATGATAGGATGTTTCTTTTTATAGTGCCCCTTCGATGTAAAGGTCATCTATCCCGGTCCCCGCCCACAGACGCACCCACCTGCCTACATGATCATAATACCATTCCTGGTGATCGACAAGCATTGGAATGGTCACGGTTTTGTAGAAACAACGCCTACGTAAACAAGCGGACAAGAGTGTAAATCAAACGTCATTCCGATGAAATCGCATTTATTGTTTGCCAGCGAAGAAATGGTGACGAACAAGGAAAAGAAAGGATCAGCATTTGGGTCGTCAATACCACTTTAGCGAACGTTAGGAACCTTATATATATATATATATATATATATATATATATATATATATATATATATATATAAGTAGAGACGTTTTTTCCCCTGTACCTTCTCGGAGTATAGGAAAATAACCACATGCGTTACAGGCTACTAAACTCACCACTATACTACACTTATTCACTCGAGCGTGTTTTAGTAAATTTGTTATCATTTTTTTTCTACATAACACTAAATATTACATTTGGCCCATCATCCACGTCTCTCTGAAAAACCAACTCCATATAGGTGGTAGCAAAAACTTTTCTCCCTAACAATTCTGTACTGTCACTCTACTCATCGACACCGGGAACTAATAAGCACAGTTTAATTTACACAAAACACCCAGTTCTTATTTATTATTTGCCTGGTATTAATTTACTACATAATATAAAGCAATACACAAAGACTTAATGACCGCTCCCGTTCACTCCGATGATTTTCCGCGAATATCAGATTACGTTATTTCGAATTCTACCTATGACTTCTACATTTATATTCATTCCAGAATTAAGCGAATGAAATTAACGAACACAGTTCCTGCAACATTTATTCATTCAACATAGCGGCTACAATTTCTTGATCGAATCGACTTCCTATTCAATTCAATAAGCACCAAGATACTGGTAGACCCCGATAAATTTACATTTTCAAAATCATACACCTTTAACACGCATATTATAGAAAACTTGCCCACATCCAGTCATTTTCATCATCTACAAATGACATAAACGGTATCATTGCTGAATCTTAACATAACACGCATGCCCATAATCAAGCTTAGGTTAATTGACCTATTTTCACATGAATTTCTAACTCAAAACGGTGGTGCAGTCGTTAGGAAGGCAGGTTTCATGATCGCCAGTTTCAGCGTTCGATCCCATTCTACTCTACAACTTTTTTTCTTTTTTTTTTAATTTATAGCATTCGCCAACACGGTAGAAAGGGGGGATAAACAACAATATGTGTACGTTGGCCGTTCTATGTGATTGTTTTTCTGCGAATGTGTGTTTATACTTGTAATTCTATAATTAAATCGGGGCTAATGTGTCAGAGAAGATGTTTATACACACACACGCACACACACACACACACACACATATATATATATATATATATATATATATATATATATATATATTCTTATACTAATGATTCACCGCTTATCAAGGCCCGGGAGCCACTCGAGGAAAGGGGTAAAATGATTGTCGGTTGGACGATACTCGCAACCATGAGAGGATTGAAATTAATGGGTGGAATGTGCAGAAGATTACTTAAGAGAAATTGATTATTCAAAAGGACGGCCCAATAAGTATTTGTTTACATTAGACTTGAAATCGATCATGTTTTAATCCGTTAGGAAGCAGCCTCGTGGTATTTATTCAACAGATAAGGTATTCTAGGAAAGAGAGAGAGAGAGAGAGAGAGAGGGATGCAAGAAGTAGAAAAACGAAATGATTTTTTTAGTAAATCTTACTTGATTTAGTCTCAAATTCTGCACAATGATCTAATATGTTTCTCTTCGTGTCCAAGATGCTAAGTTTGATTGATCTGTTAGGGGTGTTGCAAGTGTTATGGTGCTTAAAAATGGCGATGCTTATGTTTGTTCATGTTTTTTAATCCTGATGTGTAGTGGTCTCATTGTTCTACCAACGTAAAATTTGTTGCAAGAGATGTATTTTAATCTGTAAACAGTGTATACATAGTGGCAAATATCCGTAGTATTCATTGGACAGTTAACCAGAATGCATGGAGTTGATCTGTCATGTTTGTGTGTGTGGATAGTTGTTGTCTCAGTGATAGTCCTGCATAAGACAGTTGCATGTTAAAAGTAACTCCTCGTGGCCTTGAAGACTGCTGTTATGATTTTCACAATGATGTTAAGGCAGTGGTAAAAAGCAGATATTAGATAGAAAGTGTCTCATCGTTTTTAGAGTTCTTGAGGTGGGTAATAGAACTGTTTAGTGCAAGCGTTTTTGTCTGCTTCCATATTGCACTCGTCATGAATGCGGACTATTTCGTTTACGGCATACCCTTTTTTGGCTCTAGGCGCGAGGACCTACTTGTAATGTACAAAGATATTTATGCTGTGGGCCTTCCTATAGAATCTGGTTATTAGAGCGGCCTCCTAAAAAATATCAAGGTTAAAGCCCAAGTGTACTAGGGATCTAAAGACATCTGGATGTTAAATGGTGAACCGTATACAAAGATCTTATTGTTTACTCCAATAAATTGCTTATTTGTTAAACTTCGCTTTATTATTATTCTTTTAATGAGATATCTATTTTCATACTTTGTGTGATATATTGTCATATTTAGTGACATATCATTTTCATATTTAGAGTGATAGAACTAAGAGTTCTTAGTTATATCACTCTAAATATGAAAATGATATTACATTAAATATTACTATATATCACACAAAGTATAAAAATAGGTATCACATTAAATATGACAACAAGGATTCAAAATGTATTACACTAAATATGACAGAATGTTACACCATATTTGAAATAATGGTACCCTAAATTTGAAAAAAGATATCATCCTAAATACAAAATAATATATCACACTATATATGAAAAAGATATTGCACTAAATATGACATTTTCGACCAAATATAAAATAGGATATAATCATGAATACGAAAATCATATCATACTAAATATGAAAAAAGATAGCACACTAAATATGAAAAAGGATATTAGATTAAATATTATAAATATATAGCAGTAAATATGAAAAAAGATATTACATTAATGTAATAAAATCTTACAACATCAATGAAAAACGATATTACCCTTAATTTAAAAAAAAGAAAACCTACTTACATACAAAATCATATATTACACTATATATGAAAAAGATATTACACTAAATATGACATTTTCCAACTAATATGAAAAAGGGTATCACCATAAATATTAAAATGATATCACACTAAATATGAAAAACAGATAGAACACTAAATATTAAAACGGATATCATATTAAATATTATAAATATATCGCAATAAACACGAAAAAAGATATTACACTTAATGTGACAAATTCTTACACCAAATATGAAAAACGATATCACCGTAAATTTGAAAAAAGATATAATCCTAAATATAAAATAATATATCACACTATATATGGAATAGATATTTCAATAAATATTACATTTTCCACGAAATATGAAAAAGGAAACAACCATAAATATAAAAATGATATCACAATAAATATGAAAAAAAATAATACACTCAATATGAAAAAGGATATAATATTAAATATAAATATATCGCAGTAAATATGAAAAAAGATATCACACTAAATGTTAAAAAATATCACACTAAATCTGAAACACACGTTGCTGAATATCCTTTCTCTTATGTTTTTGTCGCCATCTTAGATTTCGTTAATATTCATAATATTCTCGTAGTCATGATATAACTCATCTCGGCTGTGTTTTGCTTTATAAGTTTCTTGCAGTTTTGATTAATATATCTTTATATAGAGAAGCCAAAGCTGCCCATCACCAACTATTTAACAGACTGATGACTATTTCAAAATACTCCTCTCTCCTATAAGGGGATCTGTTCAACCAATCAGAGAATTTGGTATTTTTATGCTCCGCCCCCTTGCCATCGAACAATTGGAAGACACAAACGCCATATCACAGACTAAACTTTACTCAAACAACAGTCACGTCTCAGAATCAGTCGCGATGGAAAAGGCGCGAAACCTTTTCAGAAACTGCGCTTATTGAATGTTTGTTGTATTAATTTATTTTGTTTCGTTTGTCCGGTTTAGGGATCATTAAAGTTTTCCGTGTTATTCTATATTTAAACATAATTTATAGTGGTAATCTATTTTTGTCAGCCAGTCTTGTAACCCTTCCTTCCCTATTGAGCCAACTAAGCACTTACCTAGCCTGTCCGGAGTCTAGGGGAGTTAACGCTGGTGGCGGGGACTCTTTCAGGCTTGGGTTGTATGATAATTGACAGATAATGAAGGTAGTTAAATATCCTTGGTAGAGATCAAGGTCATAGTGATTTCCTATTCGGGACTTCCCCGAGAGATAGTACATAAGACCGAACTTAGGGGTAGCTCATTAGGAGGCTTCTCTATCAACACTTGCTAAATGTCAATGGTATTCTCAAAGCGCATAGATGTGTGTCTCTTGATTTATTTCTGGTGTGTATGACTGCGTACGTCACTGCCATGCTAACGTTTCGCCTTTTGGTTCGATTATTTTACTGCTAAATTTATTAGCGTCAGTTAAAAGGCTACCTTGTTTTGAAGTGATTCTACCTTCCTCTCCTTTTTTGGTTTCATGTAACTCAACCATCCTTCATACTTTTTAGCTCCTTACATGAAGTGGCTTCATGTCTTGTCTGGAGCGAATTCCATAAAAAATAGCTTTAAGAAACGATTAACTGAACATAAGTTGCTGGAGAAGGGTGTTCATTCTTATCCAAATGGTATTATAGTGTATATGAACTCAGTAGATCCGTTTAGATTTGAACTCGGATTAGTCGATTCTATATTTTACGCTAGTATCCATTACATTGTTCGAGCCTTTTGAATTTATTCACATGTTACCATAAAACAAATCATTTTTTTCAATTGTATAATTTACTCATTTTCTGGTAGAAGGATTTTATTGTTATTAAATTTATTGTAGGTTCAAAAAAGTTACCTTCTTTATCGTTTATTTGTCATCAATAGCCTTTTTGTCCTACAAAATATACAATTAAATCTATTTTAATATAAAGTTCTGGTCTCATTTTGACTATGCTTTTAAAAAGTATAATTCCGATGGATTTCATCGATTCCCATATTTAATCAGATGGATATTTCATCCACTGCTCGATCCGGGTTCAGGATCATCACGCCAACCACAGATTCGTATACGCTTGAGTTAGGCCGCATGAAATGATATCGACTTCAAAAGGGTCACAAAAAACGTTCATACTTTTAAATTATTATTTATTTTTAATAAATATAATATAATTATTTTATTACTATATATGTAATGTGGACGTCACTCCCTCTCAAAATAATCACTTTTCTTTTGTGTCAATTTGATTTTCGTTCGCCATCTTGCTTTTCCATTTCGAACGCAAAACCAGTTTCTAAGCGCGAGCGCGCACGATAGAGAGAGAGAAAAAGAGAGAGAGGGATAGAGAAATCTTTAATTATTAGTAGCAGCTGCCAATCGAAATTCACATTTTTAATTTCTTTCATGGAAATTGCTCCAGACAAAGCATGAAGCCACTTGATGTAACGAGGTAAAAATAATACTTCAAGGTAAAAAAGTAGCCAATAATAAGTGTTAGATAGGTAGATTCCAACCCAGAAAACAACAATTCTTCCCCCTTTGTCAGAAATATCGCCCATGTAATGTGAGAACTAAATGACAAAATAAGGGAAAAGTAAACCCAAGGTCCACTTTCTACTCTCCTATGCTTAGAATGAAGAGATACACCATCTTAAAAAAGCACATAACTCTGTATTCGTCAATACAGATGTACTTTCCTTAGTTTTGAACCAAAATATAATTAAAAAACAACGCTAAAACGGCATATTTCAAAAATAAGAAAGTAACACAAATTGCAGGTAAAAAAAGCTACCGAACAACGTCGGGTAGCTGATTCTCTTTATATTTCAATAGAAACCCGTTCAAACCTGTGGGGGTTGAACACAAAGATTGACCAAACACTGCTTCATGTCGAAGGTTTGTGTTTGTTATGTAGATGTTAAGTTTCAGTGTATTTTAGTCTGTAGACTTGTTATTCAAACTTTCTATTCGGCTGTCCCGTTATCATTTGACTGAATCCCTCTGACTGTTGGGATTTAGCCCCTGGGACCAACAAAAACGTGTCGATCTGTCTGGAGGGGGCGTGGGGTATGTGAGGGAATATCAGCCTGGCGGGCAAATGAAAGTTGACAGCTCACTAGAATCTCATTACTCAAAAGATAAAAAAGATTTCAAACTACAAAACAACATTTCACCTTTGATGTTGGATGAATTTGAAGACAGAAAGAAAAAAGAGGAAAACATCAATAAAATAGAAAGATCACTGATTTGGAAGCATCGGAATTTTAGGGAGGATTTCTTGCTTGCATTTATATCGCGTACACTCACTGGATATGAGTTCCTATCTGGCCACGAGTGACATATAACGAAGGACGGACAATGAAAGTGATAGAAATCCGTTTTGAACTAAAATGAAATTGATTGAAAAAAAATAAAGAGAGTATGCATCTTAATTCATCTGTGATCTTAATAAAATATTCAGTATTTATCAATTAATAAATGGATGTTGATATGAAGTATTTATTTCTTTTAGCGAGGCTAGTAGACAATAACTCAACCGCCTGAGAACGAGAATAAGGTGACCAAAAGTTGCTATGGCAAAATCGACCCAATCATGTGAAAGTGTTGAGAGAAGGACCATACAATGCACCACTGCCTTGTCTGCCGTCAACTGCCCAACCGGTGCAGCTTTGAAAATCTTGCAGAGTACAGCAATAATGCAAAGGACTGCGTAAAAAGTGGGGAGAACGTAAAGAAATAGATTTATTTTATTACTGTTATGCCTTTATAAAGGTGGTCAGTGAGTTTCGACTATGGGTATAATAAAACGTATATCGTCCTTGAAATGAAGGGGGAGGGGTAAAGTAATAAATTACCTAATATCGTACTGCTGGCCTCTGGAACTCCCTCCCTGCCCCCTGTTTCCCCAACAGTACAGACATGCAGAAGTTTAAAACTAATGTAAACAGACACCTCGCTGCGCTGATCCCAATCTAGGTTGACCACCCCCTACCTTTTCCCCTTTTCTTTTTCTCAGTAGCCCCTTACGTCTACAGTGGCGGCCTGCCTTGTTTGGGGTGAACTATGTTAAAAAAAAAAATATTTATACTAAAAATAAAATAAAATAAATACTTTCTATTAACATTATGAATAAAAAATGTACTAAACAGTTAATTAAGATCTAATTTTGGATGGATTGTTTTCAATAAGTCGTATTTATTTTTTGATGAAAAGTAAATTACTTTCACTTTTATTGCCCGTCTCTATAACCCAATATTATCTCATACAAACCACTTGAGTTGAATTGTTGTTGTCAGGTGGTCTCATTACTCTGCAGACTGTGAGATTGATACACATCACACAATCGAAGCCATAAAATTAAGAAAAACACGAAGAACCGATAAAACATAAAATATTAAAGAAAAAAAAAGCAGAAGAATAGCAACTTCTAATTTATATGAAGTTAACTGCAATTCCAAACGTCATCAGAGTAGATGAGACTTCATTATTCAATCTCTTCGGCCTAATATTCGCATGTAACAGGAATTGAAAATAGATAAATAAATAGAAGACATTGTCAAGGCTGCTGCAAATAAGGTAGACTTCCTCTATCGGCATAGAAAAATACTCACACCTGACAGTATCCCACATCTTTACAAAGCCACCATTCTCTCATGCATTGGATATTGTTTCCACATATGTGCCGGTGCATCAACCACTAGTCCATGCCCATTGCACAGGGTCCAAAAAAGAGTCTCCGGTCTAATAGGTCCCACACTGTCAACCACGCTCCATCCCCTGTCCCATCACTGCAATGTTGCACCCATGTGCCTGTTTTTTCAAGCACTTTAATGGAATGTGCTTTGACGAACTTGTAGCATTAGTGCTCCCTCAACGTAAATACCCCCGACTAGCAGCAAAATCCCGCGCCTTCACTGCAGATGTCCCCAGATGGCGGAGAGTCTTCTACTCTGATAGTTTCTTCTCTCGAACTGCTAGGCTTTGGAATTCCTTCCTTGTTTCCTGCTTGACTGTACTAACATGCATGCATTTAAATGTAATCTCGCTGTTCAACTCCCTGCTTAGAGTGTCCCTGTAGCCACGACTCCTAATTCACAGTAGCCCCTTACGTCTCAGTAGCGATATGCCTTGTTTGGGGTGAATATGAGCAAAAAAGAGAGTACCTGCAACGATTCCTAAAAATCTTGTAAACCAACTGAGAAAAGTAAAACCCAGAGTCAACTAGAGAAAACTTTTATTGCAAGACTATTAAACTATTATACAGTAAAGTCGCTGTGTATTTGCTAGATTTGCTACGACTTAAAATTTTAATAAAAAGAAAACGGTTTACTTGCGTGGAAGCGAGGTTGTCTGACCGAAATAATCTTCGCAAAAGTAACATGAGAAATTGTTCTAATGTTAAGACGTTCAAATTGAAATCAGAAGAAATATGAAATTTCCACAGAAAAAAGGGTCACAGAATATTTTACATAATGACTTAAAGACAGTATAAAAACAGAGAGAGCTTCACAAATTAATGTGCACGCAGATTGTAAATTATTTCTCCCTTTTTTCAATTTTCTTATCTTTTTGTTTTTGCTGGGGATGTAGTATCCTACTGGATGTTTGCCATTCACTCGCTATTTCAGAGACTCAAATCGAGAGATATTTTCAGGATTCTAACAGTCCCTTTAAGCGCAATTGTTTGGATCTCGCTTGCACTTGGTTCACCTGGTATATTCACCAGGTTGTTTTGGAAATTCTTTTTCATGAGCCCAATTGCTCCTATGATTACTCGAATGATGGAAATCTTCCGAAGATTCCAGTTTCTTTTCATAAGACTTTGATATTTAGTTATCTTCTACCACTCGGCGCTGTTTAAGCCAGCATCATTAGGAACACTCAACTAGAGTCGTTACTTTCTCCCACGTGTCCCATATCACTATGTCAGGTTTAACAAAATCATTGATTATCGAAAGAGTTGGAGAGTGCTGTAAATCTGGGGAGACAAAATACATACAGGTTACTGTCACCAACTAAAACACCAAGACCAACAGTAAAAAGAACAGTGAAAGGGGGGAATAAAAAGCGGGAAACAAACATTTAGAAGCAATTACATTTACTATTTATAAGACAGACTATAATATTGCGCACGAAAAGACATGGGTATACCCTTTTTCCTCTTTACAACGCAATACATGGTTCTAGTAACAAATCCCCAGCTGAAATAAAACAAACTTATTTTTTTTATGAGAACGATAGGCATTATTTGTTTCAAATTCCGAACACTCATGGTATTTGGAAATTTCTATTATCACAGTGCACAACCCAAGAAGTCATTCATAGACATACTTTTTTCTGTATCACAGCTCTTCATTGTGGCTAGACAAGATAGTGCTGAAAGTCGGTGCGATATTGTATACTTATGAGTCACTGCTTATTAAGGCCCGAAGGCCACTCAAGGATAAGGGTTAATGAGATTGTTAGTTATCGATGGACAACACCTTTGGGAGGATTGGGAACGATGAGTTAAATTTAAGTGTCCGACTAGACAAGAATTTGTTATCATTGGACGTATGATGTATTTAGCTGAGAAGCAACCACGCAGTATTGTATTCTACAGATGGTAAGTTCTTGGAAAGAAACTTTGTTCATGGAAGTTCCGTTTCGCTTTAAGTACACAAAGGGAGAAAGGAAAATTCTTTACAGTGGTCGACATTAGACAAGTTTTTACTGTGAATGATATACAGAGGAAACCAGATATTAGGGCTCAGCCGAGCATCTACCATGAAAATAACTATAGAGAAGAGGGAGACTAGCAACTTTTCTTCTGTGAGAAAGGAGATGCAAGGAAGAGAAGAGATCATCCCCACCGGATTTCGAAGTCGATTCTGTACTCTGTCAAGGCAGAATAGAGTGTTCCGAGCGGCACCTTCCCAGATGTGACAACAGTGCTCCACCGTAGGGCATATTTGGCTCTTGTACAGGAGTGATGTACTTTATGGAGCGGTAGAAAGATTCAACTATTTTTTCTTGCGACCTTAGTAATAGATTTGATGTAAGTCTTAATAGTTGTAGACGTTTTTATTGTAGTAGTAGTAGTAGTGATAATAGTGGTATTATTATTATTATTAGTAGTAGTAGTTTGTGACGTAGGCCGTGGGGTGTCTCAGTGATGGAATGGCGTTCGATTTGCATGTAAAAAGCTAAATATTCGAATGTCAGCATTCCCTCTTATACCAGCGTTGTTCCCAATCGTTTTGGATTTTTATCTGCTTCTAGGTTTAACCCTTTCCTCACTATAAATTTACTCAGTCACAAGATGACAATTTTGCTGACGTGATTGTTGTGATGGTGTTGCCGACGACGCTGATGCTGAAAGAGACCTCTCGAATGAAGGAGAAAGCCTATATTTAGACCGTATGTTATATTAATGTAAAGATTTTTGTCTGTCGTCACTGAAAACAAATCTCTGTTTTGTTCAAGCCCCCTTACATTATATATGAGTTAGTATGTCCTATGGGAGAGAGGAAAGGACAGGGCGGTTGGAGGAGTGGAGAGTTGAAGGTAATCAGGCTTTACTTCATTTCTTGAAAATAAAGGAGAAAATGTATGTATCGACCGAAGTTTAATTCATAGTTTTATGTTTGATACTCGCTTACAGATGATCGATCAATTTTTTCTGTGAGACTTTCTTTGCTTTGTAATAAATTAACTGTAACTCCCTGGAGTTGCCTGATAGTGTATTAACTTGAAATTGCTTTGGCTTTACTTAAAAGAAATGTCGGTTTTCTTGGCCAAATTATTCTTAGTATTGCTCCAATGAAAGGGAAGTAACTCTGAATACATAGTTACGTTCTTTTTTAAGTTGGCAACCATTTGAAAATAATTCCGACCCGCTTAAAGTATTTTCTAGAAGGAAGTAAATCGAATTACATTTTATTCTTCTTAACAACATTCTGCAACGATTCAAAAGAAAAACTGGCGAACCAGAATCAAATATTGATTTACTATTGAACAAAGTTATCGATACCAAAGAATCGATAAAAAGATTAACTTTACTTTAAATATTAGATTATTATGCATTAACTTTTCATCAAGTAAAAAAAAAAAAAGTTGATATATGGTTTTACAAGTCAACAAATTGACGATACCGTAAGTTTTATTTATAGACTCTCACAATGTGCTCGCAACGTTTCCGTGTAACATTGCATATTTGTTGCCTTGTAAGGTTAGATTAACATTCTTTTTTTTAGATTTTTTAACATAAAATTGAATCAAAATGAAAGATTTACATTTGTTATCGCTGTGTTAGCCACATTTGAAAAAGAAAACATGGCACTAGATACCACAAGACAATGAAGAACAAATGAAAGTAAGTTTTTAGAACGTGCATTCGTTATCGAATTTTTGTAGTAATAAGTCACCATTTATCAAGGCCAAAAGTCACGCAAAAATACGTGTTTATTAGATTATCTGTTGAGTGATGAATAACATTACGAGACGATTGAAAATGATTAATGGTATGAACAAAGTTTGATTACTCACAGGGACGCTTTATGACAAGTGTTTGTTGGAATTGGATTTGAAGACGACTATGTTGTAGTCTGCAGGGAAGCAATCCCCTTTCCAATAGACGGAAAGCCCTTGCAAACAAACTATCCATGGTAATTCTGCCTGACGCGAAGTACATGGAGGAAGAAATGAAACATTTTTCATTGTGGTGCCAATGTCTTATAAGAAGGAAGCAGTAACTGTCGAGCACCTTTCATGGAAATAACGATAGAGTAGAGAAAGGCTAGCAACGTGTCTTCTGTGGGAAAGATGCTGTAATGAACAAAAAGATAATCTCTTCACTAGATTTGAAACTCGATTTTGTACTTTGTCAGTGCAAGAAAGCGTGTTTTGAGCGACACTTCCACGGATGTGGCAGCAATACTCCATCTTAGGGCGTATCTGTCTCTCATATAAGCAGAGGATTGATTCGCAATAAGGAAAACGAAATGCTAAGTCATTTTCGACCTTGCATAAATTATTTAGTAAAGAAAGAGTATTCTCATTTCATGTGACAAGTGTAGACATTTTCAGCTACAGGATTTCAGTTGACATAAAATTGTGAAAATCTGCTGGAAGAGTTGTCAGTTGGGCTCAGGAAAATCGTCGATTTCAAAGTTACTTCAACGTTGCAAAAACGTCGTTTTTGTCCGAACGTAAATGCAACATATTTCAGTTGATTGTGGAGTTGATGAACCCCTCCGTCTCACCGAAAATAAAATGGACTCACCCAAGAGTTTCTTAAGGAAAAAATAATTGAATAACAATGTGAAAATATAGTGGGGATGAGCGGCCAGTCGGTTTAGTCCGAACGTTAATGCAATGTGTTTCTGTTGCCTGTGAAGATGTCGAGTCTTGCCCCTAATAAACAACAAACAAAAAAAAAAACAAACAAATGGTCTCGCTCGAGAGTTTCTTAAAGAAAACTAATTAAAACTCGGAGTTAGTTATACCAGAAAATTGTTTACTTGTATTAACGTGTGAAGAAAGTATTCCGCCGAATTTAAGTCCCGTCTGTTTCGTTTCAATGTTTTAGCATTTTTTGTTAAATTTTATTCACCCCCAAATAAAGCACATTGTGACCGAGACTTAAATGCAACTGTGATTGCAAAATGTATAAGGGGCATCTTAACTGGAAGGTTGTGCAGCAAGATGTTTGTTCACATTATATTTAAATTTATGCATGTTTGTACAGTCGGTGAAACAGGGAACAGGGAAGGAAATTAAAAAGGAAGCGGTCCGAGAAAAGAAGTTATTAGAGTAGAAGGTTTCCCGGCGTTTGTGAACCTCTGCGTTGAAGGGGTAGGACTTTTGTGTTAGTCAGGTTAGTCGAGGTTATTTACACTGAGAAGGTACAAGTGCAGTCACTTCGTTATCGCACATTCTGTGGAAGTGCTTGGAATACAAGCACATGAATGCAACATTGCAACGATAAGACAGAGACGGGCTTGGTCGACAGTGCGGGTTATTTACCTCCCCGGGAGGTTAGGCACAAGGCCAGTTTTATCTTACTCCCACAAGGTAAGATGTGACCCAAGGTCGGGTCGGGAAAGTGGGACTTGAAAAGCCAGCGCCCGAGGAGATGAGCACTCTGGCCTACAAAAAATGCCTGGGCAGCCCCGTCGGTATTCCCCGGTAGGTCGCCTCAGGCAGTAAGCAATAAACTTACTCCTCCCCAAAGAGTGGAGGCAAAGCCTGGGAGGGTGGACCTCCTAGAATTGCACAGGACCGTCCCATAGACCGGCGTAAATCAAGCCTCGAAGGCCAAGACGATACCAGTCTATGGAGTGCAGCATCCATTGGAACAGATACTACACTTTGATCTTGGCCGACAGTGCGGCACCTATTAGGTTAGAGATTTTTTTTGTATCCTGAACAATGGAAAGAGACTAGTGGTTGTTGCACCAGCCAAGATATGGTAACAACACTCCATGAATGGGTGAATGGCGGCTTTATAAAGATACTAGACCACCCGTGACCCGTTGGGTCAGTTTGTTATATTAGCTATGGAATTCATGTATGTGCGTGACACTTGTGGAGAAAACAAAAAAACTATTTGATGAAATTAAATGTAATTGTTTAAAAAAGAATATAGATAGATTTCTATGCGTCGTTCTGTTTATTATAATTGTTTTTTTTTTAATTATAGTTACTGAATTATAAGTGGTTGGCCATACTTATAGGTAAATATGCACTGAACAGGTGAGAAAGGAAGGGGGTACAACCGGCTGTCTCGCGTACGTAACGAAAACAGAGGGAGTAGGAGTGGTGAAATCTGTGAGAGGAAAAGTGGGAGGTGGTTTCGTCACCGCCGCTATTGATATTAATAATGATTGTTGTTGTTTTGTTTGTTTGTTTTTGTTTTTTAAAAGGGTGGAGCTTTTTTGAAACTGCGACAGACTTTACAAAGTCCTGCCGTTGAATGTTTTTAGCCGTGGAGAAAACAAAAAAACTATTTGATGAAATTAAATGTAATTGTTTTATATTTAAAGCGATATAAACATTTCCAGAATGAAAAATTTCATGCGTTCGTTAATAAAAGGAGTTCAACGGAATTAGAATAACAGATTGGAAGACGATGCTATTTACGCATGCGCAACCGGATGTTGAAAACCGGAAAGCTGAAAGCTGATTGCAAACATACAAGACCCATAGACTTTTAGTAGTATATAGATAGGATAATGGCAGGTGTGAGAAGTTTTCTAGACCGGCAGAGGGAATCCACATTTTTTGCAGGAGATCTTGCAGTATCTTCTACGTAATTATTGCAACTATGGTGTCTGGAAATGTTAGGCCGAGGGGTTTGAACATTGAACCCTCGGGAAGGGTGCTATCAGCCATGGCAATCGGTGCTGGGAAAGGTTTCTTATAATTGTTAAATTACTTGGTAGCATTGAATATAACCATCTATTTTTGGTCCCATTCCACTACAGACTGGAGGTCATTTTCTAAAGATTCAGCCATTGTCTTAATTTTGCGTTCGATTTTCCCACATGTCAAGAACAGAGTGTGATGCATCAGAAATGTCGTTTATGAAGATCAGAAAAAATAAAATGTCCAAGTATCGACTCCTGGGGCACACCTGTATTTGTGATGTTGTTAGGATGTACCGCCACCGAGAACCAATGGATCTTTCTTTTCGCCAAGAAGGATTTGATTATATTAAGTTAGACTTTTTTTGCACCTTTTCCATACGTTACAACAAGAATGTAAAGGATGTACTTTTTTAGCCTATAATTATAACCTCCGTCCTCGACACACCCACAGACGTCTACTTCAGTTAGTAATTAAAAAAAAAACAAAGACGAGAGAGAGAGAGAGAGAGAGAGAGAGAGAGGGGGGGGGAATTTTATGAAAAAGTGATTCGTCATGAAAAGTGAGTCTGGCGTTGGTCAAAATGGATGTCCAGTTGAGTCAATTTGTCTTTCGGTTTGATGTGACGATACCAAATAGAATGCCAATTCATTAAGCCTTCTCTGAGCGTGTGAAGAACGCGTTATGTAGGGCCGGCCTTATCTAAGGCCTTCTAAGCTGAGATATATTCATCATAGTTAGTGAATCAAGATAGGGCGGACGGGTAATGGATGATCACTGATTATGAACGACGACTGACGCCCAACGAACTTTCAGCGCCCCTGATGAGGATCACCCCCTTTACCACCGATAATAAACAGCCGAGACGAACGAACGACCTACTGTATTTATTTTCTTCTTTCTTTTTTTATCTAGAGTATTAATCAGATGCAAGCATTGCCGCCAACCCTTCTCCTTCTCTTCGCTCGACACAATATACACATAACACACGCACACACGCATACTGGAACGTACACGGATACATACACACTCATATAATATATCTTCTGTTTATATAGGTGTATGTATATTAGTTTCAGAACATGAGGAATCTACATGCGATGTATATATATATATATATACATACATAATATATATATATATATATATATATATATATATATATATATATATATATATATATATATATATATATATATGGTGAAGTGATGAGGCGTTAATGATATGTAAGATGGCAATAGATTTCTTGTAAACACATCTCAATAAATGTTTTCCTTTTTCCACAGTAAATTTGGATTTCTTTCCCCTTGAAAAATAAAGGAACAGTTGAATATAATAATTGGACAAATAAACAAGAGCGTCACTCAAATTCGCAAGAAGTGCAGTATACACACACACACACATACCCACACCCACCCACACACACATCTATCTATCTATCTATCTATCTATCTATCTATCTATCTATCTATCTATCTATCTATCTATCTATCAAGAAAGAGAGAGAGAGAGAGAGAGAGAGAGAGAGAGAGAGAGAGAAAGAGTGACACGCACACACATATATATATATGTGTGTGTGTGTGTCTCTCTCTCTCTCTATATATATATATATATATATGTATATATATATATATATATATATATATATATAGAAAGAGAGAGATAGAGAGAGAGATAGGGAGAGAGAGAGAGAGAGAGAGAGCAGAGAATAAAAAGTGCTATTTAAAAGCGTCAGCAAGTTACTTTTTATTTACATATTTTGTATTTGATGCTTAAATGTTATGTTTAAATGCGACACGTGTTTCAAGTGTTTAAAAAATTATTTTCATATTTACTGAACTCCTATGAAAAGAAGGTTATCAATATACATATTTTTACTATATATTCTGTCTTTTTATATGAATTTTCGCAGGTTATATAAGTCAAATAAGTAAGAGATCATACTTTCATATATTTATAGGTATATATTTAATAAACTTCAATATTAACCTGTTTATATATATATATATATATATATATATATATATATATATACAGGGTGGGCAAAAATAAGGGTCCTATTTTTAAAAATTCATAACTTTTTTATTTATTTATTTATTTATTTATTTATTTTTTTCAGAATAAGTAAAGGACCCCTTCCGAAGCAAGCATGAGCCGTATTAGCCCTAAGGAACGTACCCTCATTTAGAAAACATTATTTTTGCTTAAAAAACTCAAAACAGTGTAAAAAACAATACTTTAGTTTTTGTAAGTTTTAAGAAGTGTTTTTCGGCTAAAATTTGTTTTGTTTATTTCAAAAAATCTCGGAAGGGTCAGTCTACACACACATAAAGTTTGGTGAGTTTAACTTTTATTTTGTGGAAGTTATTCAAATTACAGTTATTCAAATTTAAAGATAGGACCCTTATTTTGGCCCACCCTGTATATATATATATATATATATATATATATATATATATATATATATATATATATATATATATATATACAAATGAATTCATATTTCTGTGTCATGTGGACAGCATTGGGACTGAATGGTGGTGAAAAAAATTGTCTGAAAGAAAATCAGAAGCAGTAGACGACAATGTCGTTTTTCTCACGGTTATAGCTCTGTAGTACGGGGTTCGAGACTTTTTTAGCATGCCAACTTTTTTCCTAACATAGACTAGTAGAATTCAAGTCGCTTCCTCCCAAAATATTCTAAAACATATTAGAGAACTACAAGCGTTAGCCACATGCATGCATAAACAGAATACATGTTCATACATAACAGTTATGCCACACCCGCAAACAAGCACATGCATTTAACACCACTTATAAATCTCACAAACATAGGCATGCTAAAACATGGTGTCTGTTTCGTTATATAACGTGCCAAAGAGCTGAAGGGGCCATGGAAAAGTAAAACTACGATAATACAGGCTAAAACAAAGAGAAGGGATACTTTTGAAATGGCTATTACTCAGCTCCAAGTGAAAAATACTGGTCCAAACGGATAACATTCGGTCCGTGATGTTATAGCAATTTTTTCTTTTCAGTTGAAGCCATGGCGCTGTGGAACATGGATATCTACATGTGAAGTATAATGAGTCTTAATTAGCAGTTCATAGTGATATTTGTCATCAATTTAACATTTACCGAAATTAGATCGTACAGGAAGTAGTTGGATTGATCAGCGCCACACGAACGGTACGTTTTCCCCAAAACTGTGGAAGTCGCCAGACAAACTTTTCCGAGCGATGTTTCTGAGTATGCTGCGTTTTTAAGGGATTGACGCAGTAATGCTAGTCTTAAAAATAACCAAAGTAGGTACAAATGCTTCGAATTTTTAAACTATGGTTGAGTGGCGTTACCATATGTAGAGTTTGTGAAAAAGAATGCACTTCAGTTGGAGGCCTCAAACATCACACGTGTGTCCAGCGGAACGATGAAGCAGTTTCCTTCGCATACTTGTCAGATTTGTGGCATGTGGAGATTCTCAATCGTCTAAAAGTATTCAACATCATGAAACTGTCAATCTATCTATCTCATTAACTTTTATTGTAGCAGTTTCTAGCTTTGATAACTAGTAATTCATTAATAAAAGTAAAAATCGCTCTCCTCGGATATATGCGACTAAACTTGGCATCTTTAATTTGTCAATAAGGCGTATTCTGCATGAATCCCTGCATTTACACCCTTTTAAACTGGTTAGTGGGCGGAAGCTGATACCAGGGGCGATGTACCGTGGCGTAATTTAGCACGTCGAATGGCAGCAATTTCTGGGGCAAATGATAAATCGCTTTTTTTAATGGATGATGAAGCAAATTTTATATCTCAATTGTGTGATGACACAACAGAATTGCCGTCATTGGTTTCTTGAAAATTCGAATAAACGACACGAACGACCAATGCACAGTCCAAAAGTGATATGTTCGTGGGCCATTAGAAAAACTGGTGTCATTGGTCCTGATTTTTTGAAAGTCATAATAGAAATATTGTTACGCTGATTCTCGAACGTTAAATCGAGGGAACAACATATTTCTTTTTGTTCCTGAATTACGTTATGTTCAGGATTTATATCCCTTGAAACATATTCAAGTTATCACCCCTGAATTATACTGAGCAATAAGCGAAAGAACTCTTCAGTTATAGACAATAATACAGCAACACATTTATAATTAAACCTAAACAATTAATACAACTAAACACTTATAATTAAACCTAAACAAATAATACAACTAAACATTTATAATTAAACCTAAACAATTAATACAACTAAACACTTATAATTAAACCTAAACAAATAATACAACTAAACATTTATAATTAAACCTAAACAATTAATACAACTAAACACTTATAATTAAACCTAAACAAATAATGCAACTAAACATTTATAATTAAACCTAAACAATTAATACAACTAAACACTTATAATCAAACCTAAACAAATAATACAACTAAACATTTATAATTAAACCTAAACAATTAATACAACTAAACACTTATAATTAAACCTAAACAAATAATACAACTAAACATTTATAATTAAACCTAAACAATTAATACAACTAAACACTTATAATTAAACCTAAACAATTAATACAACTAAACATTTATAATTAAACCTAAACAATTAATACAACAAAACATTTATAATTAAACCTAAACAATTAATACAACTTAACATTAGTTATTAAACCTAAACAATTAATACAACTAAACAATTATAATATAACCTAAAATGTGTCCAATAAGTACAATTTGTGTTTTGTTGGCTTTATTTGTATCTAGATTTCTCTGTATTTTTTAATCTATAATTGAGATATCATTAGTGTCAATTTTTAAAAATAATACGTACAATATCTTTAAGTTCTTAAAACAAAATCGTAAACAAAAACAAACACGTTTTTCTTAATGTTTAGTTAATTAGAACAATTGTACTTCTTTTCAAACAAATATTAAAAAATTTAAGCATTATAATCTTGTTTCTCTTCCCTTTGAAAATAGTTAAGTAAATTCACTTACGAAGAAATGTTTACTTCTTTAAAATTAAATAAACACCCATTAATTAATTACTAATTAATGCATTTTTTATTCAGAAAAAGGTTTACCAATGTTTTTTTAATAACTTATCGGTGAGATAAAAGGAAAAGAACATATCCGTTCCATCGCATTATGATACAAAAAGCTGACGTAAACAAATTGTTAGTTTATTTTTAACATTACTTTAGTATATTTATTCGAATCGGAATCGGAATCGGTAATTCTATCGGAATCGGGGATTTAGAACAGAATCGGTAATTGTATCGGAATCGGGAAAAATATTAGAATCGTCCCATTATTAATATATACTAGCAAATACATCCTCCCACCGGTCGCATATTTTTGCTAGTTAAAACCACTATCAAAAATATGCGACCGGAAGGAGCATATATTTCCTAGTATATATTAATCATAGGACAATTCTAATATTCTTTAATTGCTCAGTAAAATCTGTTTGTTTTTTTTATAAAAAAAGAAAGAAAATCACCCCATCCTTTACTTTAATAAATAAAACACGGAATAATAAAAACAGTTTTTAAACAAAATTTACCCTTTACGGCGTAAAATGTAAAACAAAAAATCCTAAACTCACTTAAAGGTCGTAAAAAGATCATAATATTTTAAGTATTTCAAATCGAAAAGAAAAGGTGTACCTAAAATAAAATCAACAATTAAAAAATAAAATATAGTGAACACGATTCTAAATGCAGTAATTTAATTGCTCAGTAATATGTGGGTAAAGAGAGATTACAGAAGCAAATAGACACATTTATTATCATTAATAGCGAATACCGCTATCAGAGGGTCCTATTCGATCAAGGCGAGATGATATTTTCCTCTTTGATGAATTGCACAATCACTCGATTAACAGTGATAAATGGAATTCCGAGGTTCGTGGCGCTTTAACATTGATTAAGTCCACCCACAGATTAACTTCTGATATGGCTTCTCTGAAATTCTGAGACTCCTAATGCTTCTTTTTCGCGTCTCATACTTAATTTGTGACATATGAAAGATATATTCATATTTGAAAAACAAAAAATGTCAATTAGTATAAAATATCGATGTCTCGCACTTTTACTGTTGTTTGTATGGCTCCGAGTGCTGGCCTTCAACGAGGGAAGCAGAAACTTGGAACATGTGTGAATTACTTTTTGTGGAGCGTCTGTTTACTTTTATCATTATTGACATTTCGCAACCCACCAAATCTAAATATGGACATTAAGATGAAAATAACGTTTAGTTACGTCATTAACTATCTATTTATTATTTTATTTATTCTTTTTATTTATTCTTTAATAGTTATAATTTGTATTTATAATTTTTATTTATTCTTTTTATTGATTCTTTTTTATTTAATCTTTTTAGTTGTTTTTTTAAGTAATTTTAATTCTTTTTTATTTATTCTTATTATTCATACTATTTATTTATAAGATTAGAATATTATTACTTCTATTTATTCTATTTTATTTATTATCTTCTATTAATGTATTTATTTTTATTTTTATATATTTTATGTTATGTTTGTAATAAAGAATGATAGGCTACACACACAGCGATATATAAATATACACCAAAGTAATAGCTTTTTCAGAATTGGATTTACAGGTTCATTATAAATGTTTCAGTGTTGTTATTTACATCTCACAACATCCAAATGTGGATATTCATGATAAAGTCTAGTAAATGTCTAAAAACATTTTCACCCAGCAAAAAACAAAAACGTAAAAACGAACGAAACGAAAAGCAAGAAATGATGAGACGTGTTTTTATTCCCTCGTAAACAAGTAAATCAGTTGATTTTTGTTGGGCGCTTAAAAGCCAACGCCGAGGCAAATGGTCCGTTTTATAGTTGCACACCACCACATCGTGATATTCGTACACTCCATAAATCCAACGACACAACACATTACAATAATAACTAACACGTTCGACGACCGAATACGAAGCCAATAAAAAAACGCAGTAAAAGTGAATAAGGCATATATATATATATATATATATATATATATATATGTGTGTGTGTGTGTGTGTGTGTGTGTACATTTTTTATTTTTAAGTAGAACGTAAAAATGTTTTTGTTCAAACTTAATTTATAAGGGCTCGTCGGGAAAAACGAAAACATGGCATTTACGAGCCACGATGAACTTTTCACCATTTTACCATTCCCACGGAAACACGAATGGCGTTTAGATGAAATTCCTTTCTGAAATTCATTTTTTACAAAAGTAAAAGTCCTAAAAAAATTAGAAATTCTAAAAATGGCGAATGTATACATCGCTAACCCTAATTCTATTAAATTTTTCAGAAAAAAAACCGATCTACGTATCATTGTGCAAATATGTTTCACAATTCTGAAAAAAATATTTGTTTAACTTTAAAAGACGCGGTTAATTCTTCAATGTAAATTTAACGTTCCAATGGCTTCCAGTACGCGGAATAAATTACCACTTAACTGCTTCCCTGCAGACTACAACATAGTTGTCTTCAAACTCAATGTCAGCAAACACTTGTCGTAAACAGTCCGTATCAGTAATCAACTTTTTTCATTCAATTCGACATCTTCAATCCTCTCATAACATTATTCGTCATTCAACTGTCAATGCATTGATCTAATTAACTAAATAGGAACATTTCAATTTCCTTTTAAGATCTCTTCAGTTTCAGCTTTAAATTTGAGATATTTTCCAGAATCATGAAATTTATATTGATCTCAATTGGAATAAGGATTCTAGGGATTATATCTTGATTTTTATCTTAGTAAGGGGGTGTAAACCTTGCTGTAAAACGGTTATGTTCGGGGAATTAAACCCATCTTGGGACAGGTATTCTTCTAATACATACACACACACACCCCCCCCCCACACACACACACATATATATATATATATATATATATATATATATATATATATATATATATATATATATATATATATATATATATATATACATATATAAATATATAGTAGAAGAAAAATATCCGTCGCAGGACAGGTTTATATATATATATATATATATATATATATATATATATATATATATATACATGAAATAATTATATATATATAGACATAGATATATAATTATTTCATGTCTCCAAATAACACTTTATAAGGAGATATACTCTTTTATGTATTAATTTCAGTATTTACTTCAACAGTGCTCGATACGTGAGTAAAGCTATGTAGTAAGTTATAAAAATATATTTATTGCAATTAAGATATACAGAGGCTTCCGCGTTTCATCCCTGTAGGTAATCGTCAGGCTAAAATTCATGGAGATTGTGTTCTCTGTTTTTTTTTTTATATATATACACGTGGTGTTTAGTCTAACTAGTTAACCAATCAGATTCTTATTCATTCCCTTCTACGAGTTAATATTTCCATTATACAATCGTTGGGCTTATCACAGACAAAGGTTCGGTTAATTTTACTTTCTATTCTATTTTTCTGTTTCCTATAGGGTGGCCCATTCCTGTTAATGTTTCCATTATTCAATCGTTCGGCTTCTCACAAACAAAGGTTCGGTTGATTTTACTTCCTATTCTATTGTCCTGTTTTCTATATGGTGGTCCATCCCTGTTTCTTTGTTGTGTCAAATTAATACGTGACCTTGTTTGTAATTCTATTTTAGGCGTTAGTTTAGATTTTATTTATTTATTTGTTTATTTATTTATAACGTATTTTTAACCTAAAGTAAATGTTATTCTGTGCAAGCAGTTGTTTGTTATTTCACTTCTACAGTTTAATAAGTTTTTAGGGTCTTTAAAGTTTAGGATTTCAAATTTCTGATTCAGACATAATCTACACGGGTCGTCTAAATTTCTACATGTAGTGGCCTGTCATATTATTTTTCATTCGATTACACAGAATACAATTTGCTTTAGGTTAAGAATACATAAATAAATAAATAAACAAATAAACAAACAAATAAATAAATAAATAAATAAAAAAACTAAACTAAACTGACACCTAAAATAGAAATACAAACACACATGTGTTAAAATAAGGTCATCTATTAATTCGACACAACAAAGAAACAGGGATGGACCACCCTATAGAAAACAAGGCAATAGAATAGGAAGTAAAATCAACCGAATCTTTGTTTGTGAGAAGCCCAACGATTGAATAATGGAAACATTAACTCGTAGAAGGGAATAAAAAAGAATCTGATTGATCTAATATATATATATATATATATATATATATATATATATATATATATATATATATATATATATGTATATATATATAT
Source organism: Sepiola atlantica (assembly GCA_963556195.1). Lineage (NCBI taxonomy): Eukaryota > Metazoa > Mollusca > Cephalopoda > Sepiida > Sepiolidae > Sepiola > Sepiola atlantica. The sequence continues at coordinate 140,683,719 of OY744517.1, forward strand.
ATATATATATATATATATATATATATATATATATAGAAAACTTGCATTTATGTCTGCATGTGTGTCGCGGTATCACAGTAAAACTTACCCCAAAACTAGAATCAGCACAATCGATCGTATGTATTTATCGATGTCAGAAGTTCTGGAACCTTCTTATTTTTTAACTTCACTTCACCCCACAAAAGGCATATTACCACTGAGAAGTAAGGGGCTATTGCGACTAGCGGCCGGTTTTATAGGGACATCCTAAATGGGCAGTTGTAGAGCCAGATGTTTGTTTAAATGACATCTACATTTTTGCACGTTGGTAAGCTTGTGGAAACAGAGAGCAGGGAGGGAATTCCAAAGACAAGCTGTTCGAGAAAAGAAGCTATTTGAGTAGAAGGTTTTTCGGCATCTTGGGGCCTCTATAGTGAAGTCATGGGGTCTTGCTGCTAGTCAGGTTAGTCGGGAAGTACAAGTGCATTAAGTTAGTCGGAGCACATTCCATGGAACATTGCGGCGATAGAACAGGGGATGGAGCGTAGGAGACAGCGCGGTAGATTCGGTACTTGGACCTATTAGATTGGGAACTCTTTTTGCATCCTGTCCAAGGGGGAGACATTGGTGGTATGTGTACCAGCTCAGATGTGGCAACAATCTTCCATGCACGGGCGAATGGGGGCTTTATAGAGAATTAAGATACTGGAAGGTGTGATAAGTTTTCTAACATGGTAAAGTGAGCCACCTTCTTTGCAGCAGACTTGACAGTATCTTTTATATATTTATTCCAATTGATGTTAATGTAAATTTTAGGCCGAAGAGTTTGAAGGTTGGACTCTAGTGTAACCATCCATTTTTGGTCCCATTCTATTACAGACGGGAGGTCATTTTCTAAAGATTCAGTCATTGCCTTGGACATGTACGTTCGATTTTACTGCATGTCGAGAATACAGCATGGTGTCATCAGCAAGTATACTCATCTCGGATGCGATTGCATCAGGGATGTTGTTTATGAAGATTAGGAATAATAATATTATTATTATCGACTCATGGGCAACACCCGTCTTAATGTGATGTTTGGATGTACTGTCATTGAGAACGACTAGGATCTTTCATTTAGCTTTGAAATATCTGATTATATTAAATATTCATCCAGTAATACCGTACAAATTAATTTTCCTGAAAAGGCTTTAATGTCAGACATTGTAAAAAGTTTTGGATATATCAAGCGCTTGCACCCCAGCCTCACCTGCCTATTCTAGCGTTCAGAGATGACTGTTAGGAAGTCCGTAGTTCAACTGGATTGCTTAAATCCATACTGACGGTCAGAAAGAAGTTTAGCATTTTCAAGGTGGCGCACTATCGCTAGATTCATTAATGATTCCAAGATTTTAGCGAGGAGAGGGAGGAAACTTATTGGGCGATAATGTTGCGAGTCAGTATTTTCGCCAGAGACACGTACAACAGACGCAATTTTCCCGCTATCAGGGGAGCAAGCTTCGACAACGCATTTGTTATAGAGTTTGGAGAGGATTAACATTAGCTAAGAGGAGCATTTTATTTATTACTATAGCAGGGATTAGATCAGGTCTACATGCTATGGAGGTGTCAAGGTTTTTTATTTATATATCATGTCCAGGATATTAGAAGAAGTGATAGTCAGATCATCAACTGTGGTTTCTGTCCATAGTGGGAAATTAGAGAGGGGTGGTTTTTGTGGAGTCCAAGGTGTAGTTAAAATCGAACCGCTAGGAAGCAGTTCAGTTTTATCCATTGCCATGCAAACCCCATGCTGGTGGTTGGTATAGTGGAGAGATTGTTGATAGGCCATTTTTCATCACACTATTATAGATTTTCTAAACATCGCGAGTTACTAGAGTTATTGCTAATCCTATGTCCTATCGAACATAGGATTAGATAACTCTAGTAACTCGCGATATATGGTTAGCGTTATTCTTTAAATATGACTCGTACATATTTTTATTTTAGTTGCGATTGACATCTAAAAAGTTAATTATTTTATGTTAGTTAATATGTCAACTATCAGGCCTAATTTTTAAATTTTCATATGTATAATTTTTAGAAAAGTTTTTACTCTTCACCTTGGTAGAAACCATTATTATAGCACATCCCGTATTCTTATATAGGCCAATATCAGTATTATCAAATATATTTGTGAGGGTATATACAAGATCTGATGCCTCTGCAGAATCTATCGCACCCATCACTATATAAAAGTCATTCTAGTTTTTATTCATCTATCATTATTATTGATTAAAACCAATCATCTAAACGTTTTAATCATATGGATGGATAGAAATCTACGATGTCGAATTGTAGGAAGGTAGATTTATTTTTATTTTCGATATTATTAAACCAAACGATTGCTTCGGCAGTGTTAATCCATTGATTTAATCTGAGATCCTTTTTTATCTGTTTGTTTATTCTAGAGAGATAATTTTTGAAAATCCTTCCTATTTCAATCCTGGCCGGATTAATTAAGAGAGTGCTAAGCTTATTGTTAAAATAGCTTTTGTGGCCTTTAGATTCTAAGTTTATCAGTGATTTGTTTATTTTCTCTATTCATTATATCTATGTAGTTGCACGTGATGGTGTCTAGCTTTTTGTATTTTTTGTGATATCTTCTGATTAATGTGTTTTACTCTTGTTTAGTTAATTATAGTAGTTTTTACTCTTATTTGCTTTTACAAATTTTTTTTAACGGTATTGTATAATTGATTTTGAAAATTATTATTGTTGATCGTGGAACCCTAAATCTCTAATTATATTTAAAATGCCATTTTCGAAGCAAATCATGAAGTCTATTTTAGGTTCGTTCGTTTAGACTTTTAAACCTGTATGTATCCTGGTGTTCATGCTGATAAGAAATAAGTGTAATTTGACTGAAAATATATATACACAATATGTTATATTATATCATGATATTATATGTATTATATAAAATAGTAATTTATATATATGTATGTATATATTAACATCCACAGACACCTGTTTCGTCTTATGAATGCTCATCAGTGTTGTTTTATTCAACCAACGCGCTAACCTCGAAGCTGAACCCGCATACCCAGGCACTACTAACTGCGAAAGTAAAAAGTTCTAGCTGTCTTGGCCGGCTTGCCAGCTGCTAATGTAGAATATATATATATATATATATATATATATATATATATAATATTTGTTATTGTTTATTATCTATGTACGTATACGTTTCGTCCTTTTTAAATCGGGACTCATCATCATAGAGATTCACTACCGGTCATGCGATTCGAAACCCCGGACTACAAGTATTTTTCAACTCAAATCCGACGTCTTTAACCGCTCGGCCAATTTTAAACAGCAAATAAACGATGATAATTTTAACACTTTATCGGCGGCTTAACGTCTAAGCATTCTACTTCTTTTTAAGGGAAGGAACGATGCATTATAAAGCAAGTGACGTCATGCTGTGTTAATACTACCATTACAATGCTCTACTTTTTCGAGGAGCGACAAATAATAAATATTTGTTATTGTTTATTATCTATGTACGTATACGTTTCGTCCTTTTTAAATCGGGACTCATCAGCATAGAAATATGACTATTCACTATCGGTCATGCGATTCGAAACCCCGGACTACATATATATATATATATATATATATATATATATATATATATATATATATATATATATATATATATATATATATGTGTGTGTGTGTGGGTGTGTGGGTGTGTGTACAATAACTCAGAAAACTACCAAGTTTAGTTTATGACGTAATCAATCTCTAATAATAATGACACAAATAATATTGTCAGGGACAACGATAAAAACTTACAAAATACTAAAAACACGCAAATCGGTGCCACGTCAGGTTTTTATAAAGCAAACCATGTCTCAAAACATGATTACACATTCAATAATCTAGATCTTTCTAATTATACTTCATATCCGGAATCTTAAAATGAAAATAGTCCATATAACATAAGATTGCTCATACTTTAAAAGTTAGAGCTTATATGCTTTTATATATATTTTGAGGAATCATTATCTATAATTTAACATAACATTAATCAAAACGGTGAGATCCTTTCTAATTGTATGCATATGAAATGGTTCAAATATAATCATTATAAAGTCCCAT
>OY744517.1:140692846-140710346 GCA_963556195.1 Sepiola atlantica
TTTTCTGAGGTCAAGAGTGCTTATTTTATATCCAGAACAATTGCCTCTACATTTTGGCAAAGTTTCACAAAAATTGAATGGATGGATCAAACGTTATAGGAGAAAAGGGTCATTTTTTGCCATTTTAGGGGGCTTTTGACTCCCTGGGGGCACGAACCAGATTTTTTCCAAGGTCACTGATACTTATTTTCTATTATGAACAATTGACTCCACATTTTGGCCAAGTTTAAGAGAAATTAAATGGATGGATGAAAAGTTTTGGGACAAAAAAAATCGGAGAATGTCACTTTCTAACCTGACCAAAGTTACAACTTCATGCAAAATTTCAGAGAAATTCAATGGATGGTTGCAGAGAAAAATCCGGACGGACGGACGGACGGACGGACATGCCTCAAAACATAGGTCCCTCGATTTTATAAATCTAGGGACCAATAAATGGAATTTAGAATGAAGACACGACTAATAATATAAACCACCTATATTACCCAATGCAAGATTAACAAAATATAATCTGTGAAAATGGCACACACACATATATACACACACCGCCGACCCCATAAATATGCCCACTCTCATATTCCCATTCAAAAATGTATATATGCGTATAAACACACATTATAATACATGATATAATAGATTTTAATATTATTTAAGTTTTCTTTTCAAAGATTATTTATTTTAATTGAAATTTACTGAGTTTACTAGCAAGTTATTATGTGGATTTTATTTAGGCTGAAATTTCGAAAATGTGAATTTTAAACGATGCATGCAGTTTTGAATGACTTCAAATCTTCTCTTATATCTTAATAGTGAAAAAGAAAAAAACTTAAATAATATCAACATATGATAACGAAATTATGACACTAACACAGTAAAAGTGGATAAAATGCATAACTGATACTGTAAAATCAAACAATGAATACCTCAATTCTGAACTCATTGTCTCGTTTTGAATTAAAAGGAACTAGTAAGGAAAATAAATTTCTATGTGCAATATAATCGCGTGATTAGTTTTAAAATGCAAATTCTGATGAAAACCGAAAATGTAGTAAAAAAGAGTAAAAAGGAGATACTATCTATTAGTTTATTTATTTGTGTGTGAATGTATTTATTTGTTTCTATTTATTTAATTATTTGTGTATCATAATTAACCAACAATCATTAAATTATATATTTAGCATATAAACATATACATATGCAAATATGTATATATATATATGTGTAAAAAGAGATGGGAAATAATATCTACTATTTATTTAATTGTTTAGTTAAAAAAGTATCAGACTGAAAGAATCGAGCGTGCAGTTTCGATTCTACCCTCCGATTAAAAAAATCAAATTATATGAAATCAAAGAATATATTTTTCCTTTTTTAATATAAAATGTAAGTGAAGAAATTTGGTATATTTAGTACGTAACACCTGTCCGCCCCCCTCTCCCTCTCATATAAGGAGGAAGTTCGCTGTTTGTCTTTTCTGAACGCAAGAAACTTATAAATAAACGATGAAGAAACTTGACGCCGATACTGGAAATTGAAACCGCGAAACTGCAGTCATAGTCATTACTAACTGACCTAACTGACGGAACATATTAAATACTTTTAAATTAACTCAGTTAAAGCAAGTTTGACTGTGGAACTCTTTAGTCACAAGAGGAAGAGACGCGGCAACCGAGCTAAAATATACGACCGAAGACTTTCGATTCTTTTGTACACCAGAGGCGCGTACGTAAACTGTCGATTCATTTGTACACCAACCGAACTTATGAAAGTCTTTTAAATTAACTCACTTAAAAATTTCACTGAACCCTCTCGGTTGACTGTGCAAGTCTTCAATCACAGGACGAAAGAGACGTAGCAGCCTAGCTTAAATATACGACCACAGGGAGAATATTTTGGCTAGTCTATATATAATATTGGAAAACACCTCTCTATCTGGTTGCATATCTGTAAAAAACGGGGATATACTAGGGAGGGTACTTTAAATATAAGTATATTCACATGTACAATATGCATGTGAACATAATGGAAGTAACTCTGCGTCTATAGCAACCCCTTTAAAGAAGATAATAACACTTTTCTAACATGTTACACAATGAAATTGATCTATTTCTAAGCGTAATTTAAGAGTATTAACATATATCTAAATAGCTCAGTGGCTAAGATATCTAGCAGACAACACCATGGTTGCTATAAAAGTAAACGCTCCTCAATATGATGCTATCCGACACTATAACCAAGGCAACGCCGGCTAACCCTGATAGTATATAAATATATATTGTATAAACAATACCTTCCTTGGATTTATATTTTTACCATTTATGACCTTCAGGTTGGCTTTGTCATAGTCTGTCAACATGCCAATTTTAGTTGAAATCCATACTGTAGTTTTGTAGTCTATAGCGGAGAGATACTCATATATGTGTGCCTCGGTATATCTATATCAATTTCTCTATTTTTTCTTTTTTTTCCTTTCCTCTTACTTTTATTCGCTCATTCTTTTTTCTTATTCTTTCTTTCTTTCTTTCTTTCTTTCTTCTTATTCTTTCTTTCTTTCTTCTTATTCTTTCTTTCTTTCTTTCTTTCTTTGTTTCGTCCGTTTTGTTATACTACATTTGTTCTTTCTTTTCGAAACATTTTCTTTCTCTTAACGTCGTCTGTTCTAAGTTTTCCTTCTTTCTCTTCCCCCCTTTCTTCTACTTTCTTTTCATCTTCTCTCTATTCTGTTAACCATTTCTCCTTCTTTTCCCCTCTTTTATCTTTGACACAAATAATGTTGCAGACAACAAAAGAAAATCGGATAATACGTTTTTTTTCTTTACCGAATTCTTCTCATCTTTGATTCAACTTTTCTTCGGTCTGAATCGGACAATCCCGCCGATAATTACGATGTTGACACACGATGATGATGACCGCCTCCCATGCATCGTTACATGTTCTCTCTCTCTCTCTCGTTCACCCAATCCCTCTCTATTCATGAGCTGATAAGGGGGTCCCTAATCTTGACGCACTCCATCTTTGTTCGTTAGTGGATTAAGTGGAACGCGATGGATTTGCCACTTCTGTTTGGGGTGATTTCACACTTTTCTCCCCCAAATATAACGAATCGACCGTATTGCCAAGACATTCATTCCTGTCTTCATTCAACTCAACAACAAAATCGTCGATTAGTATCGGCCATCTTTTTTATTTGGCTTCAAATTCTGTCCTGTGTTTTTTCGTGCTTTTTCTTTTTCTCTATCGTTCCCTTTTTTTATTTTCCGATTTTACTTCCCTTTTTCTCTTTTTTCCTTTCATCTCTTTCTCATTTTTCAACTTTCTTTCCTATCATTCAATCTTCTTCTTCTTCTTCTTCTTCTTCTTCTTCTTCTTCTTCTTCTTCTTCTTCTTCTTCTTCTTCTTCTTTCCTTTCAGATCTCAAATTCCTTTCTTTTTACGAAGAATGATCATTCCCTATTTTATTCTTCGGTTTTATATGTTTCTCCGTCTGCCTTTTATTCTTCACATATTTAATGCCCTTTTCTTTCTTTATTAAATTATTTGAATTTTTTCTTTAATCCTTCATTCGATTATTTGTAATTCTTTCTTGATTTCTTTTTGTTTCTTTTACTTTCTTTATTATTTTTTTAACGTTTTCTCTGTCTCTTTCTATCACTTCTTTCATTGATTTTCGATTTTTTTTATTGTCTCTTCTTCTTCTTCTTCTTCTTCTTCTTCTTCTTCTTCTTCTTCTTCTTCTTCTTCTTCTTCTTCTTCCTCTTCTTCTTCTTCTTCTTCCTCTTCTTCTTCTTCTTCTTCTTCTCATCCCCACGTCGACGGTGTTTCTCTTTGCGTTCTCTTGAAGTTCATCCCCTCTCTCCATGTCTCCCAATTTTTAAACAAACAAACAAACAACAAAAAATCCCCTACGAGCGCCGTTTAAATCATCCTTTTCGTTCCAATTTCGTTTACTTAAACAAAAATCTTTACGTTTTTTGTCCTTCTTTTCAAATTATTCCCTTCGCGTTTTCTTGTTTTATTCTAATTTATTACAATTACCGTCGACTGTTTTGTTATCAGTAGGACCTGACATTCAGGTCAAAGGTCAGAGGGGTCAAATGACTTACCAGAGAAAGGACGGAAATCCCAAAGTCTCACAACGCGCGCCTTGACAAGATTCATGCTCATCGGTCAACAGCGAACATTCGTCAAGATTTGACTTGAAAAGTTTGAAAGAAAAACCCCGAAGAAACCGATTCTTTTCAAACGACTATGGAAAGAGATTGATTGAAATCGCCGACATTCCACTTGCTTCAATTTAATGGAATTGAAAGAATATTGTCACCGCCCAAAACATTTCTTAAACTAATATTGTAAATGACGTTCCATACATTTGACTGTTCTATTACTAAACGTAATTACGGTGTGTTATGGCCAAACGAAATTTCATCGCTAAACCGTATTACAATGAGTTTTATAGCTAATCGATATTTCCCAATGTTCTATAACGAAACATAGTTTACGTCTGTTCGCACGCTATCGTTAGGCAAAATTTCACATTGTTCTAGCGTTGAACGTAATTACAATGGGTTCTATCACTTCACACAATTAAAGCGTATTCTATAGCTAAACGTAATTACAATGAGATCTATCGCTAAGTTTCATAGTTTTCTCTAACTGAACGTAATTGCAGTGTGCTTTATCGCTTAAATAAAATTCACATTATTCGTTCACTACAGTGTAATTATAATGAATTCTATCGCTAATCGAATTTCACATTGTTCTATAGCTTAGCGTAATTTCAGTATGTTCCATTGCTAATCGAAATTTCGCAGTATTCTATCGATAAACGTAATTACAATGAGTTCTATCGTTACTCGAAATTCTACAATTTTCTATAACAAAACGTAATTACACGTAAATCTCACGGTAAACAAAATTTGACACTGTCATATCGCTACACGTAATTGCAGTTTGATATATCGTTAAACAGCATTTCACAATATTCTATCGCAAAATGCAATTATAATAAGTTCTATCGCTAATTGAAATTGTACAGTGTTCTATTGCTAAACTGTAGTATGCTGTTTCTCTAAACGTCATAGCAGTTCTTTCTATCGCTAAACGTTATTACAAAGAGTTTTATCGATAATCAAAATTCCATAATGTTCGTTAACCTAACGTAATGCCAACCTGTTGTCACGGTAAATGAAAATATCACATTGTCTTAACGCTGAAGCTAATAAAACCTACAGTTTGTTCTATCATAAAAGAAAAGTTCACACTATTCTATCGCAAAACGCAATTACAATATGTTCTATCGCTAATCGAAATTGTACAGTGTTCTATCGACAAACGTAATTACAGTGCATTTTTTTCGCTAAACCATGTCGTAGTATGTTTTATCGCTAAACCTAATTACGGTGTGCTGTTTCGTTAAACGTAATCGCAGTCTTTTCCACCGCTTAGTATTGTTACAAAGAATTTTATCGATAATTAAAATTTCACACAGTTCTATAACCAAACATAATTACAGCTTCTTCTCACAGTAAATGAAACTTTCACACTGTTTTAACGCTAAACCTAATCATAGTGTATTATATTGCTAAAAAAATTCACTATTCTATTACGAATAGTAATTAAAATTTCTATCGTTCATCGAAACTTTCCAGGCGTTAAATGTAATTAAAATTGGTTCTATTACTTAACGTAATTAAATTACGTTTCATATATAAACCTAGTTATAATGAGATACATCGTTAATAAAAGTTTCATAGTTTTCTATAACTGAACATAATTACAGTGTTCTATCGCTGAAGGAAATTGAACATTATTCTATCGCTAAACATAATTACAATGAGTTCAATCTCTAATCGAAATTTCAAATTGTTCTATAGCCAGACAGAATTACAGTGTGTTCTCAGGGTAAAGTAAACGAACATTCATGCAGTTCTATCGCTAAAAGTAATTACAATTTGTTTTTAATCGCTAATGGAAATTTCATGGTTTTATAACCAACTGTAAGTACAGTGTGATCTGTTGCTAAAGGAAAATTCACGCTGCCTTAAATGCAATTACTAAACGTAATTACAATTCTTCTATCACTAATAGAAGTTTCATAGTGTTTTATAACCAAATGTAATTACTGTGTTTTCTCTCGGTAAACACAATTTCAGTGTTTTATCGCTAATCTAATGTGTCACTAAACCTAATTATAATGTATTGTATCGCTAATCCCCATATCACACTGTTCTATCACTAAACATAAAGACAATGAGTTTTCTCGCTAATCGAAATTTTATAGTGCTATATAACCAAACACAATTACAGTGTGTTCTATCGATAAAGGGAATTTCACACAATTTTTCTATCGCTAAAAGTAATTACTATGAGTTCCATCGCTAATCAAAATTTAGCATTCTTTAACCAAACGTAATTACTGTATGTTCTCACGGTTAAAGAAATTATACACGGTTTTATCGCTAATCGTAAATAAACTGTATTATATCTCCAAAGGGAATTTCATAACATAAATACAATAATTTCTATAGTTCATAGAAGTTTCACAGTGTTCTATCACTTAATGTAAATACGATATGTTATATCACTAAAAGTAATTAAATAGTGGTCTATCTGTAACTAAAATTGAACTGTGTTTTGTTGCTAAACGTAGTTAAACAATGTTAAATGTGTTTCGGAATTTTTTAGATGAGGATTGCTAATTTATATTATTTAGATTATTCTGACTGTTTTCATCTTTGATGTTATTCTCACAACGGTCCGGCCGATGTAACCTCCGACCTTATTCAGGTGCTTCTTGTCGAATTCGGGAATATTAATGTCGAACTCGTTAATCTATACGGAATTTCGAACTGAACCCTTTATTCAATCCACTGGAGTAGCTTGCTCTCGTTTCGTCAGTGATTTGAAGAAAAGAAAATAGCAGATTTAATATGAATTAAAAGAAATAGCAGAAAACGAAATGATACGTCATATGTCATATTAGTGTATTCCGTCAAATATGACTGAAAATAACGCATCGCTAGTGTTAAATATATTACTAAAATATTTATATAAAATTACGTAACTAATGTAATTATTCATATATATATATATATATATATATATATATATATATATATCACGTTTTTATTTTACGTTCTTCAGTATGAAATTATGTAACCGTATCCCCGGGCGGACAATTCGAACCCTGGTCTCGAACCCATTCTGCCAGCGCGACAATCACGCTTTTAAGTGTGAGAGAAATACGCCGTGTATCCGTTCAATGTAAACACAAGTACTGTGATTCTAAAAAGTATTTCGATTTCCAACGGCAGAGAATCTTGCAACGTGGCTAATTTAAAAACTATCAATGTTATTATTTTTCAAAGAACGTAACTTTATAGGAGCTTAATAATTATTATTAATAAATAAATATTTTTATATCCATAGACATATATACGTTCGCGTTTTTATTTTACGCTCTTCAGTATGGAATTATGTAACCACATCGCCGGTCGGACAGTTCGAACCCCGTATCCAAGTATTATTAACCCTGGTCTCGTAACCTTTCAACCAGCACAACGATCACGCTTTTAAATGCGAGAGAAATACGCCGTGCATCCGTTCAATCTAAACACAAGTACTGTGATTCTAAAGAGTTTTCCGATCTCCCAAGGCAGAGAATCTTGTAACGTAGCTAATTTATGAATCATCAATTGTATTATCTCTCGAACGGACTCAACTTTATAGGGGCTTAATAATTATTATTAATAAATAAATATGTTCATATATATATTTTAGCAAACATTGGTAATTCTATTTCTCAAACTGTCGTCATTTCGTCAGTCACCGAAGATTTGGGATTGATTATAAGGGCATTTTATAAACAGTAAAATTGTATCCATATTAAAGAAACTATGGTACGTCTCTGAAATATGTAACGTATAGTTTTTACAAAACTAAAGTATATATATATATATGTATACATATATATATATACATATATATATATATATATATATATATATATATATATATATATATATATATATATATATATATATATATATATGTATTTCTAGTGGTACAAACTTTTATTAAGGCAAGGAATATAGACGTTTGTGACATTTTTTGGTTGGAATGAAATTGAAAAGTGTAAAAACGAGAGGAAAAAATATAAATACATATATCTACTAAGCCGGCTTTCGTCCACACTCATCTGAGTAAATACGTGGAAATAATTCATGCACTACGATTAAAACACTTAAAATAGTGAAATGAAAACTGGCGCTATTTATAAGATGGTGAGCGATAGCTGACCCGGATGTGTTGATTAAATTATTTAAATTATTTAGTCGGCCCTGGCGTATTGCAGGGGGATGTGTTGTTTTATTCTGGATTCAAACCATTGCACTGTTCCTCCGACGTATACGGCATCGCACCGACATTTAAATTGATAAAACATATTACTGATATGTTGGGGTGGGAGAACATCCTTGCGTACGGGGTTTAACAAAGGTCCAGCAGAAAAACGATTCTAGGGTTCGAAGCCTGATAACAACGACGTACAGCAACAGAAATCTGGCTAGCAAATTTTATGCTAATATTACATGGTAATCTGAGGTACGTCGGACATTTTGGAGGACCAAAAAGTTTAGGATTATGAAAGTGGGTGATCTTGGTAACGATATTAATAAACTCTTTAATAAATTAAATCTCCGAATCAATCAGGGATTCAGAGCAAGACATTTAATCAGATTTATTTTACTTTGTTTGGGACAAAAATTGTCCCAGTGACAATATAAACCAGTAAATCTAGGTTTGCGGTAAACAGATATAAGAAACAATGAATCAGATTTATGCACTAGTACACCCAAGAAAGGAAGGATGGAATTGTGTTCCCTGTCACAGGTGAACTGGAAGGCTGAGTGTAATTGATTGAGTGCATTAAGGAATAATATAGAATCTGACTCATTGTTAAACACGCAAAATTTGTCATCAACGTATCGGATGTAAGTAAGTGGTTTATTGATATGGGCCAAAAGATTATGCTCATGAAAACCTACGAAGATATTAGCTAACGCATGATCAAGAGGTGACTCCATAGAAATGCCGTCGATTTGCTAATGCATGACATTATCAAAACTGAATTCGATAGACATGGTAGCAAACCGCATATATATATATATATATATATATATATATATATATATATATATATATATATATATATATATATATATAAAGTAATACGGTGTAAGATATAATGATATGTAATAAGACTAAACATCTAAAAAAACAAGATTAGGCTCCTCCTAAAATTTATACTAAAATTGTTAGTCAGTGATAAAGTGCTAAGTAGTAATCAGTTCTAAGTGACAGTCTTCTGAAAGCTGAATGTTCTGCTGACCATTGATTTCTCGCTGGTAACGACCATTTGTCTTCTCTGGGATTTGGGTGGAAATAAGCCCCCCCCCCCAAAGTGCCAATACTTTCCGCAGTCCTCTAGCGTAGGTCTGGTTAGCGTAGGTCTGGTTAGTGCTCTCCCTTATCGGTCTTCCAATCCTCCTTGACCCTTCATGACAATTTTGTGTGGTATCAGCCGAGGATGGTGCCACTACTTGAGGGAGGGGGGGGGAGGTAATTTATGAAAATTCCTTTGCAGTTTCTGTTTCTCTGGGTTAAATTGGTGGGTTCCTCCTGCGGTTTTGTTTTCTTACTATTGTAACTTCCATGTGACTGGTTACTGTTCGTAACTTCTTCTTCTTCTTCTTCTTCTTCTTCTTCTTCTTCTTCTTCTTCTTCTTCTTCTTCTTCTTCTTCTTCTTCTTCTTCTCATCATCATCATCATCATCATCATCATCATCATCATCATCATCATCATCATCATCATTATTTACTGAGTAGAAGCTTTTACACGAGTCATTATCAATGATTGCTCACTGGAAATAACAAGTGGTGTTCCTTGGAGTCTGAGTGACAATAAGTCTCCCTAGATTTTTAGCACTCTTTGCCTCTTTCAATAGCCATTTCAAACTATTTTGCGTTATCCTAACAGTCGTTTACCATAGATTTCCCACTAGCAATGACTGCTGACATTCTCTGAAATTTGAGTGGCAGTAAGCCTCTCCAAGGTTCCAATTATTGCCTCTTCAGCTTTTCTATTGTACTTGACTCTTAATTTCTGTGGCACCAGCCGAGGCCAGTGTCACAATATGTGTGTTGGTTTTCACACTCGATGATTTTTACTCATATATCGGCTGTTTTCATCATTTACGTGCGTTGTATTCTTAACCGTCCTTTTCTCCCCTTCTCGCCTGTTTACATAGAGTTAGTCTGTATCAGCCTTCTCGTGTAGTGCATTATGCATTGTGCATGGTCATCAGTTTCCTAGTTTTTTTTAAAGCCAGGTGTTTAAATTTTTCTTTTCTCCAGCCTATGAAGAGCCCAGAATATCTTACTAACAATATCAACCAGGTATTTATTAATTTTATTACGTTTCTACTACATAGTTTGGGTCATTATTATTATTATTGCTGTTGCTGTTAATGTTAGTTTAGGCATTTCGCGCTTATACAATATTCTGAATTCAACTTGTGAAAACATTGCATATAGCATTTAGCATTCATATATATATATGCAAATAAATGCACATTGGTATTTATTAAAGACTGAAGGAAGGATTTTATTAATAGCATAAATGCTATATGCAATGTTTTCACAAGTTGAATTCAGAATATTGTATGAGCGGGGAATGCCTAAACTAACATCAACAACAACATCAATAATAACAATAATAACAATAATAACAATAATAATGAAGGAGAACACGAACCAGACCTCCACTGGATGAGTGAGGAGAGTACTGGGACCTTGGGGAGGCGTACTGTCACCTAAATTCTAGTGAACACCAATGGTCGTTGCCAGTGAGAAATCAATGGTAAGCGGCTGTTCCGATAACGCAAAGGTTATCGAAAGAGGTGGAGAGTACTGGAAATCTGGGGAGATTCTTGTCACTCAGACTCTAAGGAACACCACCATTATTATCGTTGCTGAATTTATATCGTCAACGACCTTCTGGAACAATGCGAAAACGTTCTCTGCGCGTTTCTCCGCTGTCTTTTTAAAATTCTCTTCTCTCTCCAGCTTTTTTGTTCATTTGCTTTGGACACCTGAGGATGATTCGACGATGAATCGAAAACGTTCGTGAAAACTGTGAAACCTATGGAACATTTATTTTTGTTTTTTGATTTTAATACAAAAAACACCATCAGAAAAATAAAAAAAAAATGGTATAATTAAGCAGACATATTCTGTTATTTTTAACAATGTTTGTATAAATGTGAAATGCTGCCTAAATACACACACAATATATATATATATATATATATATATATATATATATATTCATCCCGTCAATGTAAATGTTAGCGAGTAAAATTCTACCGAAGAAACCATTTCAAGTGTTTAGGGAAAAGGAAAAAGCAAATAAGAAGTCCCACAAACTCGTTGAACTTAGGAATCTGTACGACATTTCGAACGAAACCCTTAATTTAATCAACGATGGTAGTTTGTCCTCTAGCAAAGACTTAAGTAATTCGTAATTGTATTCTTAGTATCGCCTGTACTAAGGATTGAACCTTCAACCGCCAGAAGATTGTCACTTAGAACTGTTTATTACTTAGAACTTAGGTTCTTGCAGACAATTCTAGTATTTTAGAAGTGTTAAACCTATTCTTTTTTCAGATGTGTAGTCTAACTACTTATTACTATATTTTACTACTTATTACTATATATATATATGTATATATATATATATATATATGATTTTTTTCTTAAATAACTTCTGTATGTGATATTGAGCAAGGCGTTGAGTAGGTTTGGGGTCTTAAAAAGTATAATACAAAATAAAAAATTTCAAAATTGGCTTGGAAACGATCGTACGCCAAATAATCGTTGTTTGAAATCTTGGAACTGGTATAAATAATATTCGTATTTTGTTGTTGTCAACTCACTTCATACACACACACACACACACACACACACACACACACACACACACACACACACACACACACACATATATATATATATTTATTTATTTATATATATTGAAATGTTTTAACATCCAAGATGAGAACAATAGTCCGAATAATCCAAATAACACAAAACATCAAAATTGTTAATTACGTTTTAAAACAGGGCATAAAAATGGTACTGATGGCTAATTCGCTAACATCTGAATTGATCTGCTTTTCGTGAAATGAAGATTCCGATTTCCGTTTTTGTTACATGGAATAAAATATGGACGAAACTAAGATATCTACAGCTACTTAAGACACTACGCCCAGATCAGATTCAACTATATAAACTCGGGCTGCGTGTGTATGGAAACAAACGTTGTATAACCAAGTGTCAGTGTGTGCGTATGTATGTGTGTATGTGTCTGTGTGTGCGGTATGAGCATACACGTATGTATATAAGTATATATGACTTATTTTCGTTCCTTGTCCTCTGTCAGGAGATGGCATTGTGTACTGCCCCCTGGTGGCATATCACTCGTCTCCAAGCAATGCCCGCGAAGAAAGGTCCACAAAAAATGTCCAAACAGTTTTGTTGACAGGTGAACATCATTAATAAGCCAGTGAAAAGTTGCAGACGAAGCCGGGCGCACAAGGACAATCGACAGATGGCCCCCCGTTCGATTGGTCACGGCTGTGATGGTAATAATAACAAGACTTGATATGTTTATTTGCAACGAGTGTCAGACAGACAGGTTGATAGCCAGATGGCAAGAGAGGTGGAGGGGTCGGAGAGGCGGAACGAGCGGAAGGGAAAACTATATTAACACAATCAGATAGATTACAGCATGCTGTCTATCACACCCCCTCTCATATATATATATATATATATATATATATATATATATGTAGTATAAAAATATACTTATGGCAAGTAAGGTACACGAAAACGTTTATTTTTCATTCCCAAGAAAAATCATCGTCGGACTAAATTATATATATATATATATATATATATATATATATATATATATATATATATATATATATATATATAATTTTGTTCAGAACGTATAACACATTTATATTTCTTGATGAGGATACCGTGAGTGCTCCTAAAAAGGTAACCCTCCAAACAGTAAAAACCTGTGTTGCATTCCACATTCATTTAATTTTTTGTTTCATTATATATTAGTCTTTAAAATATATTTTCTTCTTCACTGGGGATGTTTGCACCCGTACATACCGTATATATATATATATATATATATATATATATATATATATATATATATATATATATATGTGTGTGTGTGTGTGTGTACATATCTAATCTGTCTATCTATTTAATCTGTCTATCTATAGTTAATTAGGAAAATAAGTGTCTCTCTCCTTTATAATTGTAAATTGTACTTGTTTTACGTATTTATCTAAAATAAATCTCTTATTCCGAGAATCTCTGTCTTGTCTTAATGCGTCTTCTATATGCACAACGAAGTTATTCAAACAAGATCCTAGCCACATCGACAACTAGAAATAAAGAAACGATGAAGAGACGACGCGGCCATGAAAACAAAAAGGAACAATGAAGAAACTAGACGACGGCGAGGAAAGAGGAACCCATATTCGACAAGAGAGAGGATGAAGAACAAAGGTCCGCACGCACATTAAGATATTAAGAACACATAAAACATTTGTCGATTACGAGTAAAAATAGGGAGTAAGAAACAATGGACAGCACAATGCAATTTCGATTAGGAGGTAGAATGACTAAGAGACAACGTAACATATATAGGGGCCACGGAAAATATTTTAAAGTGTAGGTATAATCACTAAATGACGGCATTAAGGAGTGAACAATACAGCAATAGTACAACACTGTCTAAATATATATGTGAACAAAAATAAAATATTAATTTTGATATCATTTGAGAAATTAAGTCGTACTTCCGATATAAATATGAAAAATATCAAATAATGAACTAAAAAACAAAATAAATTAATTTATTAAATTAAAAACAAAACATTATAAACTAAATGCAGACCCATAAAACAAATATTTGCTCAGTTATTTCAACGCAAATAAAATAATACAAAAATTGCACTATTTAAAAGGAGATGGATACACATCACAAGCTTATGTGTGTTTGGACGAACAAAGTTTGAGTACGTGTTCCTAGCCTAGGCATGGTGCACGCCGACATGAGGTTTTATCAGACCTCATCCTAGTTAGCAAAGTCTCTTAGCTAGTGGTATAAATGAGTCCTGCCTCCTTTTTATCTCTCACTTAGAAACTGTTCTGCTCGTTTTCGGCTCTTGAAACAACCTGGAAAACAGTGAGCAGTTCATGCCTAGATAGATTTGGGAGGGTCCTACTAACTACCAAACTTAGAATTTTATTTTTCAGCAATCTCTGTTGTTTTCAGCACCCCCACCTTCTAACCGATTAATTTGTACATATATTCGTTGTAAATAAAAACCGTCAACCCATTGGAGATAATGTTAAGTAGGATTTTACACATAGAGTGAATAAGGTATTTTGGTGACTAAAACTTATTTAGATAATAAACAAAGAGGACAATGGCCGACCCCCATCCCACCCAACCCAATTTCGGCCTTGTGCTACATCTTATTTTATATAGAAAATTGCTGTATTATGAACTTTTTTGTAAAATTTTAAAGATAAATAAATTGTATACAACTAGCAATTAATATGAAAAACAAAACACACATATAAGAATTGTGAAATAAATTAAATACCCCCTCCCCAAAAAGTAAAATTACAAATATCAATAAATAAATAAATGAATCAAAATATAAATGCACAAATAAATGAACATGGGGAGATAACTCTTGTCTACTTTGGTCTTACCTTGTCACAAGAACATACACCATGCTTCACTTCTGATGACCAGATAAAACAGTGAAACTGCAGTAAATTGTTAAAGCTCATTACGAAAACCTTTTCAAACACACACACACACATATATATATATATATATATCTATATATCTAATATATATATATATATACATTACAATATATATATGTATATAGCATTATATGAAGTGAAATAATAAAATAAGGTGTGAATCAAATTTTATTAGAATTCAATGTTCAGGCAAAGTACCTTAAAGTCCTTAACTCATGAGTTTTCAAAGAAAATTCTTCTCTCTAGAGGACCATTACCGCAATGACATTACTGCAGGTAATAAAATGAAACTTTGAAAACATATAAAAATATATATAAAAATACATAAAAGTATATAAAACATCAAATATATCAGCCCAAAACATACTTTTTTGTTAAAGCTATACAGTTCATCCAAGTCATACAATTTAAAACATATTCAGGAAAGATATCCAAGAGGTTGATTGAAAAGTGATCCAGGTGGTGAATAGTAGTCCAAAAACGAAAAAGTTATCCAGGCAGGAAACCTGTTTGCAAATGATGCAGTAAATGACAGTGAAAAATGTATCCAAGGTGTATGCAAATTTATAAAACGATAAAAAACCCAAATCATATGAAAAGTTCAGAAAACTCACTTGGTGTTTAATATTATAATGTTCAAAATTCAGGGTTCTTATGAGCTGATCGGAGTAGTGCAAGCCATAACTTCCTGGTTAGATGAAAGCTCCGCTAAATCGAATTCGAATAAAATTAAACTGACCATTGGCTATTTTTTCTTCCGGGTCCGATAAAAATTATTCCAATGAATAAAATTACATTCGAAGGTAATCACTCTCCCACAAGCCAAGTAAACAAATAACTAATCCAAAAAGAACCTCTTCTGTTCGATAAGAAAGCCACACACACACACACACACACACACACACACACACACACACATACATATATATATATATATATATATATATATATATATATATATATATATATATTAGAAAGTGGACCCTGGGATTACTTCGACAGCCTCGTAACTCTCGCTTCCCTAATTCCCTTATTCTTATTCTTATTCTTATTCTTATTCTTATTCTTATTCTTATTCTTATTCTTATTCTTATTCTTATTCTTATTCTTATTCTTATTATTATTATTATTATAATTATTATTATTTAATCAGGGCTAAAATAACAAAATATATATTCATTTATATATCTGTATTTGTATATGGATTCGTGCTTTTGTTTAAGTTTGGTTTTTGAAGTTAATTTGGTATATTTCTTCTAAACCTGATTTACGATTTTAGTATTTATATTATAAGACTGTTAATTTTTAACATTTCCCAATTACTATTAGTATTTATTATAGGATTGACATGTATCCGAATTCTATATTAATTGATCATGAATTATCTCTGAAATTTTTTTTACATTTTTCGTACAAAACCGGCCGCCAGAGAAATATCTACCAAAAAGCAACAATACTGACCACGTGATGAAGCTTACTACTACGTCCGTCACGTATCAAGTCAACGTTTTTGCTCGAAATCACTTTTGGCACCCAAAGCAGAAATTATACATTTTGGAGCCGGTCACTTATTATTAAAGGCCAGATTTTTAATTGAGATGACAGTTGAGTCCAAAAGCCAGCACAGCGTAAAATATCTGCTTTACGTTTCTGCTTCCCTCACCACTGTGGGCTTGGGGAAAGCTAAATTCATTTCTCAACTAAAGCACACACATTCATATGCTTACGCACCCTGACAAATAACTTCTTACACTGTTGCACGCATATACACACTCATGAATAACAGGCATAAACCCATTCATTTTATTTCTTACTTACCATGGTTTCATGCGATTCAGCGAGCGTCAGACACCGTATTTTATTTTCTCAGTTCTCTAAAAAATTGTATTCTTAATTATTTTCTTTTTAAAATTTTTATTTGTATATTTTTTGATTAAAATTGTTTTTTTTTAATTATTCATATTTTTTATTAAGTTTATTTTGTTCGCTAGGTAGACTAAACACTACGTGGATATATAAAAGCACCCAGTAACACAAATTCCATGAACATTTGCCAATTACTATCAGTATGTTTTAAAGGATTGGCATATATCCTATATTATCGCACGCATACACACACACACACACACTCATAAATAACTCGAGAATTTGAGCATTCTGGCTGTTTAAAAATTGCCTGGGCAGCCCCGTCGGCATTCCCCAGTAGGGGCGCCTCAGACAGTAAGCAATAAACTTACTCCTCCTCAAAGAGGGGAGGCAAAGCCTGGGAGGGTGGACCTCCTAGAACTGCACAGGACCGACAACCCCCAATAGACCGGCGTAAATCTAGACCCAAAGGCCCGGACGATACCGGTTTATTAGGCGGGGTATCTTATCCAAAAGACCAAGGATAGATTTTTAGTAAACCTTTGCATGTTTACTCAGTATTATCTACCTCCCACAGCGGTAAGATGTGACACAAGGTCAGGAAAGTGGGATTGAAAAGCAAGCGCCATCGAGAAAGAGTACTCTGGCTTACAAAAAATTGTCTGGGCAGCCCCGTCAGCATCCTCGGTAGGGGCGCCTCAGG
>OY744517.1:140715346-140812846 GCA_963556195.1 Sepiola atlantica
ATATATATATATATATATATATATATTTATATTTATTTATAATCAAGTATGCTTCTGTTGTAATTTAAAGTTTGCTTCTTGGCTAAAAATTATGCCTTATGGAAAATGCATGTAAATTATTGGTGTCATTATAATTTTATTATTTCGATAATCCTCTGTTCTTTATCAAAAAATGTATTTCTTGATAAATTTTTTGATGAACTCGAACCTCTTATGCAAGACGGGACATTTTCAACTTTGCAGTCCAACTGATGCAAAAAAAGTCTCTCAAATCTTAAGAAACTATTTTTTTCTATCAAAGAGTCACCACTTACCAAGGCCCAAGTATTAACTTTTTGTTATTGTTCCCTTATCTAAGTATATTTTTCTTCAATTCGTTCTTCAATAAGACAAAACTTACATTAGTATACAAAAGTTATGACTCTTAAATGTAGCAGTAAGAAAAAGACTTATTTATTGAGTAGGAAAAAATGCAGTTTGGGCTCGTCCGGGATTTGAACCCGGGACCTCTCGCACCCTAAGCGAAAATCATACCCCTAGACCAACGAGCCGCAGCTATTTTTATTGTGGACTTTTACTATATTTAAATACAAAAATGTGCTTAATCAATATTCTATTTATATCTGTATATTTAGTTGTCAATAGTTATTTCGCGTATAGATAATAATAAAGGTTCTTACTAAGTGCGAAACGAGTAAAATCTGTAAGTTTTATAAATAGAAATAAAAACAAACAAAAGGACTGCGTGCTGTAATCTGATCCACAGCATAACCCACATTTAACCACTTAGTCTTAAAAGCAGCTTCCACGTCATCCATAAGCTAGGCATTTATGTTAAAATATAGGAAGCTCGAAGTAGTACATATGAGTGGCTCGTTGGTCTAGGGGTATGATTCTCGCTTTGGGTGCGAGAGGTCCCGGGTTCAAATCCCGGACGAGCCCTACGTTTTTTTAAAAGCTATTTCGAACTATTGTGATTTTGTACTGCGTAGGAGGGATTAAATTATTTCTTCGTAAATAAAAATATAATTGACGAGAAAGATGTTTTCTTTTCCTTTTTCACTATGCTCATAACACCATACTATTCTCTTTTTTTGTTTGTTTGCTAGCTCCGTTTCGCCCCTTAATGTAGTCGGGAGAAGCTGAAATTTAAAAAAACTCTCAAAAGCAGTCTTATACGTATAGTTTACATTTAATTAAACGCGTATATATGCATTTGAAGTTTTAAGAGGGGTATGTCTCTAGTTCCCTTATAAGGCACGTAGAGATTTGACATGTAGGAAAGGTCGTAGAGATTCGGAACAACTACCATTGTCATCCCCAGAAAATTTTATACATATGATTTAAATTTTATAAAAATAGGATATATTAAAAAATTTAAGGCAGATGCGACCCCATAGCTCCGTAAGATGCACATACCACTTCGAGATCACCGCCATTATTTTTACCGGATAATTTTATACATGTGATTTAAATTTCATTCAAAATAAATTATATTTGAAGTTTTAACGGTATTATTCTTGCAGCCCCCTAGGAATGCAAATAGAGATCCGGGCCCACTTCCGTTGTCTTCCCCGGAAAATTTTACGTATGAATACACTTTTAATTTTCATGTAGATTCTTTAGCTTCTCTTTGTATAGGGTACACACACACACATTGTCATATATATATATATATATATATATATATATATATATATATATATATATATATATATATATATATATATATATATAAAGAGAGAGAGAGAGAGAGAGAGAGAGAGAGAGAGAGATTTACAAAGGCAATCGAAAGTGGATGATCGTTTGTCATTCTCTATCTATCCTACTCTTAACTATACACATTTTGAACAGTCATCAGAATATCACATTTACTTTATGGACTACCTTACTTAAAATATCCCCAATGGTTTAAAATAATTTTATATACGAAAGATATTTACAATTTCATGAAAAATGATGTGGAGTGTTGAAAAAAAACAAACAAAAACCAAAAACCAAAAACAACAAACCAATTAAAATCAAAGACAAGTTAGTAAGACCTTCTTAACCCCTTCTAAGAGTAGATCGACCACTGTTTTCCGTTTTTTTAGAACCCAAAAATAGGCTTATTGGGAGTAGAAAGGAGAAGAAATAGGGGTGGAGTTTAGGAGTGGATGGTGTTCTTTCGAAGATAACTATAATTCGGGAAAGACAAGGGTGAAATAAATGTGGAGAGTAGGAATATTGGGGGATGTCTATTACCGAAAATAATAAAGGAAAAGGAATCATTCATCTAGCCAAGATAAGAGAGATTGATGTAGAAGAATAATATGTTGTACCAGTAGTTGATGGCGGTGAAATAGTATTTGTGTGACTGCACTATTGTTAGTTTGAATACAAATTGAATGTGTACATTGTCTAATGTGAATGCTTACTATTGCTGTTTGTGCTCGGGTGTTGCTAGTTCGACGAGACACGTGGTCGAATATCTCTAAGAAAATCGATTTCGGGGTAAAACGTTTAACAAGTAATCAAGATGTGAACCATGAAATCGGAAAACTGAGTTCAGAGCAGTTGAGGGAACTATTAGGTTCATTTTACGTTGGGAAAGCTCTAAACATCCGGAATCCCTCCAGTTATCTATTAAATAAAGGGCAGTTGTGTGTGTGTGTGTGTGTGTGTGTGTGTGTGTGTGTGTGTGTGTCCAGCTAAAACTAAAAAAAAACAAAGTTGGTATATTCCTGATCGGCGTTGACCCGGAAGAATAATATCTAAAATTAACATTTTAAAAAATTATTTGAGGGTAAACTGACTCAGGTTTCATCAAGGGGGGGGGGAGGTTTTTCAGTCATTTTATGTACTAATGCACACTCATTATATAAAGGTGAGTTGTCTGTGTGGATATGTGTGTATGTCCAGAGAGGAATGGGCTAGCAGAGGAGAAAGAGGGGCTAGGGAGATGAAGGGGGAAAAAGGGGAGGAGAAAAGAGAAAGATAGAGAGACGGATATAGAGAGGTAGAGGGATAGAAGTTTTAATAGAAATATGTTATACTTTTGCCCCTGGGAACACCGGGTAGCCCTGCTTGTTTTGTATAAATAAAGATTCTGTTCGTCTGTTCGTCAGTCGTCATTTTTAATACATTGTGGGATTTGTCTCATTTTGAAATATCAGAGATCTTTACTTTTAGAAATGGAGAATATTTTCATTAATAGTAAATAAAAAATTACCAACAAATAAAGCGGAAACCATAACCGGAAATTGAAACCTAGACCTTGCCAACTTCAGTCTGAGGTTCTACTAACTGACCTAGCGGGCATTTCTTATAAATAGAACTTACAACATTCTCTTAAGCAAATAATTATAGTTTTGACGTCACGTCATAGATTCATGATTTACTAGTAAAAATATGCGACCGGGGGAAGCATATATTTGCTAGTCATATAAATAGGGATTTTGTCCGTCCGTCTATCAATCTGTCTGTCTGTCAATCACAATTTTTTTAAACGTAATAAATACATTGAGGAATTTGTCTAATTTCAAGAATTAAAAATATTGCATCCACAATAAATAATAAATTCCCAACAAACAAAGCGGAATAAAAAATTACCAACAAATAAAGCGGAAGGCATAACCGGAAATCGAAACCGAAACACATTATACAAACTGAGCTATTTGCACTTTCTTATAAATAGATCTTAAAACATTTCCTTAAAGAATAATTATAACTTTGGCTTAACATCATAGATTTATGATTTGCGTCATGTTTCAAAATATGAATTAAAACATAAGTGATAATAAAAATAACTAAATGGGTAAACTTAAACTTAAATTATTTTAATTGTCCAAAACAATTTATTTAGCTTTAAATATGTATTGTATGTAGTTAGTTCACAATTATATAATTATAGACAAGTAAGTATGGAACACCCTCTCACAGACAGCGAGAGAGAAGGGGTGACGTGGTGGCCTAGCAAAAAGATGCGACCGGAGTGAACATATATTTGCTAGTTAATAAAAAGCAATTCGTGTTCAATGACTACGATTCAATGAATTGTTTACAATAGGTCATTATGTTACAGCTTTAAATAACTCTAAAAGTGTTGATATGCCGTAAAAAACTGAATCACACTTTAATCGGAAAGTAATTTTGAGTGAATAATTTTTGCAAATAATAAAAATAAGTTCGTATGAATCAACATTGTACGACTTTTTGGTCGGTTTGATTCTGTTGTTGGCATTGTGTTTCACCGATTCTTTCTAGATTTGGACACTTACAGGAGTGACCACGTGAAGGTTGCCAACATCCATAAGAGAAATTTATGCTATAACATCGACTGGATTTGAACTTGGAGCAGCCAGGTCGCCAGTCCGCGTCGTTATCAACGTGATTGAACCTAAGACTATATCAAAGAAAGCATGACCAAGTCTATCCATACATAAATCTATCGATTGTTATTGACAACTTGTTACGACAACTAAAAGTAAATTTTAGTAGTAAATGAGAGGTCAAAGTGTCCAAGAAAATTCCAGACAAAGAGTTGTTATGTGTGCAAAAAAAAGTTAGGTAGGCACGTTTATTGCGTGTGAGTTTGTGCGTGCCAGTGTGAGAGAGCGTGTGCATGAAGCGACGTGTATGTGCTGTCACTCTGCGCACAGTAGTCCGTTAAGCCCTATCGTTGTGAGTGTGCTACTTGCCTTCGGTTCAGAGGCCAATGCTATTTTGACGGATTTTGTCGCGGGCATCGAGCATGAAAGAAAAAAAAACAACAAAAATAGAGAAAGAAAGTTGCGTGTTTAGGCTTTTATATTACGCGCGAAATTATGAGGCGATTATTCTTGCACCAATGGTTGGTTAAAAGAAACTGCTGATTTGAAATTTCGTCCAATCGAGAATCGATACTTAAAAATAACATTCGTTGGCTGTTGATGCTTCCTATAATTTCCCCACCACTACCTCTTTCGCAAATAACGGAAAATAATGAATGCATTCATTCCCGGGAATGAAACTCCCTCAAGAATATACCAGCGATTGCATAGCGCTTACCATGACCCCCGACACACACACAAAGCGAACAGATAATTTATCGCACCACGAAAACGTTTATACTTATCATGAAAACCGTTGTGGTATCCATTTCACACATCCTGAGCACCCTGATACTTATACAAGAATATGTCTTTAAATAGATTTAAAAATCTCTAAAACAAATTCTTATTGCATTTAGAAGATGCATTCTTTATGTCGACATATAACATAGACTGTGAACATGTACGTTGGTTTTTGCTTATAAAAAATACTGACTAATTAGAATCAAATTTAATCAGTTATTGGCAAAAAATAGCAACGTACAACAAGCCATGTAAAAAGACATGTATAAAATACATACACCCACATAAAATTTCAATATTAATCCACATTTATTGTCACGACCTCTCTTGGCAGAATGTTTCAGGAAACAGAAATACGAAAAGAGAATGCTGGCTTTTTTCTACTGAGACGAAAGCGACGGTGGTACATCTTTTGCGAGTGTCCGCGGATACCGTGACGTGGAGTGAAAAATTCATCAAAAGATAGATTTAAATTGTTGTTGATGATGTTGTACGCATAAAGCTGTTCAAGTTAAATCAGATGTAGTCTTTGCCACCATTCTTTGTAGGTAAGCGTGGAGAGTTTCGTCACCATCATGATTGCTAACCGTTGAACACGATCCAGGTGTACGATATGTTTTGAAGGTAAGAATTTATTGCTTGGATGGCATATTCAGGAATGGATCGTATCAAAATTATGTATAAGGATTACAAGTGTCTGTCGTGAGGTTGAGAAAAAATATCTGGGTCAGCTAAAGAACTCGCCTGGATTTGTTCTCTATCTCGATACAATAACGCAATGGTTTGAAATTGTCCCCAACCGTACCAACGTTTTTTTTTTTGCATCAGCGACGATATTGAGTGGTTGAGGTGGAAACACCGATAGTCAGGGAGCAGTAGGTTGAGAGCTGATAGGAAGATGACTGCATTTTGCAGAGTTCAGCGGTAAATCGCAGATTTTGTTGAGATTATTCTGAAGTTGATTATAGCTGCGTCTTGGTGGTACCAGTTTAACATCGTCCACAAAGAGTAATACCTTGTCAGTCGATTCATCTGGCAGACCATTCACATGTAGGAAAAACGGTCTTACTTTCAAATTTTATGGATAATGAATTTTAAACTCGAGACAAATTCGATAAAATTGCATTGACTCGAAAAGTTGATCAAATTTCAATTATTGTAAAATCATTTGAAACAAACTTAACCCCACAAAAGCAAATATTTTCTAAGCTCAATACTTCGTTATATTTGCCCACGTTTTTTGTTTATTACTTTGGAGTATGTTGATTCTCTTGCCTTATTAAAGTGTTCAAAACAATGTCTTAGAACTATAAACTCGTTTTGGAACGGATATTCCTTTCAGTATTTCATAATAAAATAATCGATTTTGTGAATTAACTGATTTTAGAAAAAATCATCAGATCAACATCGCATGTTATGATTGTCCCCCTTTATCTTGTTTTTTTCTTATTTCTTTCCCGTATACGTTTGCCTTCCACACCACTTTTTATTCCATGTCTTCTCCCTCGACCATTCTAACTCATATGAAATGCACATATATGCGTATGTATGCTTAGTAGACATGGGGAGACCCCCCACCCCCAAATACCTCTGATGGAATCGTTAATAATATTCATGAAATTCCTGTTTTTATAGCATTGTAGAGCTTAGATATGATTACACTAGTTTGAGTAACAACTTTTGCAATTGGCTATTGAGATAGTAATAATAACGTGAATTCTCATGATAAAGATTAAATGTGGACCAGATTCTTGCAAATTATGTTTTTACAAGCATTGAAGTAAATCCAAAAAAACATTGTCATCTTGTAACGAGCAGTCATTTGCAACAATACACGTGGAAGACTTAAATCCAATCTATTGGTAAGGTGGTTAGAAAAAATGGTTGGGTATTTCTACCGCTCCAAAAAGTACCCGACTGCTTATGCAATCCTTTACCTATATAAAAGTCAGATACGTCCCAAGGTGAAGAAAGGCTTCCATATATGTATAGATGTCGCTCAGAGACCCCTTTCTTTTGCAACAATACACGGGAAGACTAATATCCAATCTGTTGCTGAGGTTGCCAGAAGAATGGTTTGATTGTGCTATCGCTCTAGAAAGTACCTGATTCCCGATGCAATCCTCTACATGTGGTATTACATAACTGCCCTAACGTATTAACCATTCAATCAAATCCACATTCAAGAGATTTCCCAGCATCATCTTGTGCGCGTCTTCGCGTTTCAATAACTTTTATCACAGTAATAGTGACTTTTATTTAGTAAAACCATTCCACTGATTAATAGAACCAGAGAAGAATTTAAAGGTTATTTCTACGATTGCGGAGAAATTCCATGAACGCCGCAAGATTAAGGCAGTGATTGCTTCAGGGAAGAAGCACACAACTTTTGGATTTATATTTCTTAGTTTTCTTTGAACACCGGTGTGAATTCCTGCCATCATTAATCCATTATCATAACTCAAACAAATAAGCAGAATTGAGAGTTAAATTGGTTCAGCTCTCTGAACATCTCCTTAACTTCTATGTACATGATGACCTTCAATTTGAACATATAGGGTGATCCTCCTCACCCGAATGACATTTATTGAATCGTTAATAAAATTAACAATCCTGTCTGCAATTAAATCATATTGGGTACAAATAAACTTTAGTCTTAGCCTGACTTGTCCACCAAGTTTAAATCAGGAATGTTCAAAAGCCTTTATTCTATCGTCGATCAATAAGCTCACATGGATGCGACATGCAAAATTGTCAATAACACTCATCTCTTCGCACTGCCCCGATTTTGGCTATGATTTCCCTCTTCAGTTCAGGAATAGCCTTGGAGTTGTTTGATAGACGTTATTTTTTAGATAACCTCATGGACAAAAGTCTGGTGAAAGGAGTATCGAAGATGGCGTCGCCCGTGATCAAGAAGGTGTCTATCATGTGCGCCGCCAGGAAAATATATAAAATGGAATATCTGATATTCAAATTTTATATGGCAATCAACCTTGTTGTTTAAAAGAAATTTCGTTGATTCTGAAAATCAAAACTTCTCAGTGAAAAAGAAAAGTCTGTTTACCCAAGGAAATAGTCGTGTAAAATACTCTTTAAAAAATAATTTCGCTTTTATATATCTCGTCAGCTATTTGTGTTTGCAAGTCTATATCAACTGTTTCGGTGTTTTTAAACACATATTTGTGTTTTTTTTTGTGCATTCATCCATTGGAGTATTGGGATTAACGTGCAGAAATAGACAAGGATGTAAGTGCCAGGGGTTATTGAAGCACTTTAAATGAGAAATGGCATTTCCTATGCCGAAAAAAACTTGCAATAAAATCAGTATAAACCATTGAATTAAGCGGGCGCGTTCTCAACACAGTTTCGTAGTTTGTTTTTTTAACCGCTTTCAAATATTTATTTTAGAAAAGAAAATGTATTTCTTATCGGTTTATACTGATTTCGTTGCAAGTTGTTCCGCGTAAGAAATACATTTTCTTCTTTAAGAAATATAAGATGATATTGGAATTTATTAACGCCCCCCTCACTGACTGGCTGCAGCCTTGTCCCTTAAGGGTCTCACGGATTGGATGTCAGACATCCCAACCCCTACTCCCTTAGGGGTCACGTGAGTCAACCCGTAAAAACGCTTGCACGCTCTGTCCCAACCTCTTTTCGACCCACCTTTTGAACCTGGTAGGACCGCGGCTGGATGCTTCTGAGACAAAGTCTTCGACGGCAGTCGCAGAGAGCCCCCACTCCTTCTTGTTACCAACCATCTTGAACGTAAGTGACTACATCTCGACAAGAGCCAGAATTCGAGGCGGGCGCACGTGCAACCTATTACCAGAACTCCCACAAGATAAGTTCGCGAAGCACGTTTTCGCAAACCTAAATTAACTTCCTCCTTTCTGAACTTTAGTTTCACTATTTGTTGTATATATTTGCCCTCATGTTTTCTCACAAGTAAAACTGTTTTAAACTTATATACGATTGTTGTTGTGTCCCTTCTCACAAAAACTGTTGCCTTGTTTCTATTTTGCACTTATCTACATAATTGCTACGGCATTCTCACTTGCGAGAATTGAACTTTCTTCCAGGGATATTTAATCCCAACATTGAGAATGTTTATTTGGATGTACTTCAATGCTTGGAAAAACCGAATTTGTAAGAATCTGGTCCAGATTTAATCTTTATCATTAGAATTCACAATAGTCAATTGAGAACGAGCTTACTCAAAATAGTGTAATCATATTTAAGAGCTACCATGCTATAAAAAGGAGGATTTTATGAATATTATTAACGATTATATAGAGACATTTTTGGGACGTTGGTCTCCCAATGTATACCAAGCGTACAGACGTGTATTTGTGCATTTCATGAGTTGGAATGGTCGAGAGATAAGACATGGAATAAAAAGTGGTGTGAATGCAAAGGGATGGGCGAGTGAAAGGAGAAAGAAATCAGGTAAAAGAAATCATAGTATGCGATGTTGATCTGGTGATATTTTCTAAAAATCAGTTCATTGATGTAATCGATTATTTTCTTTTATGAAACACTGAAAGGAATATCCGTTCCAAAACGAGTTTATAGTTCTAAGACATCGTTTTGAGCTCTTTACAAAGAATCGTAGATTCTTCAAAGTAATAAAAAAAAATGTTATACTTAAACCGATATTTTCTTTTTGTTTGACCGACAAAAAAGATGTTAATGAAGATGTATTATTTACCTCCTCTTCAGGAGGTTAGGCACAAGTCCATTTTTTTTATCTTACTCCAACAAGTTAAGATGTGACCCAAGGTCGGATCGGAAAGTGGGGCTTGAAAAGCCAGCGCCCGAGAAGATGAGCACTCTGGCCATTAAAAATTGCCTGGGAAGCCCCGTCGGCATTTCCGGTATGGGGCGCCTTAGGCAGTAAGCAATAAACTTACTCCTCCCCAAAGAAGGGAGGCAAAGCCTGGGAGAGTGAACCTCCTAGAACTGCACAGGACAGACCCATAGACCGGCGTAAATCAAGCCCCGAAGGTCAAGACGATACCAGTTTATGAGGTGTAGTATTCATCGGAACAGATACTACACTTTGATCCCGGCCAAAAGGCACAGCGTAGTTATTTATCTACCTCCCACAAGGTAAGATGTGACACAAGGTCGGGAAAGTGGGATTAGATAAGCCAGCGCTCGAGAGGTGAGCACTCTGGCGATTTAAAAATTGCCTGGACAGCCCCGTCGGCATTCCCCGGTAGAGGCGCCTCAAGCAGTAAGCGATAAACTTACTCCTTCCTAAAGAGGGGAGGCAAAGCCTGGGAGGGTGGACCTCCTAGAACTGCACAGGACAGACCCATAGACTGGCGTAAATCAAGCCCCGAAGGTCAAGACGATACCAGTTTATGGGGTGTAGTATCCATCGGAACAGATACTACACTTTGATCCCGGCCAAAAGGCACAGCGTTTTATTTAACGCCCACCCACAATGGGAGTATGTGACACAAGGTCGGAAAGTGGGATTTGAAAAGCCAGCGCCCGAGAAGGTGAGCGCTCTGGCCATTAAAAATTGCCTGGGCAGCCCCGTCGGCATTCCCCGGTAGGGGCGCCTCAGGCAGTAAGCAATAAACTTACTCCTCCCCAAAGAGGGGAGGCAAAGCCTGGGAGGGTGGACCTCCTAGAACTGCACAGGACAGACCCATAGACTGGCGTAAATCAAGCCCCGAAGGTCAAGACGATACCAGTTTATGGGGTGTAGTATCCATCGGAACAGATACTACACTTTGATCCCGGCCAAAAGGCACAGCGTATTGATTTACTCCTCCCCAGGAGTTAGGCACAAGGCCAGTTTTTATCTTACTCCCACAAGTAAGATGTGACCCAAGGTCGGGTCGGGAAAGTGGGGTTTAAAAATTGCCTGGGCAGCTCCGTCGACATTCCCCGGTAGGAACGCCTCAGGCAGTAAGCAATAAACTTACTCCTCCCCAAAGAGGGGAGGCGAAGCCTGGGAGGGTGGACCTCCTAGAACTGCACAGGACAGACCCATAGACCGACGTAAATCAAGCCCCGAAGGTCAAGACGATACCAGTTTATGGGGTGTAGTATCCATCGGAACAGATACTACACTTTGATCCCGGCCAAAAGGCACAGCGTATTATTTACTCCTCTCCAGGAGTTAGGCACAAGGCCAGTTTTATCCTACTCCCACAAGTAAGATGTGACCCAAGCTCGGGTCGGAAAGTGGGGGTTGAAAAGCCAGCGCCCGAGAGGTGAGCACTCTGACCATCAAAAATTGCCTGGGCAGCCCCGTCGGCATTCCCCGGTAGGGGCGCCTCAAGCAGTAAGCAATTAACTTACTCCTCCCCAAAGAGGGGAGGCAAAGCCTGGGAGGGTGGACCTCCTAGAACTGCACAGGACAATCCCATAGACCGGCGTAAATCAAGCCCCGAAGGCCAAGACAATACCAGTCTATAGGGTGCAGTATCCATCGGAACAGATACTACACTTTGATCCCGGCCAAAAGGCACAGCGTAAATGTTTGAATTTATCCCAAATCTTATGATGCATTTTTTGCCTTCGTCTGTTTAAAAGTTTCAAATGATTGTTTACTTTTCTTCGACAAAAAAATGTATGCTTTTTTACGAACTGTGCCGCCCCTAATTAGTCCCGCCCATAGCAACAGCCATTTAAGCCATTGGCAGCCGACGTGACAGCCGGGAGAACAATCTTTATACTCTATCAAGTAATTTCTAACAATGTGTAATGATCTTGAAAAAAATGTTAGTTAGACACAACGTCAGATGAGGGGTTTGATGAAAGTGTTTTTGTAGAATGAACTGGATTCGAACCCGGCACAACCAAGTCGTTACTCCGCGTCGTTAACCACTTAACCACCGTGGCAAAATGAAACGATCGTCCCATTAAAACAAAATAAAACGACAACAAAAAATAAACACATAGAAATAAAATTCGACTATAAAGCAATATCAACAAAAACCACCAAAGATTTTTTTATCGACATTAAATATTTAAAAAAAAATTTTTTTTTAACATAGTTCACCCAAACAAGGCAGGCCTTCACTGTAGACGTAAGGGGCTACTGAGAAAAAAGGGTGAAGGTTTTTTTTTTTGGGGGGGGGGGGGTCAACCTTATTTAGGAGCTGCGCAGCGAGATGTATGTTTACATTAGTTTTAAATTTCTGCATGTCGGTAACGTCAGGAAAACAGGGAGCAGGGAGCAGGGAGGGAGTTCCAGAGTCCAGCAGCACGACATTGACATTGGAATCAAGCAGTGCCGACTCAGGAGAGATGTTGTTAGTAATTGCGCAACCGTTGCTTCACAATTACAGGGGTGTCCATAGTCTCTGTAGACTGAACGGAGGGTTTGACTTGACTATAGTAAATAAATAATTCAAAGTGTAGTATCTGTTCTCAGCACCCAACGACATCACATATTTTACTATCGACGAACATATTGTGTAAAATATGTATATTACAGAATATTAATTTATTATGGAATAAACATACAAATTAAGAAGACCTAAAGGTGTTTGTGGGTATTTGCAGTTTACTATATATACGATATTTTTAATTTCTTACATTGTATCAAAGAATTAAATAATACAACCGGTTTTGATGTTAATATTGTTAGAATAGATGGTAAAAACTTTCGCATCTATTGATCTAGATATAAAATACATGATTAAAAAAATAGCATATTGGTCTCGTCCGGGATTTGAACCCGGGACCTCTCGCACCCTAAGCGAAAATCATACCCCTAGACCAACGAGACTTAGCTAAGTAAACTGACTTACTTAATGCTATTTAAATACACCAAAAATGTATTAACTAAATGCTAAATTTATATTTATATATGTTTTTTATCATACGCATTCGTTTTAGATATTAATCAAAACAATTGATAAATGAAGACAACGATTACAATCGTGACATCTATTCTCGCGAAATAAGAAGGAACACTTTCTTGATGTAATTTGATAGACGGCACAATATTCAACCATTTAACAGTTTGAAAAGTAACGTCCACGTCATCTAAAATAACTGCTGAAAATGGTTTTATGTGATTGTGAATTTTTCCACTATAAGTGGCTCGTTGGTCTAGGGGTATGATTCTCGCTTTGGGTGCGAGAGGTCCCGGGTTCAAATCCCGGACGAGCCCAACAAAAATGTTTTTGTTTTTTAGTTTTGAGAATAAAAATAAAAGTAACAAAAAAAAAGAAAAAAGAAAAAAAGAAGAAAATTAAAAAAGACATTAAAAACAACACTCCTACAAGGAAAATATAAAATTACTGGGCACTGATGTAGTATAGTTAACAGCCGAGAAATCGAAAACAAACAAAGTATACAACAAATAACTTTTACCAAACGTATTAAAATTTAGTTTTCTACCAGCCTATATAATCTTAAATGTGAAACGTATTTGTAAGATGTATTATTTCTGAATATGTTATCGTTACTTTCACTTAGCCAAACACAAATCAATCAAATATGGCAGTTGATTTTTTTGGAGATGGTCGCTAATTTCAGCCTTAAAAGATAGTAAAAAAACCTTACTCTACTACTGACCCTAAATTCGGGGGCTTGCCAGTCGGACTTTGGGTAAGTGGTAAAGTAATTCATTTTTGAAAAATATTTTTTTAATGAAATGAAACAATAACAACATCAAAAATGGATCGGCAATATCTAATTCTTACTGTATTTAAAAAAAAACCCAGATATTGACGAAATCTTATAATGAAATAAAAGCTTTGAAGCAGTTTCATAACTTAAAAACTATACAGGTCAGTAGAAAATTAAATTATTTTGCGTTTGGTAAAAGGTGTTTTGCTCAAAATCGGTGCACCACCTGAATCGGTTCTCTACATAACAATAGAAGAACAAGTCATACAATAACAGACCAAAGCATGTAATGAATTCAGTTTATTCACTTTCATTAACACTGTCACACATTGAGAATATCTGTATGAACAATGGAGGTACAAATAATACGGCAAAACAAAACGCATGTCCTAGATTCAGTTTATTTGTAGCGACAGTGTGAAGATAAGATACCAACTAGCCTGTTAAGATACTACCTTTCTTTCTCTACCGGTTTTGTTCTTACTTTACTTTTTTCTTTCCATCTTTCTTTTCTTTACTTCGTTTTCATTGCGAGAAAAGCAACACGCAATTTAAAAAGTACTGGGAGGTTAGGCCAGTTCACTAGGATAACGTCCAAGTCTCAGAAACGTATGTAGCTATTGGAACCACAAGTGCACTGTACAGTCTGAGTTTCAAATCATAGGACATATCTTTTCAGCTCCTAACAACATTTCGGTCGATGTAACCTCCGACCTTTTTCATGTGCGTCTTGTTAAACTCATTAATCTTTATGTCGAACTCGGGAATGTGTACCAAATTTCGAACGGGGTCCTTTATTTGATCCACCTGGGTAGCTTGCCCTTGTTCCATCAGCCATGACCGGATAGAAGTCTTTAGTAATTCGTAATTGTGTTCTTAGTATCGCCTGTACTGAGGATTGAACCTTCAACCCTTGGAAGACTGTAACTTTGAACTGATTATTGTGTATTATTTACGCAACAAACAATTCTAGTATGAATTTAAGGTGCCTTAAAGCTATTCTGGTTTTAGATGTGTAGCATTACTATTGATGACTATTGATGACTATTTATTACTATTGATGACTATTTATTACTATTTATTACTATTGATGACTATTTATTACTATTTATTACTATTGATGACTATTTATTACTATTGATGACTATTTATTACTATTTATTACTATTGATGACTATTTATTACTATTGATGACTATTTATTACTATTTATTATTATTGATGACCATTTATTACTATTTATTACTATTGATGACTATTGGTGACTATTTATTACTATTTATTAATGATGTAAACGTGCACTAGGCTGCATGTTTTTGGGGTGCATGCGAATAGCAAAAGTTGCAGATGATAGATGTTCGACCAAAGGAAAAGGGGCCACAAAAGAAATTGAAAATATCTTTGATTGTGAGTTGGATCATACATAAAAAGTATTCTTTTTTTAGAGATAAAATAAGGTTCTTATTAAACGGAATAATACTGAGACCGGCATACTTGAGAAAAGCAATGTTGCTAGATGGTCTTCAAATAAACCCCTTTGAGTGGACACTGCCTTGATATTATCTCAAGTGTATATCTCAAGTAGTCCGTCCTTGGGTGGTCGAATGTAGACCACTGAAGAAGGTCAGAATCTTAAATTACCGGTCAGGAGTGAAAATATTCCAGGAGAAAAGGAAGGTGAAAAGTCAGAGCCGGCCCTCAGTCAGTCGGAGTTGGACGTTGGAGATGGCAGTTGGTTTTCAGTGGTCCTCGGAAACAGACGGTCGGTTGTGTCGGGTTGGACTTATTTTTTTTCTATTTAGCCGGGATAAAAGATCTCATTTTGCAAGTCTGCTATTAAAACTGAGAAAACGAGTACCATTTTAACGTCCAAAAGAAAATAAACCTCTGTTAATTGTTTTTAAACGCTTTTGGTTTGGAAGGAGAATTCCTTTGTTGCAGACCTGACTTAATCGAACAACAAACTTCGACCGTCACAACGAGTGGGACGATCGCGGCCAATGCAGTGAACGCACTCATACAGGTTTATAATACTATAACAGGGATCATGTATGTAATAGTGAACAAATTAACAAACGTACACGATGTAATAAATAAAGACAATTATATGATCTCTCTTCAAATTGATACAAGTAAAAAATATTGAGAAGTTTATTACAGAATTGAAACGCAAAGTGATGTTCGAGTCTTCGCTAAAACTTGATAACTTTCCGTTCCTAAATTAGAAGCTGCACAAGTAGAAGTTAAGAAGAAGTTGAATACTAGAGAAATCTCCCCATGAAGTAGCGAATAAGAATCTCCATTACATTTGGTAACAAGAACATATGCCAGGCGTGAGACTGCATACTTCCGCTTGACAACATAAGAATAGGCCAAAGTCTTATTCGGGTCTTACTTCTCCATATTGTTTTAAGTATCCATGAAGTTGTGCCATGGAAACGTTGATAACATAAAAACTATTTATCAGCTACGGGTGGAATTTTTTTGGTGATTAATGTTATCAAAAAGCGTCAAATTAATGCATCAAACTTGGAATACTCGGAAATTTAAATTCCATCAAAATTTCGATCTTGAACAAAATATTCAAGGTAAAATCAAGTTCATCGAATAAGTGTGACTTTATTTGCTACGATATGGGTCAATTAGCGAGTTGCTACAAGAAACAGAGCCGAAATTATTGCTAAAAGTGTGATTTTAACCTTTTCCGCCACTTTGATCTTGTCCTCTGACCTAGATATCTAAAAATTTAAAAGTTTTTAAATAGAGCATGACCGATATTTTGACCAAGTTTATTAACAATTGATTAAGCGATGTAAACGCACACAAATCTCTACCGAAACCACAAAAAACCATAACTTCCGTCTTGACGGAGGTAAACTATCGGATAATTTGCATCGGGTTTACGGTGATATCCGCCATCTGAACACTAAAACCAATATTCAATATAAATTCTTTCAGTACGTCATTAAGTAATTACATTGATTTCTCTTTTTCATATTATCAAATAAAAGTCCACTCAGAAAATGTGCCTAAAATAGCCGTCGCTATCGTCATAATCACCGCTTGCAGCATACGATACGATCTCTCAAATAAACCATTACTTTGAGGATGATAAGCGGTAGTCCTCAACGTGTAAAATGAAATTACTTTTGCAAATAATTCGCTCCCAAATTGACTACCTCGATCCGTGACAACATGCAGTTGGACACCAAATCTTTTGCGGTGATTTGCCCTCACTATAAAAGACCGTTATGCGATGCTAAATATAAATTCTTTCAGCTATTTGTAAAGCTTTTTACTCATATTTACGCCAAACAAGGCATATTGCTACTGAGACGTAAGGGGATACTGTAAATTAGGGGTCAGATTTATAGGGTCATCCTAAGTAGGAGTTGTGCAGCGAGATGTTTGTTCACATAACATTGAAATTTCTGCACGTTGATACAGTCATGGAAACAGGCAGCAGGGAGAGAATTCCAAAAGCAAGCAGAAATAAGCTCTTAGAGTAGAAAGCTTTTCGACATCTGGGGGTGCAGCAAGTTTGTCAGAGCACATTCTATTGAAGTACTTGTGAAACAAGCACATGATTCAACATTGCGGCGATAGGACAGGGACTGGAGCTTGATAGACATTGTGGGACCTATTATGTTAGAGCCTCTTTTGTGGACTACGTCTAAGAGGAAGAGACTAGTGGTGGTAGCACCAGTCCAGATGTGACAACAATACTCCATGCATGGACGAGTGTTGGCTTTGTATAGATATAGGATACTGACAGGTCAAAATTGATTTCACTTCTTCATATCATCAGATAACATTTCAAACGAACGTGCCTAAAACAGCCGTCGCTACCTCATTTTAGGTTATTTGAATTTTGTATAACATTTGGATTTAAAAATTATGTTGCTACATCTCAACAATATATGGATAAGCTATTTTAAAAATTAGATTGCGTTTATGTTTCGGAATGTTTTGGGATGAGGATGGATAATTTGTATTATTTGGATTATTCGGACTACTATCTCTAATCTTGAATGTTATTCTCACAACGTTTCGGTTACTGTCATTTCCGAAATTCCTCCGGTGCTTCTTGTCGAACTCTAGAATCTTTATGTTAAACTCGGGAATCTGTACGGAATTTCGAACGGAACCTTTGATTTAATCCACTGGGGTAACTTGCTCGCGTTCTGTCAGCAATGCCCGAGTACAAATCGTAAGTAATTCGTAAATGTATTCTTAGCGTCGCCCGTGCCGAGGATTGAACCTTCAATCGCAAGAAGACTGTCACTTAGAACTGATCCGACTTAACTAAGAAATTCCCAACTAAAAATTATTCTCAGTAATTATTATCTAGTAGTAATTTTGGTCAGACCCCAGCCGTGGACCATCGTCGCATGTTTTCCAGGCCTTGTATAAGTATCACCATGTATTTCACGCATTCAAGAGAGTCGTCTAAATCGACGTTAAACGGACATATTCCATAACTGGTCTTATAATTAGTTTGCACGATATTCCCTGTATTCATTTAATACATATATTATCACTTTATCTCAGCTTTGTGTGCTTTCTGGATGCTCTATTTGAGAGTCTGAATAACTACAGCAAGTGGTAATTTAATCGTTCTTTTCCAGAATCACTTCACGCATGATATTTGTTTTGTTTACAAAATAACTGGTTTAACCGAAAAAAAATGATGTGAATGTAGATTTCAATATTTGAATTTATCCCAAATCTTATGATGTATTTTTTGCCTTCGAACCGTTTAATTAAAAATATACATAATTCTTTATCATTCTTCGATGAAAATATGTTTTATTTTTAACGAAATGCTCCGCCCCTAATTAATCCCGTCCATAGCAACAGCCATATTAGCCACAGCCGAGAGAACAATCTTTGCACGTCATAAGTCATTGCCAACGATATGTACTTAATAATCTTGAAATGATCCTCCTATTTTCAAACAAAAAACATATAAGAATAACATTCGACTGAAAAGCAATATCAACATAAAATGCCTATCTATTTATTGCCATCAAATATTTTAAAATAAGTTTTATAAAAAGCATTGATATATGTTATTTAGTTTGTAATTTTTTTATCTAACAATATGTTTTTTTTTATTGAATTTCAATAGGTTTGTAGCAGTAGTAGCAATTAAAACAACACAGAATCGATCTCTAAATCACTTAAATGCTCGCTACTGATTGGATTAAATTCTCAATTTTGAATGGTTACTTATAGCGGTCTATAGTCAATTAGAAACATTCTCTGTAAGAGCCGGCCGCCTGTTCCTAGATCTTATATAACAAATCGCATTCGCGCTGTCCCTGCAGTGATCCAGTGGGACGGCCTAGTTGCCTAACGAATCTTCGTCACACTCCTAGACCAAACGGAGGCAGCTACTTAACTATTATATTCAAGCTTATATAAATAAACTAGCATATATCCAATAAATGTTATATTTATGTTTGAATATTTAGTTTTAAGGTTCATTTTTGAGATGATAATGAAGTGGTAAAGGAAGACAAATATTATCAGCATCTCGTCTTGAAAACTTAAGATGTTTTACTGATCTTTTTCGCGAAGAATGATTTACTATTTGAAGAAGAAGAAGAAGAGGAAAAAGAAGAAGAAGAAGAAAAGGAAGAAGAAGAAAAGATGGCGATTTCAACATAAAACTAAATCTATTCACTTAGCTTAATGGATCACACCTCCTTAACTGAGAGTTTGCCTTGAAATTTCTTAACAAGGGGAACTTATACGACGCGTAGCTTGGCTTAAATTCTGATAAGAGCTCAATTTAATTTCAATTTTCAAATCACTTTTACATCACGTAAGTAAGCTAACCAATCAACTGCTTACCTTTCCTTTGTGGATTTTGCGTGTAGACGGAAAGGCAATATCAAAAGAAAGAATGATAGCGTCTATCCATACAAAAAGGAACAGTGGCAAGCAAAAAAAAAAAACAATAAAAAAAACTTGATAGCCATAGAAACTGACTCTGCCGTCTCTTTTCACTTCCCCGCGCACAACGCCAACGACCATGGGTAGTCAAACTGCTGAGAAGACAACATAATAGGGCGGAGTGTGTATTCCGCAAGACACGTTTCACATACGAAAGAGGTTTATCAGAACAGATACATTCTAATCCAAAAAGGTTTTACACCAATGTACAACGAAACACACGGCTCAATAACCAAGTGGTTCCTGTTCAGGGACGCAGACTGCCGGATTAGCACCGATACCTCTTCTCAGAGTATCCTCTTTACATAAAGGTGTTCCTCAGTCTATCGTAAGGACAGAGAAATCCCACTGATGATTCCGATGATTATCTCTGCCGAGACAGTTCAGATTGCGCTTTCAAAACTAAACCCCGATAGAAGCTATGGCCCTGACCACATCCACCCAATCGTGCTCAGGGTTCTTGTCCCCATCCTTACACGCCCTTTAGCGAATATCTTCAATCTCTTGCTTGCAGAAGGTATGGTGTCAACTGACTAGAGAATAGCGACTGGGTCCAATATTACAAAAAATCATGTCATGCCGACCCTTCACAAACAGGCAATCATCTAGGACTATCTCCGAGACCACCTCATAGCTTCGAATGCTATTTCTGCATCACCAAAACATCCTGTTTTACTAATCTGCTGCTCACGAAAGAGTAGGTCACCAAGATAATGGACGAGGGCAACACGGCAGACATATTCTTCTTGGATTTTTCTCAACCTTTCGACTAGGTTTACTCATTCAATGGATCTATTCTTATAATATTCATCCTTTGGTGGTAAAATGAATTGGTTCGTTCCTTCACCATCGTACATTTCCTATCCAATTGAATGGTTGTCTTTCCACAGAGGCGAGTACGTGCAGTGGAGTGCTTGAAGCATGTCCCCGGTCCGGTTTTGTTTCTCTCGTATGTTAATGATCTCCCAGAAGAATTGACTGAAAATGTACTACTCTTTGCGGACGATATGAAACTGGTATCACTTAGACGTAGCTATGATTAACTTCAGAATAATTTTAAAAAAAATCTGGTTCTGGTCTTCAAGTTAGTATTCACAACTGAACTCTGCAAAATGCAATCACTTTCTTATCGGCTCTCCACCTACTTCTCCCTGACTATCGGTTTTTAATCTCAACCACTAAATACTGTTGCTACTGCAAACAACATTGGTACGGTTGTGGACAACTCCTTCAAACCAACGTGTCATTGTATCAAGATGGCGAACAAGCCAGGCGGGTTTTCTACCTGATCGGGAAATCCTTTCACAACCTAACAGCAGACACTTTCCGTCACTTGCACCTATCTCTGGTACGGCCTATTCTTGAGTATTCCATCTAAGCAACAAATCCTTATTTACAAAAGGATATCGTATACGTGTTCAACGGTTGGCAAGCAGAATGGTGACATCACTCTTCAAGCTTCATTCCAAAGAGTAAATCTATTCTCATTTGAGCAACGGTGGATGCGAAGAGACTTTATTCTGGCGTTCAACATCATCAACGGGAATTTATATCTACCATTCGAGGTGTTTTTCAACCCAGCGCTAAGTTGTGGTTTCCACGGTTACCCGCAAAAGATGTACCACCGCCGTTTTCGGGTCAATAGGAGAAAACCAGCGTACTCTATCCGTGTTTCTGCTCCCTGGAACAACCTACGAGAGGAAGTCGTGACGATGACTACCATATCCAAGTTTTAAGCGGTCCTGGAAAAATATTCAGATGATATGTTGATGTAAATAACCTCTACCTTTCTCTTTACATGGCTTGTTGCACTTTGCGGTTTTTTGTCAAATAAATTTAATTTGAAAATATATCGATTTTATTGAAAACTTGTTAAGACAACAAAAAAACAACACTTTGTATTAAACGAGATTTCAAATTGTTCAAGAACGTCCTAAGTGAAGAAAAGTTGTTTACTCTGTAAGAAAAAGTAGATCGAACATGTTTATTTCGGCTGTCGACGTGTGCGTTTGCGCATAGCAGTGTGTAAATTCAGTAGACTAGCAGGCGGTGTGCGGATGTATGTTTGTTTGTGTTTTAGGCTGTGTGTAAGTATTACGTGAACTTGTGCGTGAATTAGTTCGTCAATGCTCCTTCTTGTGTGTTGCACAGGCCGAGGCTGTTTTTTAGAGCGTCAAGAGAAAAAAAAACCAGTAACGAGAAAGAGAATATTGGCATTTGCGTTTTTATATTACGCGTGAAATTGGAAGGTGACTATTTCTGCCCTTTTAATTCGTTGAAATAATGTACAGAGAAGAAGAAAGGAGAGATTTTTTTTGCAGTGTTGGTAGAAGACGAGTTCTTGTTGAGAA
This sequence comes from Sepiola atlantica, assembly GCA_963556195.1. Taxonomy (NCBI): domain Eukaryota; kingdom Metazoa; phylum Mollusca; class Cephalopoda; order Sepiida; family Sepiolidae; genus Sepiola; species Sepiola atlantica. The sequence goes on from OY744517.1 coordinate 140,737,358, forward strand.
GGGGTTACAGGGAGGGTAACCAGAGTGGAGACTTACCTATCTTCCATGGTCTGAATACTTGATCTGTCAAACCGCTGATTCTTTCGAAATTTATAGAAGACAACGTAATAGAGCGGAGTGTGTATTCCGCGAGACACGTTCCACCTACGAAAGACGTTCATCAAAACAGGTACATTCTAAAAATAGCTGCTGTTTTTAGCTTTTGTCCAATCGAGAGTTTTTTTTTGTTTACTAATGCGTCACCGCTTATCAATGTCCAAAGGCCAATCGAGGATGAGGGTTAATGAGATAGTCAGTTGGAGATGCAAAACATTTTGATAAGATGTGAAACGATGAATTAAATGGTCAGATTGTGATTTTAATTGGATGATTCAACATGAATTTGTTAACATTGAACTTGAAAACGACCATGTTCTAATCAGATGGGAGACATCCCCGTGGTATTGTAAGTCCACAGATGGAAAGTTCTTGGAAATAAACTTTGTTCATGGTAGTTCCGTTTTATTTCAGGTACACAGAGGAAAATGGAACATTCTTTACAATGGTTGTAGCTAGACGAGTTTCTGCTGTGAATATTTTACAGAGGGGAAACAGTGATTTGGATATCATGCGAACACCTACCGTGAAAATAACGATAGAGTAGAGAAAGACTAGAAACGTCTCTTCTGTGAGAAAAGCGATGTAGAAAGAAGAAGAGATCACTCACATTAGATTGCGAAGTCGATTTTGTACTTTTAAATATAATGTCTGCTGTTTCCACAATCTTATCCTAGGCGCAACCCGTCGCTCACACCGAATAAATAATTGCTTCTGGGTAACTATCTATAAACTTCACTTAAAATGATATTCCTACCAAGAAATATGCAACATTTAGATAGAGATGTACAAAACAGTCTTGAAAACATCTTCACCAACAAACATGATATGAAAGGAAAATTCTATTGAAAAACAATATCCACAAAAACAGATAATTTTTGTCAACATCGAAATTATAAAAACTAATTAAATCAAATGTTATTTACTTCTTGTTTTCTTATCTTAAATAAATTCGGCAATCATTCTACCGCTCCATACTGATGCAATCTTCTGTCTGTATAAGAGTCAGATTCGGCCTAAGATGGAGTAATGTTGCCACAGTGTGTCGATCAGAGCACTCTTTCTTTTCATTGAGAGAATACAAAACTGACTTCGCAATCTAGTGGGAGATAAACTCTTCTCTTCCTTGCAGCTCCTTTCTCACAGAAGAGACGTTGCTAGTCCTTCCGTACTCTATCGATATTTTCAATGGACAATGCTCGACTGAGCTCCACCCTCTGGTTACTCTCCCCGTAAACCATTTCTCAACAAGAACTCGCCAAGCTACCAACACTGCACCCCTCCTTTCCGCTTCTCTGTACCTATAATCAAACTGAACAGAGATTCGTTCGAAGAACTTCCAACCTATGAAACACAATTCCGCATGAATGTTTCCCTACAGAATACAACATGGTCGTTTTCAAGCCCAATGTTAATAAATATATGTCAAGTCGTCCTCTGAATTAATCATAGTTCTCAATCGTGTCACAGTACTGTTCCACCATCCAATTGAAAATCACCTAATTCTTATCCTCGACTGGCTTTTGGCTTTGGTAAATAGTGAACCATTATTATAAAAGAAGTGTTTTTTTTTCAATTTCGATAGGTTTGTTACCTACTAGTATTAGATGAAATTTACTTCGGTATAATTTCACAAATTATTAAAAAAAACAGACAAAAGTAAAAATAAGGAAAACATTGATAACTATTTATTAAAATAAAAATAGATAAGAACAAAAACACACTTTGGTCTCGTCCGGGATTTGAACCCGGGACCTCTCGCACCCTAAGCGAAAATCATACCCCTAGACCAACGAGACATAAGCTACATAATGTTATCGCTTTGAGCCTACTTATACTTCATAAATGTTATGTATATGTTCAGATATTTATTTTTTAATGTTTATTTGTTTAAAACCATAATTACGATAAAGAGATATATCCATGGAAACCGGTGGCATTTATAATAGCAAAAAACAAACAAAACATTTTGGATGTAATTTGATACACAACACAATATTCAACCACTTGACAGTTTTAAAAGCAACTTCCACGTCATCTCAAACAACTGCTGAAAATTGTTTTTCTTACATATATGTAATTGTGCCATTCATTTGTGCCACATTGGTCTAGGGGTCTAGTTTTCGCTCAGGTTCAAATCCTGAAAGAAAAACTAAAAAACAAAACATTTTTATACCGAAAGGAAAAAGAAAGTAACATAAAAAAAAATGATTTCTCAGACAATTTAAACGACGCAGACTTTTGGGCGTCACTGACGTCCAACTCACCAAGATGGCAGACAACACAATTTAATTTACAAAGAGAAGAAATAGGGATATGTATGTATGTATGTATGTATGTAATGTATGTATGTATGTATGTATGTTGCGTTTTTTTTGTTTGTTTGTGTAAGGGAAAACAAATCTACTTTTCTTTTGCGGGTTCTTTGTAAAAAATATCCGTAAAAAATATATTTTTTTTATTCTTTTGCGAATATTTATTTTATAAAGACCCTGAAAAAGTGAGTACATTTGTTTTTGCCATTACAAAAAAAGCAAAAAAAAAAGCAACATATAATACATACATATCGCTTTTCTTTGTCTGCTAGAATTTTTAAAAATTTCTTTATTGGCTTTCTAAACACATACATATTTTTCATCTTTTTTCTCTCAAATGTGTTACCTTGACATTGTTTTTCCTTTTGGTCCTTGATTTTGCAAGCTATGGTCTATAAAATAATGTGTAGTACTGCTGCACCAGCGTTCGTCGGGGATATTCACACTTGACTCACGCAAATGGAAACTCCTCTTGCGACTTTTACAAGAGAGCCTGCTCCGTGACTACTTCTAAATCACAGGTTGAAACCCCTTCGTTCTCGCTCACAGAGACCAGTTAACTGTTCACAGATTTGGCTATACTCGAAGCCATAAAGCGACTCACTCAAGAGATGAGACAACTGAACGCACCGGAATCGCAGTCGCACAAGCGCTGACTCCAGACTCGTCCCCTATCTCAACGTCGCCGCCACTCAAATAAGCCAGGACTATGTTCTTACCCCAGTCGTTTTGACGTAGAAGCACGTAATTGTAAAAATATCCCTCCCTTTTCTAACTAGGGAAACTAATGCCTGGAGTCCTGAGCACGACACAGTCTCCACAGACCTACGTAAGCGTGCATATTTTATTACTGACTCCATATTTCAAGCACATTGCTTTGTTGATACCGGGGTCGCTGACAGTATTTGATCTCTGAAACTCTTCATGATGAAGCCGCAAATGACATCCATTTTGCTGCAAGCCGCAAATCATTCGCCTATTACCACGTACGGTCAAATTTCTCGTTTCGTCAACTTGGAATTGCGTAGAGACTACACGTGGGTTTTCACTGTCTCATCTATTAGCCCGGTATTCTTCATTGTCGCTACTGCTGACCCATATCGGGCATTACTATACTCCTTCCCGAAGTTGACAAACCTACATTTTATTGTGAGCAAACATACCCACTCAACAAAACATTACATTTAGACTACTAGTGCTCTCGATGCCATCCCGCAGAGAAATTAAATGCAGCGAAGGTAGAGTTTAACCATATGCTGCAGCTGGGAATGATACGCTTTTCGTCCAGTCCATGGATTTCTCCTTTGCATTTGGTCCCGAAGCGCTCTGGAGATTGGCATCCGACTTCTGACTATCGACGACTGAACTCCATAACGGAACTTGATCGTTACTCAATCCCATATACAGAATTTAGCTTCATCTCTACAAGTTTGTAAGACCTTTTACAAACTTGTAGAGATGAAGCAAAATTTTACAACCTTGTAGAGATGAAGCAAAATTTTACAACCTTGTAGAGATGAAGCAAAATTTTACAACCTTGTAGAGATGAAGCAAAATTTTACAACCTTGTAGAGATGAAGCGAAATTTTACAAACTTGTAGAGATGAAGCGAAATTTTACAAACTTGTAGAGATGAAGCGAAATTTTACAAACTTGTAGAGATGAAGCGAAATTTTACAAACTTGTAGAGATGAAGCGAAACTTTACAAACTTGTAGAGATGAAGCGAAATTTTACAAACTTGTAGAGATGAAGCGAAACTTTACAAACTTGTAGAGATGAAGCGAAATTTTACAAACTTGTAGAGATGAAGCAAAATTTTACAAACTTGTAGAATTGAAGCGAAATTTTATAAACTGGATTTGTTTACCATCAGCTCCCAGTGAATTCGGCCAACACACCCAAAACTGCGGTAACAACTTGATTTGTAGCGTTCGAATTCCTTACTATGCCTTTTGATTTGCGAAACGCGGCTAGTACTTTTCAACGTTTCATAGATAAAGTAGTGCGAGATTTTTACTTTGTCTATAATTACATCGACGACATTCTCGTTGTAAGTGCCTCACCCGAAGAACATGTCACGCATCTCCGCCTACTATAAGAACGTTTCAGCAATACCAGGCGAGGATTACCCTTGGTAAATGTTTTTTGTTTTCTTGGGGGTATATCTCCTGGGGGTATATCTCCTTTAACCGAAAAAGTGAAAGCTCTACAAGACGTTCAACCACCGACTTTACTTCGCCAACTACGGTACCTCATCGGTCTGCTTAATTATTACAGATGCTTTATCCCACACTGTGCGGATGTTTTATCTTATCTTTTCGTAACACAAAGAAGAAATATTTTCAAGCTCTAACATATATTACATGATTTTATGTCAGTTTTTTGTGCTGAATTAAAAATCATGCTCGTTTTACTCAATCAGATCAGGTTAATGAAATATTAGCACATTAAAAATATGCTAAATTCCGATCTATTTCAGGTGAATAAAACGCAATATTGAAAATTCACAGAAAGTTTACAAAATATTCTGAATAGATTGCAAGAAGAGTATAATGATCTAAGGAAGCTACTCATAGATGAAGGGTCTCTTCAGGGAATTCCGTTTGTGCTGCTGTGCATCCCTCTTTAGGCACCAGCAGAAAGTTGACATCCTATCGGCCTTGATAGCGTTCCTCCATAACACTGATATCTTGGTGAAAGCTCTCACCACTTTTTTCACTAAAGTCTCCACAATTCTCTAGAAAATAGTCCACATGAGATCAGAAGAAGTGCGTGTTTACCGACATGCCGCACTAAGTTGTCGGAAATTCTTCATTAACTCATCAACCACATTCTGATACTAGGAACTTCTGTAATCATGAAGGAAGTTTTAAATGACTGACTTAAGGGAAAACCAGGCAGAGAGTTCAGCAAGATTCAGTGTATCACAAAAAACTAGTATCGTTGATGAGTTCCCTCATTTGAAGATCATCAAATATACCTACCTTAATTTTCTCTATGCTTTTTCGCTGAAACTTCTTATAGAAAAAAGCAACTCCTCCATCTGCCCTGTCCAATTCATTTAGAAATTATTAATGCGATAGAATTGATGTAGAGGGTTGGAAGCTATATTTTGCTCGGTTCAACCAGAGAGTGAAACAAAACGTTGTGTACTCCAGGTTTTAATCCCTGTCTTGATGGACACTCATTTCTGACATAATACTGGCCATCAGCACGGCTAGCCGATAAGCACACAAAGTATGGTTACTTTGTGTAGCCACCTTGAAGTCCTAGGATGAGTGCATCAACTTTAAGATCTCCAGAGATCAACCATTTATGTTTCTGGTAGTTCAGAGCAGCATGGGACGTCTGTTGTTCCATGCTTTTGTGTGATTCTTTCATTTCAACTGAATGCCCAACAGGGATCGATGAAAACTTGTTTCCGATATTCAGAAGAACTGCTTTGAGTCTTCTGTTAGATGAGTCAATGAAAACTCCCCATTCCATAGCATCATACTTCAGACCAAGTAATTCAAACATGTTAGCAATATTGCTACAGTAGACAAGTGAAGATGCTTCATCAAACATAAATAATTTTCTAAATTCTTTCTCGTGGTCCTGATACCAATAGAATGTTGTTTCTAGCGCCAGCAGACGTTTCTCTCGAAGAGTAGCTGAGCAGACACCTTCGAAAGGTTCATGTCATTGAGTTTAGCTAGGATTAAAGGCACCAGTTGATCGTCCTCTTCTGACCTGTATTCATCACATAATTTTGTAGCAGAGTGATTCAAAATGCAGGGTCACCATTTTATGCACCGACGTTTAAATTGAAATAAAATTTTAGAAAATGAGTAAAACACAGGAATGTTGTATAAAAGAAGAAAACAGTCTTTAAGGAACACGAGATATTTATATATGTACACAATTACAAGATATTTTGTGATTAATTGTTCATTTCACATGGAAAGTTCAGTTGGAAATATTACGAACAATAAAATGAATGTGTTTATGCCACTTTTTTATGAGTGTGTATATGCGTGCGACAGTATAGGTATTTGTGTATGTGTCGCTTTTTACCAGGGTGCGTAAGCGTATGATTGTGTGTGTGCGTGAGTTGAGAAATGGTTAGCTTCCCTTCGACCAAAGCCTCACCTTAAATAATGTTTTATCGGCTCAAAATACATGGTTTTATTTTAGGCGCGAAAAGGGGATTTTACTTGTACGAGGTGCGACGGACGTAGTTTAAAACACATCACGTAACAACCATTTTTGCAAAATATTGCCTTGTAGACGGTTTTGTATGAAAAATGTAATTTCTGTTTTAGATGTGATTTTTGAGCGTGTTTTCTTTTCTCACACACGATTAATATCATAGGATTTGGATACATGACAATCCTATACTTTTCTTACCGTATTTTAATCTTTGTCCCAGACAACCTGTTCGTAAACTAAATGTTATTGTCCGCTAATTGTATCTCTGTTATCTTTTTTTCTGACGTAGGTATAGTATAATTGTTGATAAAACAACAAAGACACCTACGCATATTATTAATATTTAACTAGATTCTATTTACTTAACTAAATGGATAATACTTTCTTAACAATGAGTTTCTCCTGAATATTTTAATAAGGTGAACAATTTCTGATCCTTACTGCATATAATTTCAAATTCAAAATCTGTCTTATGCCAGGTGGTTAAGCTAACAAAGCAACTGCTTACTTTCCATCTGGTGTTCTAACTGACCACTTTACTTCGTCTCATCCAATCGCTCAACCCGAATAAACAATTGCATCTTGACTTGAAAATGATATTCTTTCCAAGAAATACTCAACATTTAGCCAGAGAACTAGATAATAATCTCAAAATTTATAATATATTTTTTTTTAAATTATACATTTTTTCGGTTTGCTAAATACTAGTTTTACATGCAATTAACTGTGGTATAACTTCAATGGTACTTACCTTAAGAATTATAATAGAACACAAAAATAAAAAGGCGGGTAAATATTGATAATTATTTATAAAAAGCAAAGAGAACTTATAACTTGAATGAAAATAAAAATGACTTTGGTCTCGTCCGGGATTTGAACCCGGGACCTCTCGCACCCTAAGCGAAAATCATACCCCTAGACCAACGAGACACAGCTAGTAAATAAAATTTAAATACGAGTAAAATCTACTCAATTATCTGCTTATGTTCGGATATTCAGGTTTCTTTTAAATATTCATTTGTTTCAGACAATAATGAAGAATAATGAAGAATCTCGATAATGAAAGACAAACGTGATATTTCTAAGAGTAAAATACCAAGAAAACTTTTTTCTTGTTATTTGATACACAACAAAATATTCAGCCACGGTACAGTTTTAGAATGCGACTTCCGCGTCATACCTAAAAAACTGCTGAGTAAATATTTCATTTAAATATAGCTGATTGTGACATGTAGACGTTGAAAATGGCTCGTTGGTCTAGGGGTATGATTCTCGCTTTGGGTGCGAGAGGTCCCGGGTTCAAATCCCGGACGAGCCCAATTTCGATTTTCTTTTTTACTTTTATGAAAGAAGAGGGGACCATAAAAAGAGAAGTGTTATTGATTATTCACAAATAGTTAAAAAGTATACACTGTTGGATATATATCACATGCCCCAAATTGGGAGTACTGTCAACGAGCTAGCTCAGTATAAGTACATCAAACTGATAAATCTAAAAAGTGCTACCGTCAAATACCGCTACATTCCAAGGACAAACTCTCTACAGCTTTCCAATCTGGGGGTCAGCTTTACTAATTTTCTAGGAGGCCTTTTTTTGTGTGACGAATGAGGCTGCTTATTTTAAAAGAAAGACGAATGAATTCATGAGTGTTTTTTTGGAAAACACGCCGGCTTATAAAGGCACTGGTTTTCTGGTCTTAGTAGTGTGTGTTAACACCAACTCCTATATATTATTAATAAATAACGAAAACCGTCGCACGAAAGGAAAAACTTTTTTATTACAACAACGAAAGGGTTTATTCAATTATCTACACCGTTTGGTATAGCTGGAAGAAAGTTGGACAGCATCCAAGTGAGGAAAGGAAAAGTCGACAGTTCTTTGGGCTGCCGAAAGTCTGTCAACAGTTATCTTCAGGTGAACATAGTCGATTCTTGAGCATTCAGAGAGAGAGAGAGAGAGAGAGAGAGAGAGAGAGAGAGAGAGAGAGAGAGAGAGAGAGAGAGAGAGAGAGAGAGAGAGAGAGAGAGAGAGTACGTTTCTTTCAGGAATCTCGTGATTCCCAAAGGAGCTGAAGTAGTTCTTCAGGAGACAGATTAAATCAATTCGCCTTGCAAACTGATTAGTCAGTGTGTGACCAAATTGCATAACAGGAACATTTCTCCGGGAGAGAAAATAAGCCATTATTTATGACTGCTACAGGCTTGCATAACAATTATGCCTATGTTAACAATCTTATAATCGGTGGCCCCATGTTGAAAACACCTGATGTCAACCATAAACATTTCCCAAAATCTGCCAGTATTGACAACTGAACATACAATAAAGAAAAATGGTCACTTGGGGCATCGCAATTATGAAGGGCTAATCAGCCCGACCCAAAACGTCTACAGACTCTAACAGAATTACCTACCCCAGAACCAGAAGTGCTAAGAATCAGTGCATATTATGCTCGGTGGATTCAAACATTTCGGACAAGATAACAAACTAAAATCAACCGAAACATTTCTATTATCAAAGGAAGCTTTTTCGCTTTCCAGACACTGAAAACTAATTTAATAGATGCCAGCCCAAACGCAATCAGTGATTATCTAATATTTCTCGTAGAAACCGATGCATCACACAACTCTGTATCAGCATTTCACAATCAACCAGTTTCCCTCTAAGTCAAACTCACTACAAGGTGGTGAATTAAACTATGCATCCGTGGAAAAGTTGATGCTGTCGAGACACGGAGACACTTCCTGATTGGAAGACATTTCATTCTGAAAACTGATAAAAAAATCATTCATGTTCGATTATAATACCCAAGTCCAGGCAGCAAGAGATACTACAAAGATCCACCATGGGCATCAAGGCATCGAGAAGTGTAAACTGAGAGTCAAAAGTGGCGTATTCTGGGATAATATAAACAAAGACATAGAGAGGGTTGTCCAACTATGTAATATATTACAGGAACATCAGAAATCGCAGAGCGCGGAATCCTGATGCCACACGAGATTCCCGTGAGACCATGGCAGATAATGGCTACAGACCGGTTCCACTTCAATGGATCTGACTACATGGTGATAGTTGACTACTACCTCAAATATCCGTTTGTCAGAAAATTAAACAACTTCTCTAGTCAGGAGGTCATAGATAAGTTTACCCGGCTGAAGCTCCACAGGGTTCCCTCAGAAGTCCCACACCCAGAGTAGAAGCAGCCCCCACACAAAGCCTTCCCATCGGACGACCAAACACACAGACAACATGCTAACCACATCCCACACACAACCACGATACATGACACAAATCAAGAGAATAAAACCCCTCCTTTCCACATATCTCGATCTGGCCGCACAATCGGGCCACCTAAACAATTTAGTAAATAAACATTCCATCAGGGTGATTAAACAATTATTTGGAAAAGAGGGATGTGATGTTATGACCCCAGTAACATCCCATTTGTAGACTTCTCCAATTAGGAAGGACTAAAAAAGTGTTCTCCTCCCCCCCCATTCTAGCAGTTCAATAAAGCGTGCACAACGGGCCGCATTGGAATCGTATGTTGTGTATTCGACTTCTCCTCAATATGCCTTTAATATGTATTGAGATACCATAACAGGAGAGACTCTTAGGTAGGACCGTGTCAAAGACCCGAAAATAGGGTCAGCTTCACTCTGTGAAAGGGCCAGCAGAAAGAGAAAGAAATCAGTGAGTTTCTAGAATCTCGTGAGAACTAGGACGTGTTCATGTGCCCTCTGATACTTCGAGACCTGGCCCTCTTTTCTAAAGGGGGCACAACTCTGCATATTTAAAAGGAAATACCCCTGAAGGTAGGTAACTCTGTCGTCCATACACTACTAATCAAAGCCACTCAACCGTCTGAACATCGACTTTAAGAGTTCTCTATCTTTATGTCGAAGCAATTACCTGATAACTATCGTAGATAAAATTTCAGGCTCACGCTTGCCTACGCATTTCCCAAAATCGAAGCTAAAACTATAAATAGGTGCCTATACAATCTATTCTCAATATTTGGCATGTCCGCTTATATCCATAGTGACACGGGAACCCCCTTTCATTCATAAGAAATAAAAATATTTCTACACAATTACGGAGTTGTCAATAGTGGAAATGTATGGAAATCCGCAATGACGTCATATGACAATCAATTCTTCTGTATTAAAAACCAAGAATCTTCTGGCGTCACACTGGAATGACGTTTTAACTGAAGCCTTGCATGCCAGTCGACCATTGTTGTACACGTCAAATAAGCACCTATTGAACGATCAGCCTATTTGACCACCTTACCTGTATGACTAAACCACCCCGGTAAAATATTGATGAAAGGAGCAGTAAGCATGAACCGTTGGTTGATGAGGTAGCACTTTCAAAATATAACTCACACTATGCCAACACTAGGAAATTATACAGTAGCGAGACCACTGTCTAACTTGAACATCTCGCCCGAAAGCAGCTAAGGACAAAATTTGTTTTTCTTTTATTAAAGAAAAACTACTTTATTAATTTACGTGATTTTTGGTATAGGATATTTTCGTTCCGTGACAGGTACGTACATCTGTAAGGAGATGATGAGAGGATGAAAGGGGTTATCCTTTTATCTTCTCGTAAAGAAACGGAACAACGAAAAGTATTTCTGTAACTATAACAAAAAGGGGTTTTATTAACTCGAGGTTACCTATACCGTTTGGTATAGGTAGAAGAGAGTGGGACAGTGTCCGTCCGAGGAAGAGGAAAAATATAAGAGTTCTTACGGGCTAGTCGTGGATTTCTTCAGGTGAAGATAGTAGTAGTCGTTGAGTTGGCGACGGCGGCAGGAGAGAGAGAGAGAGCGTTTCCTCGTTCCTCGCTGGTGCTCTCTGTGATTTGCGTAGGATAGATATATTTGAGTGTATGTATTTGTGTGTGAAAGGGAAAAAACAAATGTACTTACTCTTTTAAGGGGCCTTTAAAAAATTATTCGTAAAAACAAAAGTCTTTTTTTGTGTTAAAGGCAAAAAGAATGCTTTCTTTCTTCGTTTGTTGAGTCAAAAGGATTGGTCAGCGCCATTTTGGAGGGTGGATACGTCGCGGTGTCGATGAGTCTGATCTTTTTCCTCGAACCCTAAGGGGACATAAGTAGTCCCTTAGGGAACTAATGATATTACTGCGCCCTGTGATTTGATTGGACAAGCCAGCTCACAGGGACAGTGATTACGCATTCAAAAGTAGTCCCTATTGGTGACTGCTACATAACCTCCTGCTTAGGCTGAAAGCCGACAGGAAATAAAAGGAAGTGTAGCAGTGGGAAATAACAAAAATACAAAATTTGTCAATTAACAAATGTTTAAAAAGTTTGTTTTTTTTGCTTTGCCGGGAAAAGTCTTTTCTGCAAGAAGTATTTTCAGAAAATGTTTGTATATTAATGAAAACATTTTTTTTTCATTTAAGAGTTTGTTTTCTCTTTGAAAAAAGTAATTTTGAAGAAGTGTGGATCCTTAATGTGAGAAGTATGTTTTGAAAAATAGAGTACAAGGCTCATTTTATATATAGACAGTTTTAGACAGTTTTTTGGGCCAATGTACTCGTCGACCACTACGTGTGGTGGTGACATAATTTTCTTAAGGGTTTCGAAAAGTAAATGTGTATTTGCAGTTGTCTGATGCACATTAGGGGGAATATGGGGCTCAGGTGTTTCTACGTTAACAAAAGCTCTTTTCACCCTGTCGATGGATACGGTGTCTTTTTTTGCCACCAATGTCAAGGGTGAAAAGTTTGTCAGTGCGTGAAAGCACGCGATAAGGACCAGAATAAGGAGGAGTAAGAGGGGCTTTCACAGAGTCTTTTCGCGCAAAAACATGAGTCCACGAGGAAATGTCTTTAGAGACCGAAGATTTAATGGTCTGTTGCCTAGGGTGCATAGGTGGGAGCTCATTAAAGTAAGCTCGCAGTCTGTTTATATACAGAGCTGTATCTGTTGCCGTTAAGTCTATCGGGGTCAGCATCTGACCCGGCAACGATAGAGGTAGTCTATAGACAAGTTCGGCTGAAGAGTATCCGAGGTCCTCTTTGATCGCGGCGCGACAGCCAAGAAGGACAACAGGTACGTACTCGCTCCATCGCTGCTGGTCAGGATAAGCACGCAACGCGGCTTTCAATTGGCGATGGAAGCATTCTATCATCCCATTGGAAGCTGGTTGATAGCTGGCGTACGGATACGTTTAATCCATAAAATCCTGGAAAGTTCCTGGAATAGGTGGGATTCAAACTGTCCACCACGGTCGGTGGTAATAGTTGAGGGGACTCCATAGCGCGATATCCAGCCCGATATAAGGGCTCGCGCTACGGATTCAGCCGAAATGTCACTTAGAGGGATTGCTTCAGGCCACCGTGTAGCACGATCTATGCAGGTCAGGAGATAAGTAAATCCCTGACTGACAGGCCATGGTCCAACCAGATCAATATGAACATGGCTGAACCGAGCGTCTGGAGTGCTGAATGTTCCAAGGGGTGCACGGATATGCTTGTGCACCTTTGACTTTTGGCAGGATACGCAGGAACGTGTCCAGGCAGTGATATCACGCCTCATATTTGGCCAGAAAAATCTAGCTGAAATCAGCTTCACTGTGGCTTTGAGTCCGGGGTACGCCAAGTTGTGAAAGGTATCGAAAACAACCCTACGATGAGTCAGTGGAACAAAAGGGCGAGGTGAATCTGTTGAAGTGTCACAGATGATCTGCGTGTCCGAAGTGGGCACAGGCAGGTATTTGACTTTGCGAGTTGACAACTCATGTGACGACAGATTCAGAGTGTCCAGATATGGCTGGTCTAAAGCCATCTGTTGTAGATCGATATCCGAAGGTGAAGACAGAGAATTTATAGGAAGGCGGGACAAGGCGTCTGCCGCCGCATTCTGTTCACCAGATATATGTCGGATATCGTTAGTAAATTGCGAAACAAAATCCAAGTGGCGAGTTTCGCGAGGAGAATATTTGTCCGGCTTAGCACGCAGTGCGTATGTAAGTGGACGGTTATCAGTGTAGATCACGAATTGACGGCCCTCGACTGAATGCTGAAAGTGTTTCACTGCGAAGTACATTGCCAGTAGTTCACGGCCAAACTTGCTGTAACGTTGTTCTGCCGGTTTCAGTTGTCTCGAAAAGTATTCGAGAGGTTGCAGTTGGCCTTAGTGCTGCTGTTGCAACACTGTACCTACAGCTGTGCCCGATGCATCAACGACTAGTGAAAACTGGGCATCGGAAACAGGATGTGCAAGCAAGGATGTCGTCGCTAGTTTTTGCTTCACTTCATTGAAAGTTTTCAGCTGAATATCATTCAGTCAAATCTGTTCGTTTTTCTTCTTCCTGTTACGTAACAGGTCGGAAAGAGAAGACAAGAGATCCGCACAGTGTCGGATAAAACGTCTGTAATAATTTAACAGACCCAGAAAGTGCCTTAGTTGGCGAAGTGAAGTGGGTGGTTGAAGGTCTTGTAGAGCTTTAACCTTTTCAGGCAAGGGAGATATGCCTTCAGGGCTGATAATGTGGCCCAGGAAAACCAGTGACGAAGCACCGAAAACACATTTACCAGGGTTAATCCTCACCTGGTATTGCTGAAACTGTTTGAACAGTAGGCGGAGATTGGTGACATGTTACTCAGGTGAGGCACTTGCCACAAGTATGTCGTCTATGTAATTATAGACGAAGTCAAGATCTCGCGCTACTTCGTCCATGAAGCGTTGAAAGGTACTAGTCGCGTTTCGCAAACCGAAAGGCATAGTCAGGAATTCAAACGCTCCAAAAGGAGTTGTTACCGCCGTTTTGGGTATATAGGCCGGATTCAGTGGAATGATGGTAAACCTTTACTAAGTCCAGTTTGGAGAAAGTCTTACAACTGTGCAGAGACGAAGCAAAGTCCTGTATATGTGGGATTGGGTAAGGATCAGGTACCGTCATGGCATTGAGTTGTCGATAGTCCCCAGTCGGACGCCAATCTCCGGAGCGCTTCGGGACCATATGCAAAGGGGAAGCCCAAGGACTGGACGAGGGACGTATAATTCCCAGTTGCAGCATATGGTTAAATTCCGCCTTCGCCGCTTTTAGTTTCGCTGCAGGTAAGTGACAAGGGCGTGAGAACACAGGAGCTCATGTGGTCTCAATATGATGGTTTGTTGAGTGAGTTGGATTACTCACAACAAATTATCTCTGGGTAGGAGTGAGGTAGAGTCTGGTATGGGTCATAGGTTGCGGCAATAAAGAAAACCGGGCTGAAAGATGGGGTGTTTGATTTAAAACCCGGTACGGAAAGTTCCGTATTAGCATCTATCAGCCGTCGTCTGCGCATGCCCACTAATAGATTAAAGTGGTGCAGAATGTCCGCGCCCAGAATGGGGTAGGGTAAATCCGCTACTGTAAAGACCCACGTAAAGTCTCTGCGCAATTCCAAGTCCAAAGAACGAGAAATTTGACCGTACGTGGGAATAGGGGAGTGATTTACGGCTTGCAGTGAAATGTGCTACACTGGTGTTTTTTTAGCTAGTAGTTTCAGTGGCCAAATACTGCAAGCGGCCCCAGTATCAACCAAGCAACGTGCTTGGGATATTGAGTATCTAATGAAATATGCACGGTTATCATGAGAACCTAGTGGAGACCGTGCCGTGCTCGGGTCCCCAGAATTTAGTTTCCCTGGTTAGGGAACGAACAAGGTTGTTTACACTTATGTGCTTGGTTGCCATAGCGACTGTGGTAGTAACACAATCTTGGCTTATTTGAGTGGCGATTGTGTAGGGACGACGCACGATTACGACGTCTAGGCGATTGAGCTCTAGACATGCTTAATTTTCGCATGTTTATCTCAAGTCGCTCTATCGCATGGAGTATGGCCAATGTGACCTGTTGACTGCTGTCTCCGGCGTTAGCAGGTGAATCGCTCATTTTTTTTAATGGGACTCCAGACCAAGAAATCTAAGTTAAATAAAAATTGAAAACATCGTCACGGACACACATTTCAGAGAGAAAAAACGAAAGAGGAATTGTGTGAGTGTAGAAAGCCAAGAAGTTTAAAAAAAATAATAAGTATGTATTTTTTTTTGGTGACAGAGGGGATAGATATATTTGAGTGTATGTATTTATGTGTAAAAGGGAAACACTAATGTACTTACTCTTTTAAGGGGCATTTAAAAAATTATTCGTAAAAACAAGAGTCTTTTTTTGTTAAAGGCAAAAAGAATGCTTTCTTTCTTCGTTTGTTGAGTCTACTTTCTTTGGGGTGAGTCAAAAGAATTGGTCAGCGCCATTTTGGATGGTGGATACGTCGCGGCGTCGAAGAGTCTGAACTTTTTCCTCGAACCCTAAGGGGACATAAGTAGTCCCTTAGGAAATTAACGATATTACTGCGCCCTGTGATTTTATTGAACAAGCCAGCTCACAGGGACAGTGATTACGCATTCAAAAGTAGTCCCTATTGGTGATATTCTTCAGTTTGTACTTCTGGATGAGTACCCTTTATGTTATTTTGTTACAGTTAATGATGGAGACGATTAATATTGTTGGCACTTGTGCATATTAGGGACAGCATCGAATTTATTTGTTTTCATTTCGGAGCGACAGTAGTGTCAACGGCAGACAATCCTGGATTGTACGAAAATGGACGTGAATGCTCTGAATATGTGAGATGTTTTTTATTTCACCATTACTCAACAGAAAATGGTCGACTTCTTGCAATATATTAAATTTATTACAAATTTTTACTATATTGTAAATAAAGACTCAGTTTAATAAAAATCAGATAAAAAAACTGTTCATTTTCACAATTTTTAATTTCTTACTAACTGTTCGTGTTACCCTAAAAAACAAATTGAAAAAAACATGACTTTTTTAATTTATTACATATCTTTACTATATTGAAAATAAACTTTTCGTTTTGAAAAATAAAAAAAAACGCTTTTAAAGATACTGTCCGTTTTCACAAATTTGAATTAAAATTTTTGAATTTGCATTATTTATTGCTTAATAATTTCGGAGAAATTCTATACTAAATTCCGTGATTGCCGTTCAATTAAAAATCAATCCAGGACTGTCTGTTGTTGACGCTACTGTCGCTCTTCTGAAATGAAAACAAATAAATACGGTGATGTTCCTAAAATGCACAAGCGCCATATTATTTGTTTGCGAAGCAGATTCAGCTGAAAATCTACATCAAATCTTGAAACTGTTTGTAATCGTGATTATATAATACATTGTTATTAAAGATATATTTAACTAACCGAAAAATGTACAAGTAATATACACCGAAGCGAAGGAGAGGAGTGCTCATTTTATATTCAGCGGCAGTTGAGCGGGAGCAACTCCATTTGGAACTAAAGAGCGGTGGGTTTATCGCTCCGCGCTCCTCGCTCCAAAATTGTTTCATTTTTTTTTAAAACATTAGTTTTTTTATTCAGCAATATAAAGGAAAAGTAAAGAAAGTCTCAGAGTTTACTTTGCATTATTTTTTTAAATTATATCTCTGGTAAATGTATAGGGGGAGAGAGAGAGAGAGTGAGAGGAAGAGAGAAAGAGGGAGAGGGAGGGAGAGAGAAGGAAAAAGAACGTGTTCTTAAGGCAAGAGACAATTTGGCGTCAAATGTCTTTAAACATTTGAAGTTCTCAGATTTTTACATCTATGTGTTAAATTTTTGATGGGACAGTTTTCTTAAGGCAGAAGACAGACACTTTGGCACCAAATGTCTTTAAATGCGCCAGTGAGTTTATAGATGTCTTTGAAGTTATTTTCTTATAGATTTGAAATTTTTGTTATTTATGACAGGGATGTATATTGCTGATTGAATAAATAAGCCAATTTTTCTTTTAATTCGTGTTTTTAAATAAATAATTTTAGGTTCAATTATGCTATAGAGGCGGTTGGATTTTCTCACCCATTTCGCTCGGTATTCACCCACATGTTCAATAAAATCGATTTTTGGGTGAAATGGTACATTTTGTCTTGACAAAAAATTCTAATTTATTTTTCAGCATATATCAAATTGAACTTTTATGCTACATTTATACCCGTTGTCTTTTCAGTGACATTTTGTTATTCTTAAATTTACGACTAATATGTTTTAACCTTTTCATGTTTGCTTTTAAATTCGTTAAATTCCGTTAAAACTTAAAAATAAAATGTTCAAAGTTTGTTTTTTGTGTGTAATAAAATGTTAAAACAGTAAAAATATCTTTAGTCCAAGGAAAAAATATATTTAGTCCAAGGAAAAATATCTTTAGCCATGTTGGTTTTTATTGGTTTTTCCTTGAAACACCCAATAAAAACCAACATGGCCGCCAGCGATCAAAACCTGGAATTAAAGTTAGATTCTGAACACTTTAAAAAGTAAATGAGAATTTTATTTCAGGACCAAAAATATAATTAAGACCAACAATCAGTTTTATGTAAAATTTGAGCGAATACCAAGCGAAATGAGCGAAAGAAAGATTAGATATCTTTCTTTATCTTAAAAAATCTTTTATCGAATATTAAAATTGTAAACAGTTTGTTTTTATTATAGATTTCAAATATAGACGTTTTCACCTTTTTTATTCAAATTTTTAATTTTAATAAATGTTTTTGCCCGACCTAGAAAAACTTACTCCAGTTAATTTTTCGGTGGAGGAAAATTTGACCCGATATTTTTTCAACTCCCAAGGTCTAGGCCAGATATTTTGTATGAAATTTTAAGACATTAAATGGATCTCTGAATTGTTTATTGACAATTTATTGATATTTTTTGGCCAACTTATGAGAATTTTTTTTTTAATTCAATCTTTAAACTTCATTGGGTTTTTTCTCGCTCCAAATTGTACTATTGAAAAGAAAATGGATAAATCGATTTGATTGAAAGTACTTGCTCGTTTCTCTGTTGTAAATAATAATATACATCATACAGTACGACGATTAATGTTGCCCTGGCTGTCTCTCCTCTCACAGAGAAATGTTTTCTTTAAAAAGAAAATAATCACTAATAATGTTTAAAAGAAAAACTTTATTTACTTAAAACAAATCTAAACATATCGGGTCAAATTTTCCTTTCCTGAAAAAATAGGTTGTTAATGTAATGAATGTTAAAATTGTTTTAAAATACTTCAGGGATTTTTCTATTTCTATTTTATACTTCAGGAAACAAAAATTTAAGTATAATCCTATACTTCGTCCGACATGTTCTCCTATAGCTCTCAAAATATTAGCGAGATTTTGTTAAATATTATCTTACAATCTTACACTTAAAGTGATATCTCAACCAATATTGACGAGATCCTTTGACGCCCACCCCTATCCTTCGACCACTCATTGGCAGAATAGAACGGTTATGAAAGAAGGTACATTCTTATTATGGAGCGCTGAAAAAGAGCCGCTCCTTTTTATAGGAGTTGAAGCAGGAGCGGCTCCTTTTTGAAAATGGGGAGCGTGAGAGGAGCAAGTTCAAATTTTGGGCCTTGGAGCAGGCGCGGGAGCAGCTCCCAAAGTAGTGGAGCTCGTAAAGCTCTGTATATGAATAGGTTCTGTTCGTTTATCATGTTTTTATACTTTCATTACTAACATCTTTATTGATTAATCACCTTATTATTAAAAACGTTATTGTTGGTTTTGGTACACTCAAAGACTCGTATATAACTCGTCAAAAATACCTCATTTTCAGTGGCTGACGGTCAAATTGGGGCAAGTTACTACGATAGACAGCCGAGTCAAAGTAACGAAGCAACTCCCATGGTTTGTTGTGTTGATTATATATCATTGTTATAGTAAAGATGTTAATTAATCAATCAGGAAAAATGTATAACAATTAGCCTGAATTTAAATAAAAGTACTTCGAGATCGTCCGAGATTTGAACCAGGGACCACTCGTAACCTAAAGCGAAAATCATACCCCTAGACCAACGAGACACACCAAGTCAGAGCTAGTGTATAAGCTTATTTAATTACTTCCAAAATGTACTCAATCAATGTGATGTATATGTTAGACTAGTAGTTAGTACTTATTTATTAAAATAAAAATGATTTTTAGTGGCTGCCGGTCAACTGGGGCAAGTTACTACAATAGAGAGCCGAGTCAAAGTAACCAAGCCACTGCCATGGTTTGTTGTGTTGATTCTATATCATCGTTATAGTAAAGATGTATTTAATTGACCAATTAAGAAAAATGTATAGCTTGAATTTAAATAAAATTACTTCGGTCTCGTCCGGGATTTGAACCCGGGACCTCTCGCACCCTAAGCGAAAATCATACCCCTAGACCAACGAGACACAGCTGACTAATGCACGTGTTTAAGCTTATTTAATTACTTCCAAAATGTACTCAATCAATGTCATGAATATGTAAGAATAGTTGTTAGTCCTTATTTATTAAAAACAATCTCTCGATAACGAGAGACAACCATTGATGACTTAAGTGTTTTTTATAAAAGCAAAAACAAAACAAACAAAACGCAAAGAAACAAAACAAATATTTGGCTTTAATTACATACACGATACAGTATCTAACCACTTGACATTTTTAAAAGGCAACTTCCACGTCGTAAAAAATACTGGGGCAAATTGTTTTACTTAAATATAGCTGATTTTGCTGCAGAGGCATGGCATACTGATTGGCTCGTTGGTCTAGGGGTATGATTCTCGCTTTGGGTGCGAGAGGTCCCGGGTTCAAATCCCGGACGAGCCCAATATAGAAACTTTTTATTTAATATTTCTGCGAATAAAAAGAATAGCTGAGACCCATATAAAGAAGACATGGTGATAAGCAAACACATCAAAGCCGGCGTGCTTTAAGTATATATAATGGACACGACCTTCTATCAATGATCTTCCAAATAATAATTTGAGATTATTTATTGACATCCATCTGATGCAGATTTTGCTGATTCACCAATATTCGAAGCGTGTGCACGTGTTGAACTTGGGAATAAAGTGTCTTGTTATACATCTAAAGAATTTTCAAAGCTTCAACGAACTCAATGGTAATGTAATGAAAGGAGATGCGATAGGAACGAACGCCAAACAGCTATTGGCTTGAATAGGCACTCTCTTCTCCGGTTGGTTTAGATAGGCTCCCCTCTTCGCTTTCAAAAGTAAGTAGAGTTTTCACAGAAACGTGTTAGCTCAACATTTTTCTACAAGTGAAAATGTTCCGGCTTATTTAATCCCAAATATTTCCACAATAACGAATCAGGCAAAAAAACACGAGTCAGGCTAACAAAAACGAATTAGAAAAAAAGCACGAGCATTAGAAATGTGTATGTCTATTTAGAGCTCCTTAATGTTATGTGTCTATATCTCTTTATTGGGCTTTGATTGTACAAAGAGGGGCAGTACTAGCTAGAAGGCATCTTCACTGTGGCCTAAGTCGTGGTTCTTGGGTGTCTCATCTACTTTGTTAAGCGCTTTTTATTGTTTTCGTCATCTCTTCGGAGTACCGACACGCGTCTCTGTCAGCTAGAAAACTCTGTTTTGCGTTATCAGGTCACTGTTTATATTGGAATCGGCTAGCCATGAGAGGATCAAAGAGACACCGTTTCACACTCGCGGGAATCCTTCTCATTGGTTTAGTTGTCTTGAGTTTACACCTACATGGGAGCTAATGTTTTTTTTTTATTTGAAGATTCCTCACCGCGTTTGTTCAGACACCAGACAGAGCAATTGATTTGAATGTGTCCCATTTCCATTCAGTACACAAAGAGGAAGAACTGAAATGGAAAGAAGAGGAAAGAGTAAGTCTAAAGGAGAAGAAACGAGAGTAGCGTCTACAAACTATTATTTGTTCACGTTCGCTTGTCTCGCATAGCTATTTGATAATATACCACACATTCGCGAGCTGTTTAATGGGGATGACGCTATCGCCAGGTGAGATCTGATTTGAATGAAGCTGGAACGGAAAATGTTCATTCCGCTCAACAGCTGTATCCGATAGAGTTTTGTCGGTGAAATCTCCATGGATCCTTTCCAAGTTCTGGCTCTCTGTTTAACTTAGAGATTAGTAATTTTATATTTGCCTTATAGCCGCATTGTGATTTTTTTGTTTTGATGTTAGCTATTACTCTTCTTTTTATCTCCGAAAGTAAAACGGTCAACTGGGGCAAGTTACTACGATAGACAGCTGAGTCAAAGTAACCAAGCCACTGCCATAGTTTGTTGTGTTGATTCTATATCATCGTTATAGTAAAAATGTTTTTAATTGACCAATTAAGAAAAATGTATAGCTTAAATTTAAATAAAAGTAGTTCGGTCTCGTCCGGGATTTGAACCCGGGACCTCTCGCACCCTAAGCGAAAATCATACCCCTAGACCAACGAGACACAGCTGACCAATGCACGTGTTTAAGCTTATTTAATTACTTCCAAAATGTACTCAATCAATGTCATGAATATGTAAGAATAGTTGTTAGTCCTTATTTATTAAAAACAATCTCTCGATAACGAGAGACAACCATTGATAACTTAAGTGGTTTTTATAAAAGCAAAAACAAAACAAACAAAACGCAAAGAAACAAAACAAATATTTGGCTTTAATTTCATACACGATACAGTATCTAACCACTTGACAATTTTAAAAGGCAACTTCCACGTCGTAAAAAATACTGGGGCAAATTGTTTTACTTAAATATAGCTGATTTTGCTGCAGTAGCATGGCATACGGATTGGCTCGTTGGCCTAGGGGTATGATTCTCGCTTTGGGTGCGAGAGTTCCCGGGTTTAAATCCCGGACGAGCCTAATATAGAAACTTTTTATTTAATATTTCTGCGAATAAAAAGAATAGCTGAGACCCATATAAAAAAGACATGGTGATAAGCAAACACATCAAAGCCGGCGTGCTTTAAGTATATATACTGGACACGACCTTCTATCAATGATCTTCCAAATAATAATTTGAGATTATTTATTGACATCCATCTGATGTAGATTTTGCTGATTCACCAATATTCGAAGCGTGTGCACGTGTTGAACTTGGGAATAAAGTGTCTTGTTATACATCTAAAGAATTTTCAAAGCTTGAACTAACTCAATGTGAATGTAATGAAAGGAGATGCGATAGAAACGAACGCCAAACAGCTATTGGCTTGAATAGGCATTCTCTTCTCCGGTTGGTTTTGATAGGCTCCCCTCTTCGCTTTCAAAAGTAAGTAGAGTTTTCACAGAAACGTGTTAGCTCAACATTTTTCTACAAGTGAAAATGTTCCGGCTTATTTAATCCCAAATATTTCCACAATAACGAATCAGGCAAAAAACACGAGTCAGGCTAACAAAAACGAATTAGAAAAAAAAGCACGAGCATTAGAAATGTGTATGTCTATTTAGAGCTCCGTAATGTTATGTGTCTATATCTCTTTATTGGGCTTTGATTGTACAAAGAGGGGCAGTACTAGCTAGAAGGCATCTTCACTGTGGCCTAAGTCGTGGTTCTTGGGTGTCTCATCTACTTTGTTAAGCGCTTTTTATTGTTTTCGTCATCTCTTCGGAGTACCGACACGCGTCTCTGTCAGCTAGAAAACTCTGTTTTGCGTTATCAGGTGACTGTTTATATTGGAATCGGCTAGCCATGAGAGGATCAAAGAGACACCGTTTCACACTTGCGGGAATCCTTCTCATTGGTTTAGAAGTCTTGAGTTTACACCTACATGGGAGCTAATGTTTTTTTTTTTATTTCAAGATTCCTCACCGCGTTTGTTCAGACACCAGACAGAGCAATTGATTTGAATGTGTCCCATTTCCATTCAGTACACAAAGAGGAAGAACTGAAATGGAAAGAAGAGGAAAGAGTAAGTCTAAAGGAGAAGAAACGAGAGTAGCGTGTACAAACCTTTATTTGTTTACGTTCGCTTGTCTCGCATAGCTATTTGATAATATACCACACATTCGCGAGCTGTTTAATGGGGATGATGCTATCGCCAGGTGAGATCTGATTTGAATGAAGCTGGAACGGAAAATGTTCATTCCGCTCAACAGCTGTATCCGATAGAGTTTTGTCGGTGAAATCTCCATGGATCCTTTCCAAGTTCTGGCTCTCTGTTTAACTTAGAGATTAGTAATTTTATATTTGCCTTATAGCCGCATTGTGATTTTTTTGTTTTGATGTTAGCTATTACTCTTCTTTTTATCTCCGAAAGTAAAACGGTCAACTGGGGCAAGTTACTACGATAGACAGCTGAGTCAAAGTAACCAAGCCACTGCCATGGTTTGTTGTGTTGATTCTATATCATCGTTATAGTAAAAATGTTTTTAATTGACCAATTAAGAAAAATGTATAGCTTGAATTTAAATAAAAGTAGTTCGGTCTCGTCCGGGATTTGAACCCGGGACCTCTCGCACCCTAAGCGAAAATCATACCCCTAGACCAACGAGACACAGCTAACCAATGCACGTGTTTAAGCTTATTTAATTACTTCCAAAATGTACTCAATCAATCTCATGAATATGTAAGAATAGTTGTTAGTCCTTATTTATTAAAAACAATCTCTCGATAACGAGAGACAACCATTGATAACTTAAGTGGTTTTTATAAAAGCAAAAACAAAACAAACAAAACGCAAAGAAACAAAACAAATATTTGGCTTTAATTTCATACACGATACAGTATCTAACCACTTGACAATTTTAAAAGGCAACTTCCACGTCGTAAAAAATACTGGGGCAAATTGTTTTACTTAAATATAGCTGATTTTGCTGCAGTAGCATGGCATACGGATTGGCTCGTTGGCCTAGGGGTATGATTCTCGCTTTGGGTGCGAGAGTTCCCGGGTTTAAATCCCGGACGAGCCTAATATAGAAACTTTTTATTTAATATTTCTGCGAATAAAAAGAATAGCTGAGACCCATATAAAAAAGACATGGTGATAAGCAAACACATCAAAGCCGGCGTGCTTTAAGTATATATACTGGACACGACCTTCTATCAATGATCTTCCAAATAATAATTTGAGATTATTTATTGACATCCATCTGATGTAGATTTTGCTGATTCACCAATATTCGAAGCGTGTGCACGTGTTGAACTTGGGAATAAAGTGTCTTGTTATACATCTAAAGAATTTTCAAAGCTTGAACTAACTCAATGTGAATGTAATGAAAGGAGATGCGATAGAAACGAACGCCAAACAGCTATTGGCTTGAATAGGCATTCTCTTCTCCGGTTGGTTTTGATAGGCTCCCCTCTTCGCTTTCAAAAGTAAGTAGAGTTTTCACAGAAACGTGTTAGCTCAACATTTTTCTACAAGTGAAAATGTTCCGGCTTATTTAATCCCAAATATTTCCACAATAACGAATCAGGCAAAAAACACGAGTCAGGCTAACAAAAACGAATTAGAAGAAAAAGCACGAGCATTAGAAATGTGTATGTCTATTTAGAGTTCCGTAATGTTATGTGTCTATATCTCTTTATTGGGCTTTGATTGTACAAAGAGGGGCAGTACTAGCTAGAAGGCATCTTCACTGTGGCCTAAGTCGTGGTTCTTGGGTGTCTCATCTACTTTGTTAAGCGCTTTTTATTGTTTTCGTCATCTCTTCGGAGTACCGACACGCGTCTCTGTCAGCTAGAAAACTCTGTTTTGCGTTATCAGGTCACTGTTTATATTGGAATCGGCTAGCCATGAGAGGATCAAAGAGACACCGTTTCACACGCGCGGGAATCCTTCTCATTGGTTTAGAAGTCTTGAGTTTACACCTACATGAGAGCTAAGGTTTTTTTTTTATTTCAAGATTCCCCACCGCGTTTGTTCAGACACCAGACAGAGCAATTGATTTGAATGTGTCCCATTTCCATTCAGTATACAAAGAGGAAGAACTGAAAAGGAAAGAAGAGGAAAGAGTAAGTCTAAAGGAGAAGAAACGAGAGTAGCGTCTACAAACTATTATTTGTTCACGTTCGCTTGTCTCGCATAGCTATTTGATAATATACCACACATTCGCGAGCTGTTTAATGGGGATGATGCTATCGCCAGGTGAGATCTGATTTGAATGAAGCTGGAACTGAAAATGTTCATTCCGCTCAACAGCTGTATCCGATAGAGTTTTGTCGGTGAAATCTCCATGGATCCTTTCCAAGTTCTGGCTCTCTGTTTAACTTAGAGATTAGTAATTTTATATTTGCCTTATAGCCGCATTGTGATTTTTTTGTTTTGATGTTAGCTATTACTCTTCTTTTTATCTCCGAAAGTAAAACGGTCAACTGGGGCAAGTTACTACGATAGACAGCCGAGTCAAAGTAACCAAGCCACTGCCATGGTTTGTTGTGTGGATTCAATATCATCGTTATAGTAAAGATGTATTTAATTGACCAATTAAGAAAAATGTATAGCTTGAATTTAAATAAAAGTACTTCGGTCTCGTCCGGGATTTGAACCCGGGACCTCTTTTCATTGAGAGAATACAAAACTGACTTCGCAATCTAGTGGGAGATAAACTCTTCTCTTCCTTGCAGCTCCTTTCTCACAGAAGAGACGTTGCTAGTCCTTCCGTACTTTTTCAATGGACAATGCTCGACTGAGCTCCACCCTCTGGTTACTCTCCCCATAAACCATTTCTCAACAAGAACTCGCCAAGCTACCAACACTGCACCCCTCCTTTCCGCTTCTCTGTACCTATAATCAAACTGAACAGAGATTCGTTCGAAGAACTTCCAACCTATGAAACACAATTCCTCAGGAATGTTTCCCTACAGAATACAACATGGTCGTTTTCAAGCCCAATGTTAATAAATATATGTCAAGTCGTCCTCTGAATTAATCATAGTTCTCAATCGTGTCACAGTACTGTTCCATCATCCAATTGAAAATCACCTAATTCTTATCCTCGACTGGCTTTTGGCTTTGGTAAATAGTGAACCATTATTATAAAAGAAGTGTTTTATTTTCAATTTCGATAGGTTTGTTACCTACTAGTATTAGACGAAATTCACTTCGGTATAATTTCACAAATTATTAAAAAAACAGACAAAAGTAAAAATAAGGAAAACATTGATAACTATTTATTAAAATAAAAATAGATAAGAACAAAAACACACTTTGGTCTCGTCCGGGATTTGAACCCGGGACCTCTCGTACCCTAAGCGAAAATCATACCCCTAGATCAACGAGACATAAGCTACATAATGCTATCGCTTTGAGCCTACTTATACTTCATAAATGTTATGTATATGTTCAGATATTTATTTTTTAATGTTTATTTGTTTAAACCATAATTACGATAAAGAGATATATCCATGGAAACCGGTGGCATTTATAATACAAAAAACAAACAAAACATTTTGGATGTAATTTGATACACAACACAATATTCAACCACTTGACAGTTTTAAAAGCAACTTCCACGTCATCTCAAACAACTGCTGAAAATTGTTTTTCTTACATATATGTAATTGTGCCATTCATTTGTGCCAAATTGGTTTAGGGGTCTAGTTTTCGCTCAGGTTCAAATCCTGAAAGAAAAACTAAAAAACAAAACATTTTTATATCGAAAGGAAAAAGAAAGGAACATAAAAAAAATGATTTCTCAGACAATTTAAACGACGCAGACTTATGGGCGTCACTGACGTCCAACTCACCAAGATGGCAGACAACACAATTTAATTTACAAAGAGAAGAAATAGGGATATGTATGTATGTATGTATGTATGTATGTATGTATGTATGTTGCGTTTTTTTTGTTTGTTTGTGTAAGGGAAAACAAATCTACTTTTCTTTTGCGGGTTCTTTGTAAAAAATATCCGTAAAAAATATTTTTTAAAAATTCTTTTGCGAATATTTATTTTATAAAGACCCTGAAAAAGTGAGTACATTTGTTTTTGCCATTACAAAAAAAGCAAAAAAAAGCAACATATAATACATACATATCGCTTTTTTCTGTCTGCTAGAATTTTTTAAAATTTCTTAATTGGCTTTCTAAACTTCAAACTTGTAGAGATGAAGCGAAATTTTACAAACTTGTTAAGATGAAGCGAAATTTTACAAACTTGTAGAGATGAAGCGAAATTTTACAAACTTGTAGATATGAAGCGAAATTTTACAAACTTGTAGAGATGAAGCGAAATTTTACAAACTTGTAGAGATGAAGCGAAATTTTACAAACTTGTAGAGATGAAGCGAAATTTTACAAACTTGTAGAGATGAAGCGAAATTTTACAAACTTGTAGAGATGAAGCGAAATTTTACAAACTTGTAGAGATGAAGAGATATTTTACAAACTTGTAGAGATGAAGCGAAATTTTACAAACTTGTAGAGATGAAGCGAAATTTTACAAACTTGTAGAGATGAAGGGACATTTTACAAACTTGTTAAGATGAAGCGAAATTTTACAAACTTGTAGAGATGAAGCGAAATTTTACAAACTTGTAGAGATGAAGCGAAATTTTACAAACTTGTAGAGATGAAGGGAAATTTTACAAACTTGTAGAGATGAAGCGAAATTTTACAAACTTGTAGAGATGAAGCGAAATTTTACAAACTTGTAGAGATGAAGCGAAATTTTACAAACTTGTAGAGATGAAGCGAAATTTTACAAACTTGTAGAGATGAAGCGAAACTTTACAAACTTGTAGAGATGAAGCGAAACTTTACAAACTTGTAGAGATGAAGCGAAATTTTACAAACTTGTAGAGATGAAGCGAAACTTTACAAACTTGTAGAGATGAAGCGAAACTTTACAAACTTGTAGAGATGAAGCGAAATTTTACAAACTTGTAGAGATGAAGCGAAACTTTACAAACTTGTAGAGATGAAGCGAAATTTTACAAACTTGTAGAGATGAAGCGAAATTTTACAAACTTGTAGAGATGAAGCGAAATTTTATAAACTGGATTTGTTTACCATCAGCTCCCAGTGAATTCGGCGAACACACCCAAAACTGCGGTAACAACTTGATTTGTAGCGTTCGAATTCCTTACTATGCCTTTTGATTTGCGAAACGCGGCTAGTACTTTTCAACGTTTCATAGATAAAGTAGTGCGAGATTTTTACTTTGTCTATAATTACATCGACGACATTCTCGTTGTAAGTGCCTCACCCGAAGAACATGTCACGCATCTCCGCCTACTATAAGAACGTTTCAGCAATACCAGGCGATGATTACCCTTGGTAAATGTTTTTTGTTTTCTTGGGGGTATATCTCCTGGGGGGTATATCTCCTTTAACCGAAAAAGTGAAAGCTCTACAAGACGTTCAACCACCGACTTTACTTCGCCAACTACGGTACTTCATCGGTCTGCTTAATTATTACAGATGCTTTATCCCACACTGTGCGGATGTTTTATCTTATCTTTTCGTAACACAAAGAAGAAATATTTTCAAGCTCTAACATATATTACATGATTTTATGTCAGTTTTTTTGCGCTGAATTAAAAATCATGCTCGTTTTACTCAATCAGATCAGGTTAATGAAATATTAGCACATTAAAAATATCCTAAATTCCGATCTATTTCAGGTGAATAAAACGCAATATTGAAAATTCACAGAAGGTTTTACAAAATATTCTGA
The DNA here is from genome assembly GCA_963556195.1 of Sepiola atlantica. Classification (NCBI taxonomy): domain Eukaryota; kingdom Metazoa; phylum Mollusca; class Cephalopoda; order Sepiida; family Sepiolidae; genus Sepiola; species Sepiola atlantica. The sequence continues at coordinate 140,766,431 of OY744517.1, forward strand.
ATAGATTGCAAGAAGAGTATAATGATCTAAGGAAGCTACTCATAGATGAATGGTGTCTTCAGGGAATTCCGTTTGTGCTGCTGTGCATCCCTCTTTAGGCACCAGCAGAAAGTTGACATCCTATCGGCCTTGATAGCGTTCCTCCATAACACTGATATCTTGGTGAAAGCGCTCACCACTTTTTTCACTAAAGTCTCCACAATTCTCTAGAAAATAGTCCACATGAGATCAGAAGAAGTGCGTGTTTACCGACATGCCGCACTAAGTTGTCGGAAATTCTTCATTAACTCATCAACCACATTCTGATACTAGGAACATCTGTAATCGTGAAGGAAGTTTTCAATGACTGACTTAAGGGAAAACCAGGCAGAGAGTTCAGCAAGATTCAGTGTATCACAAAAAACTAGTATCGTTGATGAGTTCCCTCATTTGAAGATCATCAAATATACCTACCTTAATTTTCTCTATGCTTTTTCGCTGAAACTTCTTATAGAAAAAAGCAACTCCTCCATCTGCCCTGTCCAATTCATTTAGAAATTCTTAATGAGACAGACTTGATGTAGAGGGTTGGAAGCTATATTTTGCTCGGTTCAACCAGAGAGTGAAACAAAACGTTGTGTACTCCAGGTTTTAATCCTTGTCTTGATGGACACTCATTTCTGACATAATACTGGCCATCAGCACGGCTAGCCGATAAGCACACAAAGTATGGTTACTTTGTGTGGCCACCTTGAAGTCCTAGGATGAGTGCATCAACTTTAAGATCTCCAGAGATCAACCATTTATGTTTCTGGTAGTTCAGAGCAGCATGGGACGTCTGTTGTTCCATGCTTTTGTGTGATTCTTTCATTTCAACTGAATGCCCAACAGGGATCGATGAAAACTTGTTTCCGATATTCAGAAGAACTGGTTTGAGTCTTCTGTTAGATGAGTCAATGAAAACTCCCCATTCCATAGCATCATACTTCAGACCAAGTAATTCAAACATGTTAGCAATATTGCTACAGTAGACAAGTGAAGATGCTTCATCAAACATAAATAATTTTCTAAATTCTTTCTCGTGGTCCTGATACCAATAGAATGTTGTTTCTAGCGCCAGCAGACGTTTCTCTCGAAGAGTAGCTGAGCAGACACCTTCGAAAGGTTCATGTCATTGAGTTTAGCTAGGATTAAAGGCACCAGTTGATCGTCCTCTTCTGACCTGTATTCATCACATAATTTTGTAGCAGAGTGATTCAAAATGCAGGGTCACCATTTTATGCACCGACGTTTAAATTGAAATAAAATTTTAGAAAATGAGTAAAACACAGGAATGTTGTATAAAAGAAGAAAACAGTCTTTAAGGAACACGAGATATTTATATATGTACACAATTACAAGATATTTTGTGATTAATTGTTCATTTCACATGTAAAGTTCAGTTGGAAATATTACGAACAATAAAATGAATGTGTTTATGCCACTTTTTTATGAGTGTGTATATGCGTGCGACAGTATAGGTATTTGTGTATGTGTCGCTTTTTACCAGGGTGCGTAAGCGTATGATTGTGTGTGTGTGCGTGAGTTGAGAAATGGTTAGCTTCCCTTCGACCAAAGCCTCACCTTAAATAATGTTTTATCGGCTCAAAATACATGGTTTTATTTTAGGCGCGAAAAGGGGATTTTACTTGCACGAGGTGCGACGGACGTAGTTTAAAACACATCACGTAACAACCATTTTTGCAAAATATTGCCTTGGAGACGGTTTTGTATGAAAAATGTATTTTCTGTTTTAGATGTGATTTTTTAGCGTGTTTTTTCTCACACACGATTAATATCATAGGATTTGGATACATGACAATCCTATACTTTTCTTACCGTATTTTAATCTTTGTCCCAGACAACCTGTTCGTAAACTAAATGTTATTGTCCGCTAATTGTATCTCTGTTATCTTTTTTTCTGACGTAGGTATAGTATAATTATTGATAAAACAACAAAGACATCTACGCATATTATTAATATTTAACTAGATTCTATTTACTTAACTAAATGGATAATACTTTCTTAACAATGAGTTTCTCCTGAATATTTTAATAAGGTGAACAATTTCTGATCCTTACTGCATATAATTTCAAATTCCAAATCTGTCTTATGCCAGGTGGTTAAGCTAACAAAGCAACTGCTTACTTTCCATCTGGTGTTCTAGCTGACCACTTTACTTCGTCTCATCCAATCGCTCACCCCGAATAAACAATTGCATCTTGACTTGAAAATGATATTCTTTCCAAGAAATACTCAACATTTAGCCAGAGAACTAGATAATAATCTCAAAATTTATAATATTTTCTTTTTTAAATTATACATTTTTTCGGTTTGTTAAATACTAGTTTTAGACGCAATTTACTGTGGTATAACTTCAATGGTACTGACCTTAAAAATTATAATAGAACACAAAAATAAAAAGGCGGGTAAATATTGATAATTATTTATAAAAAGCATGGAGAACTTATAACTTGAATGAAAATAAAAAATGACTTTGGTCTCGTCCGGGATTTGAACCCGGGACCTCTCGCACCCTAAGCGAAAATCATACCCCTAGACCAACGAGACACAGCTGGTAAATAAAATTTAAATACGAGTAAAATCTACTCAATTATCTGCTTATGTTCGGATATTCAGGTTTCTTTTAAATATTCATTTCCTTCAGACAATAATGAAGAATAATGAAGAATCTCGATAATGAAAGACAACGATTAAAAACGTGACATTTCTAAGAGTAAAATACCAAGAAAACTTTTTTCCTGTTATTTGATACACAACAAAATATTCAGCCACGTTACAGTTTTAGAATGCGACTTCCGCGTCATCCCCAAAAAACTGTTGAGTAAGTATTTCATTTAAATATAGCTGATTGCGACATTTGGACGTTTAAAATGGCTCGTTGGTCTAGGGGTATGATTCTCGCTTTGGGTGCGAGAGGTCCCGGGTTCAAATCCCGGACGAGCCCAACTTCGATTTTCTTTTTTACTTTTATGAAAGAAGAGGGAACCATAAAAAGAGAAGTGTTATTGATTATTCACAAATAGTTAAAAAGTATACACTGTTGGATATATATCACATGCCCCAAATTGGGAGTACTGTCAACGAGCTAGCTCAGTATAAGTACATCAAACTGATAAATCTAAAAAGTGCTACCATCAAATACCGCTACATTCCAATGACAAACTATCTACAGCTTTCCCATCTGGGGGTCAGCTTTACTAATTTTCTAGGAGGCCTTTTTTTGTGTGACGAATGAGGCTGCTTATTTTAAAGGAAGAGGCTATATTGCCGGTCCCGGCAAAATAACGATTCCTGCGTTATTTTGCCGGTTCATGTATATTTAACTAAATTGTTAAACATACAGTGACGCCCGGCACAATAATTATTTACTAATGTAAAGGGATCGTTATTATGCCGGTTCATTATTTTTAAAAACCTAATTGTTATGGCCTTGCGAAAGAAAAGGTAATTAAATAAATAAGGGCAAATATTTAAAAACAATTTGTTTTCATCATCAGTTGTGTCGGTTAAAGAAATAAAAAAAATCGACCTGCTATATTGTGTTGGTTAAAGAAATATCTGCTTACTTTTCATAATAGAATTTATGTTAATGAATTTTCCCAACATTACTAAGTCTGCTCTCGATTTAAGTAATTGAACTTTTCCTTAAGTTATATATAAGTTATATATAAAGAAAAAAATAAGCAACAAATAAATGTTACCAAAGGCAACATAAATTATTATTCTACCTACCTGTATAAGTTTATTTGTTTATTTTATTATTTATTTTGATAAATGATTTTTTTTTTATAAAAATAAATAATCAAATAAACATGTAAAATTCTCATTTTCTTTCTGAAGAAAAACTTCGATAATGTTAAAATATACAGAAAATCACTGGATTTAAACAGTTTCTATTTTAAAATGTTCTTTCAATGAAATCATAAAATAAGTCGTAATTTTGAAGAGTTCACTCCTCATCGAATCAACCGGAAGTAAAAATTAATTTTATCGTTATTTTAAAATATATTGTCGCTTAATAAAGTTTTAAATTATACAAAAAATCAATCAGGTAAAGATTAATTAAAAACAAACAAAAAAAATCAATCAGGCAAAGTTTTAAATTATAAATAAAATTTCGTTTGATAAAGTTTTAAATAATACAAAAAAAATAATTTAAATAATAAAAAAAAAAGTAATTTATAGTTAAATAAACACGAGCCGCCAAAATAACGTAAGACTCATTATTGTGCCGGGCGTCACTGTATGTTTAACAATTTAGTTAAATATACATGAACCGGCAAAATAACGCAGGAATCGTTATATTGCCGGTCACGGCAAAATAACGCAGGAATCGTTATTTTGCCGGGACCGGCAATATAGCCTATTCGTATTTTAAAAGAAAGACGAATGAATTCATGAGTGTTTTTTTGGAAAACACGCCGGCTTATAAAGGCACTGGTTTTCTGGTCTTAGTAGTGTGTGTTAACACCAACTCCTATATATTATTAATAAATAACGAAAACCGTCGCACGAAAGGAAAAACTTTTTTATTACAACAACGAAAGGGTTTATTCAATTATCTACACCGTTTGGTATAGCTGGAAGAAAGTTGGACAGAATCCAAGTGAGGAAAGGAAAAGTCGACAGTTCTTTGGGCTGCCGAAAGTCTGTCAACAGTTATCTTCAGGTGAACATAGTCGATTCTTGAGCATTCAGAGAGAGAGAGAGAGAGAGGGAGAGAGAGAGAGAGAGAGAGAGTAAGAGAGAGAGAGAGAGAGAGAGAGAGAGAGAGTACGTTTCTTTCAGGAATCTCGTGATTCCCAAAGGAGCTGAAGTAGTTCTTCAGGAGACAGATTAAATCAATTCGCCTTGCAAGCTGATTAGTCAGTGTGTGACCAAATTGCATAACACGAACATTTCTCCGGGAGAGAAAATAAGCCATTATTTATGACTGCTACAGGCTTGCATAACAATTATGCCTATGTTAACAATCTTATAATCGGTGGCCCCATGTTGAAAACACCTGATGTCAACCATAAACATTTCCCAAAATCTGCCAGTATTGACAACTGAACATACAATAAAGAAAAATGGTCACTTGGGGCATCGCAATTATGAAGGGCTAATCAGCCCGACCCAAAACGTCTACAGACTCTAACAGAATTACCTACCCCAGAACCAGAAGTGCTAAGAATCAGTGCATATTATGCTCGGTGGATTCAAACATTTCGGACAAGATAACAAACTAAAATCAACCGAAACATTTCTATTATCAAAGGAAGCTTTTTCGCTTTTCAGACACTGAAAACTAATTTAATAGATGCCAGCCTAAATGCAATCAGTGATAATCTAATATTTCTCGTAGAAACCGATGCATCACACAACTCTGTATCAGCATTTCACAATCAACCAGTTTCCCTCTAAGTCAAACTCACTACAAGGTGGTGAATTAAACTATGCATCCGTGGAAAAGTTGATGCTGTCGAGACACGGAGACACTTCCTGATTGGAAGACATTTAATTCTGAAAACTGATAAAAAAAATCATTCATGTTCGATTATAATACCCAAGTCCAGGCAGCAAGAGATACTACAAAGATCCACCATGGGCATCAAGGGATCGAGAAGTGTAAACTGAGAGTCAAAAGTGGCGTATTCTGGGATAATATAAACAAAGACATAGAGAGGGTTGTCCAACTATGTAATATATTACAGGAACACCAGAAATCGCAGAGCGCGGAATCCTGATGCCACACGAGATTCCCGTGAGACCATGGCAGATAATGGCTACAGACCGGTTCCACTTCAATGGATCTGACTATATGGTGATAGTTGACTACTACCTCAAATATCCGTTTGTCAGAAAATTAAACAACTTCTCTAGTCAGGAGGTCATAGATAAGTTTACCCGACTGAAGCTCCACAGGGTTTCCTCAGAAGTCCCACACCCAGAGTAGAAGCAGCCCCCACACAAAGCCTTCCCATCGGACGACCAAACACACAGACAACACACAGACAACACACAGACAACATGCTAACCACATCCCACACACAACCACGACACATGACACAAATCAAGAGAATAACCCCCCCCCTTTTCTACATATCTCGATCTGGCCGCACAATCGGGCCACCTAAACAATTTAGTAAATAAACATTCCATCAGGGTGATTAAACAATTATTTGGAAAAGAGGGATGTGATGTTATGACCCCAGTAACATCCCATTTGTAGATTTCTCCAATTAGGAAGGACTAAGAAAGTATTCTCCTCTCCCCCATTCTAGCAGTTCAATAAAGCGTGCACAACGGGCCGCATTGGAATCGTATGTTGTGTATTCGACTTCTCCTCAATATGCCTTTAATATGTATTCAGATACCATAACAGGAGAGACTGTTATGTAGGACCGTGTCAAAGACCCGAAAATAGGGTCAGCTTCACTCTGTGAAGGGCCAGCAGAAAAAGAAAGAAATCAGTGAGTTTCTACAATCTCATGAGAACTAGGACGTGTTCATGTGTCCTCTGAGATGTCGAGACCAGGCCCTCTTTTCTAAAGGGGGCACAACTCTGCATATTAAAAAGGAAATACCCTTGAAGGTAGGTAACTCTGTCGTCCATACACTACTAATCAAAGCCACTCAACCGTCTGAACATCGACTTTAAGAGTTCTCTATCTTTATGTCGAAGCAATTACCTTATAACCATCGTAGATAAAATTTCAGGCTCACGCTTGCCTACGCATTTCCCAAAATCGAAGCTAAAACTAAAAATAGGTGCCTATACAATCTATTCTCAATATTTGGCATGTCCGCTTATATCCATAGTGACACGGGAACCCCCTTTCATTCATAAGAAATAAAAATATTTCTACACAATTACGGAGTTGTCAATAGTGGAAATGTATGGAAATCCGCAATGACGTCATATGACAATCAATTCTTCTGTATTAAAAACCAAGAATCTTCTGGCGTCACACTGGAAGGACGTTTTAACTGATGCCTTGCATGCCAGTCGACCATTGTTGTACACGTCAAATAAGCACCTATTGAACGATCAGCCTATTTGACCACCTTACCTGTATGGCTAAACCACCCCGGTAAAATATTGATGAAAGGAACAGTAAGCATGAACCGTTGGTTGATGAGGTAGCACTTTCAAAATATAACTCACACTATGCCAACACTAGGAAATTATACAGTAGCGAGACCACTGTCTAACTTGAACATCTCGCCCGAAAGCAGCTAAGGACAAAATTTGTTTTTCTTTTATTAAAGAAAAACTACTTTATTAATTTACGTGATTTTTGGTATAGGATATTTTCGTTCCGTGACAGGTACGTACATCTGTAAGGAGATGATGAGAGGATGAAAGGGGTTATCCTTTTATCTTCTCGTAAAGAAACGGAACAACGAAAAGTATTTCTGTAACTATAACAAAAAGGGGTTTTATTAACTCAAGGTTACCTATACCGTTTGAGAGTGGGACAGTGTCCGTCTGAGGAAGAGGAAAAATATAAGAGTTCTTACGGGCTAGTCGTGGATTTCTTCAGGTGAAGATAGTAGTAGTCGTTGAGTTGGCGACAGCGGCAGGAGAGAGAGAGAGCGTTTCCTCGTTCCTAGCTGGTGCTCTCTGTGATTTGCGTAGGATAGATATATTTGAGTGTATGTATTTGTGTGTGAAAGGGAAAAAACAAATGTACTTACTCTTTTAAGGGGCCTTTAAAAAATTATTCGTAAAAACAAGAGTCTTTTTTTTGTGTTAAAGGCAAAAAGAATGCTTTCTTTCTTCGTTTGTTGAGTCAAAAGGATTGGTCAGCGCCATTTTGGAGGGTGGATACGTCGCGGTGTCGATGAGTCTGATCGTTTTCCTCGAACCCTAAGGGGACATAAGTAGTCCCTTAGGGAACTAATGATATTACTGCGCCCTGTGATTTTATTGGACAAGCCAGCTCACAGGGACAGTGATTACGCATTCAAAAGTAGTCCCTATTGGTGACTGCTACATAACCTCCTGCTTAGGCTGAAAGCCGACAGGAAATAAAAGGAAGTGTAGCAGTGGGAAATAACAAAAATACAAAATTTGTCAATTAACAAATGTTTAAAAAGTTTGTTTTTTTTGCTTTGCCGGGAAAAGTCTTTTCTGCAAGAAGTATTTTCAGAAAATGTTTGTATATTAATTAAAAATTTTTTTTTTTTCATTTAAGAGTTTGTTTTCTTTTTGAAAAAAGTAATTTTGAAGAAGTGTGGATCCTTAATGTGAGAAGTATGTTTTGAAAAATAGAGTACAAGGCTCATTTTATATATAGACAGTTTTAGACAGTTTTTTGGGCCAATGTACTCGTCGACCACTACGTGTGGTGGTGACATAATTTTCTTTAGGGGTTTCTAAAAGTAAATGTGTATTTGCAGTTGTCTGATGCACATTAGGGGGAATATGGGGCTCAAGTGTTTCTACGTTAACAAAAGCTCTTTTCACCCTGTCGATGGATACGGTGTCTTTTTTTGCCACCAATGTCAAGGGTTAAAAGTTTGTCAGTGCGTGAAAGCACGCGATAAGGACCAGAATAAGGAGGAGTAAGAGGGGCTTTCACAGAGTCTTTTCGCACAAAAACATGAGTCCACGAGGAAATGTCTTTAGAGACCGAAGATTTAATGGTCTGTTGCCTAGGGTGCATAGGTGGGAGCTCATTAAAGTAAGCTCGCAGTCTGTTTATATACAGAGCTGTATCTGTTGCCGTTAAGTCTATCGGGGTCAGCATCTGACCCGGCAACGATAGAGGTAGTCCATAGACAAGTTCGGCTGAAGAGTATCCGAGGTCCTCTTTGATCGCGGCGCGACAGCCAAGAAGGACAACAGGTACGTACTCGCTCCATCGCTGCTGGTCAGGATAAGCACGCAACGCGGCTTTCAATTGGCGATGGAAGCATTCTATCATCCCATTGGAAGCTGGATGATAGCTGGTCGTACGGATACGTTTAATCCCTAAAATCCTGGAAAGTTCCTGGAATAGGTGGGATTCAAACTGTCCACCACGGTCGGTGGTAATAGTTGAGGGGACTCCATAGCGCGATATCCAGCCCGATATAAGGGCTCGCGCTACGGATTCAGTCGAAATGTCACTTCAGGCCACCGTGTAGCACGATCTATGCAGGTCAGGAGATAAGTAAATCCCTGACTGACAGGCCATGGTCCAACCAGATCAATATGAACATGGCTGAACCGAGCGTCTGGAGTGCTGAATGTTCCAAGGGGTGCACGGATATGCTTGTGCACCTTTGACTTTTGGCAGGATACGCAGGAACGTGTCCAGGCAGTGATATCACGCCTCATATTTGGCCAGAAAAATCTAGCTGAAATCAGCTTCACTGTGGCTTTGAGTCCGGGGTGTGCCAAGTTGTGAAAGGTATCGAAAACAACCCTACGATGAGTCAGTGGAACAAAAGGGCGAGGTGAATCTGTTGAAGTGTCACAGATGATCTGCGTGTCCGAAGTGGGCACAGGCAGGTATTTGAATTTGCAAGTTGACAACTCATGTGACGACAGATTCAGAGTGTCCAGATATGGCTGGTCTAAAGCCATCTGTTGTAGATCGATATCCGAAGGTGAAGACAGAGAATTTATAGGAAGGCGGGACAAGGCGTCTGCCGCCGCATTCTGTTCACCAGATATATGTCGGATATCGTTAGTAAATTGCGAAACAAAATCCAAGTGGCGAGTTTCGCGAGGAGAATATTTGTCCGGCTTAGCACGCAGTGCGTATGTAAGTGGACGGTGATCAGTGTAGATCACGAATTGACGGCCCTCGACTGAATGCTGAAAGTGTTTCACTGCGAGGTACATTGCCAGTAGTTCACGGCCAAACGTGCTGTAACGTTGTTCTGCCGGTTTCAGTTGTCTCGAAAAGTATTCGAGAGGTTGCAGTTGGCCTTAGTGCTGCTGTTGCAACACTGTACCTACATCTGTGCCCGATGCATCAACGACTAGTGAAAACTGGGCATCGGAAACAGGATGTGCAAGCAAGGATGTCGTCGCTAGTTTTTGCTTCACTTCATTGAAAGTTTTCAGCTGAATATCATTCAGTCAAATCTGTTCGTTTTTCTTCTTCCTGTTACGTAACAGGTCGGAAAGAGAAGACAAGAGATCCGCACAGTGTCGGATAAAACGTCTGTAATAATTTAACAGACCCAGAAAGTGCCTTAGTTGGCGAAGTGAAGTGGGTGGTTGCAGGTCTTGTAGAGCTTTAACCTTTTCAGGCAAGGGAGATATGCCTTCAGGGCTGATAATGTGGCCCAGGAAAACCAGTGACGAAGCACCGAAAACACATTTACCAGGGTTAATCCTCACCTGGTATTGCTGAAACTGTTTGAACAGTAGGCGGAGATGGGTGACATGTTCCTCAGGTGAGGCACTTGCCACAAGTATGTCGTCTATGTAATTATAGACGAAGTCAAGATCTCGCGCTACTTCGTCCATGAAGCGTTGAAATGTACTAGTCGCGTTTCGCAAACCGAAAGGCATAGTCAGAAATTCAAACGCTCCAAAAGGAGTTGTTACCGCCGTTTTGGATATATAGGCCGGATTCAGTGGAATGATGGTAAACCTTTACTAAGTCCAGTTTGGAGAAAGTCTTACAACTGTGCAGAGACGAAGCAAAGTCCTGTATATGTGGGATTGGGTAAGGATCAGATACCGTCATGGCATTGAGTTGTCGATAGTCCCCAGTCGGACGCCAATCTCCGGAGCGCTTCGGGACCATATGCAAAGGGGAAGCCCAAGGACTGGACGAGGGACGTATAATTCCCAGTTGCAGCATATGGTTAAATTCCGCCTTCGCCGCTTTTAGTTTCGCTGCAGGTAAGTGACGAGGGCGTGAGAACACAGGAGCTCATGTGGTCTCAATATGATGGTTTGTTTAGTGAGTTGGATTACTCACAACAAAATTAAGATTCGTTATCTCTGGGTAGGAGTGGGGTAGAGTCTGGTATGGGTCATAGGTTGCGGCAATAAAGAATACCGGGCTGAAAGATGGGGTGTTTGATTTAAAACCCGGTACGGAAAGTTCCGTATTAGCATATATCAGCCGTCGTCTGCGCATGCCCACTAATAGATTAAAGTGGTGCAGAATGTCCGCGCCCAGAATGGGGTAGGGTAAATCCGCTACTGTAAAGACCCACGTAAAGTCCAAAGAACGAGAAATTTGACCGTACATGGGAATAGGGGAGTGATTTACGGCTTGCAGTGAAATGTGCTACACTGGTGTTTTTTTAGCTAGTAGTGGCCAAATACTACAAGCGGCCCCAGTATCAACCAAGCAACGTGCTTGGGATATTGAGTCCCTAATGAAATATGCACGGTTATCATGAGAACCTAGTGGAGACCGTGCCGTGCTCGGGTCCCCAGAATTTAGTTTCCCTGGTTAGGGAACGAACAAGGTTGTTTACACTTATGTGCTTGGTTGCCATAGCGACTGTGGTAGTAACACAATCTTGGCTTATTTGAGTGGTGATGGTGTGTGGACGACGCACGATTACGACGTCTAGGCGATTGAGCTCTAGACATGCTTAATTTTCGCATGTTTATCTCAAGTCGCTCTATCGCATGGAGTATGGTCAATGTGACCTGTTGACTCCTGCCTCCGGCGTTAGCAGGTAAATCGCTCATTTTTTTTAATGGGACTCCAGACCAAGAAATCTAAGTTAAATAAAAATTGAAACATCGTCACGGACACACATTTCAGAGAGAAAAAACGAAAGAGGAATTGTGTGAGTGTAGAAAGCCAAGAAGTTTAAAAAAAATAATAAGTATGTATTTTTTTTTGGTGACAGAGGGGATAGATATATTTGAGTGTATGTATTTATGTCTAAAAGGGAAACACTAATGTACTTACTCTTTTAAGGGGCATTTAAAAAATTATTCGTAAAAACAAGAGTCTTTTTTTGTTAAAGGCAAAAAGAATGCTTTCTTTCTTCGTTTGTTGAGTCTACTTTCTTTGGGGTGAGTCAAAAGAATTGGTCAGCGCCATTTTGGATGGTGGATACGTCGCGGCGTCGAAGAGTCTGAACGTTTTCCTCGAACCCTAAGGGGACATAAGTAGTCCCTTAGGAAACTAACGATATTACTGCGCCCTGTGATTTTATTGAACAAGCCAGCTCACAGGGACAGTGATTACGCATTCAAAAGTAGTCCCTATTGGTGATATTCTTCAGTTTGTACTTCTGGATGAGTACCCTTTATGTTATTTTGTTACAGTTAATGATTGAGACGATTAATATTGTTGGCACTTGTGCATATTAGGGACAGCATCGAATTTATTTGTTTTCATTTCGGAGCGACAGTAGTGTCAACGGCAGACAATCCTGGATTGTACGAAAATGGACGTGAATGCTCTGAATATGTGAGATGTTTTTTATTTCACCATTACTCAACAGAAAATGGTCGACTTCTTGCAATATATTAAATTTATTACAAATTTTTACTATATTGTAAATATAGTTTAATAAAAATCAGATAAAAAAACTGTTCATTTTCACAATTTTTAATTTCTTACTAACTGTTCGTGTTACCCTAAAAAACAAATTGAAAAAAACATGACTCTTTTAATTTATTACATATTTTTACTATATTGAAAATAAACTTTTCGTTTTGAAAAATAAAAAAAACACTTTTAAAGATACTGTCCGTTTTCACAAATTTGAATTAAAATTTTTGAATTTGCATTATTTATTGCTTAATAATTTCGGAGAAATTCTATACTAAATTCCGTGATTGCCGTTCAATTAAAAATCAATCCAGGACTGTCTGTTGTTGACGCTACTGTCGCTCTTCTGAAATGAAAACAAATAAATACGGTGATGTTCCTAAAATGCACAAGCGCCATATTATTTGTTTGCGAAGCAGATTCAGCTGAAAATCTACATCAAATCTTGAAACTGTTTGTAATCGTGATTACATAATACATTGTTATTAAAGATATATTTAACTAACCGAAAAATGTACAAGTAATATACACCGATGCGAAGGAGAGGAGTGCTCATTTTATATTCAGCGGGAGTTGAGCGGGAGCAACTCCATTTGGAACTAAAGAGCGGTGGGGTTATCGCTCCGCGCTCCTCGCTCCAAAATTGTTTCATTTTTTTTAAAAACATTAGTTTTTTTATTCAGCAATATAAAGGAAAAGTAAAGAAAGTCTCAGAGTTTACTTTGCATTATTTTTAAAAATTATATCTCTGGTAAATGTATATTAGAGAGAGGGAGAGAGAGAGAGAGAGAGAGAGAGAGAGAGAGAGAGAGTGAGAGGAAGAGAGAAAGAGGGAGAGGGAGGGAGAGAGAAGGAAAAAGAACGTGTTCTTAAGGCAAGAGACAATTTGGCGTCAAATGTCTTTAAACATTTGAAGTTCTCAGATTTTTACATCTATGTGTTAAATTTTTGATGGGACAGTTTTCTTAAGGCAGAAGACCTACACTTTGGCACCAAATGTCTTTAAATGCGCCAGTGAGTTTATAGATGTCTTTGAAGTTATTTTCTTATAGATTTGAAAGTTTTGTTATTTATGACAGTGATGTATATTGCTGATTGAATAAATAAGCCAATTTTTCTTTTAATTCGTGTTTTTAAATAAATAATTTTAGGTTCAATTATGCTATAGAGGCGGTTGGATTTTCTCACCCATTTCGCTCGGTATTCACCTACATGTTCAATAAAATCGATTTTTGGGGTGAAATGGTACATTTTGTCTTGACAAAAAATTCTAATTTATTTTTCAGCATATATCAAATTGAACTTTTATGCTACATTTATACCCGTTGTCTTTTCAGTGACATTTTGTTATTCTTAAATTTACGACTAATATGTTTTAACCTTTTCATGTTTGCTTTTAAATTCGTTAAATTCCGTTAAAACTTAAAAATAAAATGTTCAAAGTTTGTTTTTTGTGTGTAATAAAATGTTAAAACAGTAAAAATATCTTTAGTCCAAGGAAAAAATATATTTAGTCCAAGGAAAAATATCTTTAGCCATGTTGGTTTTTATTGGTTTTTCCTTGAAACACCCAATAAAAACCAACATGGCCGCCAGCGATCAAAACCTGGAATTAAAGTTAGATTCTGAACACTTTAAAAAGTAAATGAGAATTTTATTTCAGGACCAAAAATATAATTAAGACCAACAATCAGTTTTATGTAAAATTTGAGCGAATACCAAGCGAAATGAGCGAAAGAAAACAGCTGTCCCTATTTTACAATCAAACCGATGTTTAAACTTAATTAAATTAAAGAAAATATCTTACATTTTAATTTAAAAAAGCAAATAATTAGACTTTCTGACTAATTTGTTGTCTTTAGAACCGAAAGTAGATTAGATATCTTTCTTTATCTTAAAAAATCTTTTATCGAATATTAAAATTGTAAACAGTTTGTTTTTATTATAGATTTCAAATATAGACGTTTTCACCTTTTTTATTCAAATTTTTAATTTTAATAAATGTTTTTGCCCGACCTAGAAAAACTTACTCCAGTTAATTTTTCGGTGGAGGAAAATTTGACCCGATATTTTTTCAACTCCCAAGGTCTAGGCCAGATATTTTGTATGAAATTTTAAGACATTAAATGGATCTCTGAATTGTTTATTGACAATTTATTGATATTTTTTGGCCAACTTATGAGAATTTTTTTTTTAATTCAATCTTTAAACTTCATTGGTTTTTTTCTCGCTCCAAATTGTACTATTGAAAAGAAAATGGATAAATCGATTTGATTGAAAGTACTTGCTCGTTTCTCTGTTGTAAAGAATAATATACATCATACAGTACGACGATTAATGTTGCCCTGGCTGTCTCTCCTCTCACAGAGAAATGTTTTCTTTAAAAAGAAAATAATCACTAATAATGTTTAAAAGAAAAACTTTATTTACTTAAAACAAATCTAAACATATCGGGTCAAATTTTCATTTCCTGAAAAAATAGGTTGTTAATGTAATGAATGTTAAAATTGTTTTAAAATACTTCAGGGATTTTTCTATTTCTATTTTATACTTCAGGAAACAAAAATTTAAGTATAATCCTATACTTCGTCCGACATGTTCTCCTATAGCTCTCAAAATATTAGCGAGATTTTGTTAAATATTATCTTACAATCTTACACTTAAAGTGATATCTCAACCAATATTGACGAGATCCTTTGACGCCCACCACTATCCTTCGACCACTCATTGGCAGAATAGAACGGTTATGAAAGAAGGTACATTCTTATTATGGAGCGCTGAAAAAGAGCCGCTCCTTTTTATAGGAGTTGAAACAGGAGCGGCTCCTTTTTGAAAATGGGGAGCGTGAGAGGAGCAAGTTCAAATTTTGGGCCTTGGAGCAGGCGCGGGAGCAACTCCCAAAGTAGTGGAGCTCGTAAAGCTCTGTATATGAATAGGTTCTGTTCGTTTATCATGTTTTTATACTTTCATTACTAACATCTTTATTGATTAATCACCTTATTATGAAAAACGTTATTGTTGGTTTTGGTACACTCAAAGACTCGTATATAACTCGTCAAAAATACCTCATTTTCAGTGGCTGACGGTCAAATTGGGGCAAGTTACTACGATAGACAGCCGTGTCAAAGTAACGAAGCAACTCCCATGATTTGTTGTGTTGATTATATATCATTGTTATAGTAAAGATGTTAATTAACCAATCAGGAAAAATGTATAACAATTAGCCTGAATTTAAATAAAAGTACTTCGAGATCGTCCGAGATTTGAACCAGGGACCACTCGTAACCTTAAGCGAAAATCATACCCCTAGACCAACGAGACACACCAAGTCAGAGCTAGTGTAGAAGCTTATTTAATTACTTCCAAAATGTACTCAATCAATGTGATGTATATGTTAGACTAGTAGTTAGTACTTATTTATTAAAATAAAAATGATTTTTAGTGGCTGCCGGTCAACTGGGGCAAGTTACTACAATAGACAGCCGAGTCAAAGTAACCAAGCCACTGCCATGGTTTGTTGTGTTGATTCTATATCATCGTTATAGTAAAGATGTATTTAATTGACCAATTAAGAAAAATGTATAGCTTGAATTTAAATAAAAGTACTTCGGTCTCGTCCGGGATTTGAACCCGGGACCTCTCGCACCCTAAGCGAAAATCATACCCCTAGACCAACGAGACACAGCTGACCAATGCACGTGTTTAAGCTTATTTAATTACTTCCAAAATGTACTCAATCAATGTCATGAATATGTAAGAATAGTTGTTAGTCCTTATTTATTAAAAACAATCTCTCGATAACGAGAGACAACCATTGATAACTTAAGTGGTTTTTATAAAAGCAAAAACAAAACAAACAAAACGCAAAGAAACAAAACAAATATTTGGCTTTAATTTCATACGCGATACAGTATCTAACCACTTGACAATTTTAAAAGGCAACTTCCACGTCGGAAAAAATACTGGGGCAAATTGTTTTACTTAAATATAGCTGATTTTGCTACAGAGGCATGGCATACTGATTGGCTCGTTGGTCTAGGGGTATGATTCTCGCTTTGGGTGCGAGAGGTCCCGGGTTCAAATCCCGGACGAGCCCAATATAGAAACTTTTTATTTAATATTTCTGCGAATAAAAAGAATAGCTGAGACCCATATAAAAAAGACATGGTGATAAGCAAACACATCAAAGCCGGCGTGCTTTAAGTATATATACTGGACACGACCTTCTATCAATGATCTTCCAAATAATAATTTGAGATTATTTATTGACATCCATCTGATGCAGATTTTGCTGATTCACCAATATTCGAAGCGTGTGCACGTGTTGAACTTGGGAATAAAGTGTCTTGTTATACATCTAAAGAATTTTCAAAGCTTCAACGAACTCAATGTGAATGTAATGAAAGGAGATGCGATAGGAACGAACGCCAAACAGCTATTGGCTTGAATAGGCACTCTCTTCTCCGGTTGGTTTAGATAGGCTCCCCTCTTCGCTTTCAAAAGTAAGTAGAGTTTTCACAGAAACGTGTTAGCTCAACATTTTTCTACAAGTGAAAATGTTCCGGCTTATTTAATCCCAAATATTTCCACAATAACGAATCAGGCAAAAAACACGAGTCAGGCTAACAAAAACGAATTAGAAAAAAAAGCACGAGCATTAGAAATGTGTATGTCTATTTAGAGCTCCGTAATGTTATGTGTCTATATCTCTTTATTGGGCTTTGATTGTACAAAGAGGGGCAGTACTAGCTAGAAGGCATCTTCACTGTGGCCTAAGTCGTGGTTCTTGGGTGTCTCATCTACTTTGTTAAGCGCTTTTTATTGTTTTCGTCATCTCTTCGGAGTACCGACACGCGTCTCTGTCAGCTAGAAAACTCTGTTTTGCGTTATCAGGTCACTGTTTATATTGGAATCGGCTAGCCCTGAGAGGATCAAAGAGACACCGTTTCACACTCGCGGGAATCCTTCTCATTGGTTTAGTTGTCTTGAGTTTACACCTACATGGGAGCTAATGTTTTTTTTTTATTTCAAGATTCCTCACCGCGTTTGTTCAGACACCAGACAGAGCAATTGATTTGAATGTGTCCCATTTCCATTCAGTACACAAAGAGGAAGAACTGAAATGGAAAGAAGAGGAAAGAGTAAGTCTAAAGGAGAAGAAACGAGAGTAGCGTGTACAAACTATTATTTGTTCACGTTCGCTTGTCTCGCATAGCTATTTGATAATATACCACACATTCGCGAGCTGTTTAATGGGGATGACGCTATCGCCAGGTGAGATCTGATTTGAATGAAGCTGGAACGGAAAATGTTCATTCCGCTCAACAGCTGTATCCGATAGAGTTTTGTCGGTGAAATCTCCATGGATCCTTTCCAAGTTCTGGCTCTCTGTTTAACTTAGAGATTAGTAATTTTATATTTGCCTTATAGCCGCATTGTGATTTTTTTGTTTTGATGTTAGCTATTACTCTTCTTTTTATCTCCGAAAGTAAAACGGTCAACTGGGCCAAGTTACTACAATAGACAGCTGAGTCAAAGTAACCAAGCCACTGCCATGGTTTGTTGTGTTGATTCAATATCATCGTTATAGTAAAGATGTATTTAATTGACCAATTAAGAAAAATGTATAGCTTGAATAAAAGTACTTCGGTCTCGTCCGGGATTTGAACCCGGGACCTCTCGCACCCTAAGCGAAAATCATACCCCTAGACCAACGAGACACAGCTGACCAATGCACGTGTTTAAGCTTATTTAATTACTTCCAAAATGTACTCAATCAATGTCATGAATATGTAAGAATAGGTGTTAGTCCTTATTTATTAAAAACAATCTCTCGATAACGAGAGACAACCATTGATAACTTAAGTGGTTTTTATAAAAGCAAAAACAAAACAAACAAAACGCAAAGAAACAAAACAAATATTTGGCTTTAATTACATACACGATACAGTATCTAACCACTTGACAATTTTAAAAGGCAACTTCCACGTCGGAAAAAATACTGGGGCAAATTGTTTTACTTAAATATAGCTGATTTTGCTGCAGAGGCATGGCATACTGATTGGCTCGTTGGTCTAGGGGTATGATTCTCGCTTTGGGTGCGAGAGGTCCCGGGTTCAAATCCCGGACGAGCCCAATATAGAAACTTTTTATTTAATATTTCTGCGAATAAAAAGAATAGCTGAGACCCATATAAAAAAGACATGGTGATAAGCGAACACATCAAAGCCGGCGTGCTTTAAGTATATATACTGGACACGACCTTCTATCAATGATCTTCCAAATAATAATTTGAGATTATTTATTGACATCCATCTGATGCAGATTTTGCTGATTCACCAATATTCGAAGCGTGTGCACGTGTTGAACTTGGGAATAAAGTGTCTTGTTATACATCTAAAGAATTTTCAAAGCTTCAACGAACTCAATGTGAATGTAATGAAAGGAGATGCGATAGGAACGAACGCCAAACAGCTATTGGCTTGAATAGGCACTCTCTTCTCCGGTTGGTTTAGATAGGCTCCCCTCTTCGCTTTCAAAAGTAAGTAGAGTTTTCACAAAAACGTGTTAGCTCAACATTTTTCTACAAGTGAAAATGTTCCGGCTTATTTAATCCCAAATATTTCCACAATAACGAATCAGGCAAAAAACACGAGTCAGGCTAACAAAAACGAATTAGAAAAAAAAGCACGAGCATTAGAAATGTGTATGTCTATTTAGAGCTCCGTAATGTTATGTGTCTATATCTCTTTATTGGGCTTTGATTGTACAAAGAGGGGCAGTACTAGCTAGAAGGCATCTTCACTGTGGCCTAAGTCGTGGTTCTTGGGTGTCTCATCTACTTTGTTAAGCGCTTTTTATTGTTTTCGTCATCTCTTCGGAGTACCGACACGCGTCTCTGTCAGCTAGAAAACTCTGTTTTGCGTTATCAGGTCACTGTTTATATTGGAATCGGCTAGCCCTGAGAGGATCAAAGAGACACCGTTTCACACTCGCGGGAATCCTTCTCATTGGTTTAGTTGTCTTGAGTTTACACCTACATGGGAGCTAATGTTTTTTTTTTATTTCAAGATTCCTCACCGCGTTTGTTCAGACATCAGACAGAGCAATTGATTTGAATGTGTCCCATTTCCATTCAGTACACAAAGAGGAAGAACTGAAATGGAAAGAAGAGGAAAGAGTAAGTCTAAAGGAGAAGAAACGAGAGTAGCGTGTACAAACTATTATTTGTTCACGTTCGCTTGTCTCGCATAGCTATTTGATAATAAACCACACATTCGCGAGCTGTTTAATGGGGATTACGCTATCGCCAGGTGAGATCTGATTTGAATGAAGCTGGAACGGAAAATGTTCATTCCGCTCACAGCTGTATCCGATAGAGTTTTGTCGGTGAAATCTCCATGGATCCTTTCCAAGTTCTGGCTCTCTGTTTAACTTAGAGATTAGTAATTTTATATTTGCCTTATAGCCGCATTGTGATTTTTTTGTTTTGATGTTAGCTATTACTCTTCTTTTTATCTCCGAAAGTAAAACGGTCAACTGGGGCAAGTTAGTACGATAGACAGCTGAGTCAAAGTAACCAAGCCACTGCCATGGTTTGTTGTGTTGATTCTATATCATCGTTATAGTAAAGATGTATTTAATTGACCAATTAAGAAAAATGTATAGCTTGAATAAAAGTACTTCGGTCTCGTCCGGGATTTGAACCCGGGACCTCTCGCACCCTAAGCGAAAATCATACCCCTAGACCAACGAGACACAGCTGACCAATGCACGTGTTTAAGCTTATTTAATTACTTCCAAAATGTACTCAATCAATGTCATGAATATGTTAGTCCTTATTTATTAAAAACAATCTCTCGATAACGAGAGACAACCATTGATAACTTAAGTGGTTTTTATAAAAGCAAAAACAAAACAAACAAAACGCAAAGAAACAAAACAAATATTTGGCTTTAATTTCATACACGATACAGTATCTAACCACTTGACAATTTTAAAAGGCAACTTCCACGTCGGAAAAAATACTGGGGCAAATTGTTTTACTTAAATATAGCTGATTTTGCTGCAGAGGCATGGCATACTAGTTGGCTCGTTGGTCTAGGGGTATGATTCTCGCTTTGGGTGCGAGAGGTCCCGGGTTCAAATCCCGGACGAGCCCAATATAGAAACTTTTTATTTAATAATTCTGCGAATAAAAAGAATAGCTGAGACCCATATAAAAAAGACATGGTGATAAGCAAACACATCAAAGTCGGCGTGCTTTAAGTATATATACTGGACACGACCTTCTATCAATGATCTTCCAAATAATAATTTGAGATTATTTATTGACATCCATCTGATGCAGATTTTGCTGATTCACCAATATTCGAAGCGTGTGCACGTGTGGAACTTGGGAATAAAGTGTCTTGTTATACATCTAAAGAATTTTCAAAGCTTCAACGAACTCAATGTGAATGTAATGAAAGGAGATACGATAGGAACGAACGCCAAACAGCTATTGGCTTGAATAGGCACTCTCTTCTCCGGTTGGTTTAGATAGGCACCCCTCTTCGCTTTCAAAAGTAAGTAGAGTTTTCACAGAAACGTGTTAGCTCAACATTTTTCTACAAGTGAAAATGTTCCGGCTTATTTAATCTCAAATATTTCCACAATAACGAATCAGGCAAAAAACACGAGTCAGGCTAACAAAAACGAATTAGAAAAAAAAGCACGAGCATTAGAAATGTGTATGTCTATTTAGAGCTCCGTAATGTTATGTGTCTATATCTCTTTATTGGGCTTTGATTGTACAAAGAGGGGCAGTACTAGCTAGAAGGCATCTTCACTGTGGCCTAAGTCGTGGTTCTTGGGTGTCTCATCTACTTTGTTAAGCGCTTTTTATTGTTTTCGTCATCTCTTCGGAGTACCGACACGCGTCTCTGTCAGCTAGAAAACTGTTTTGCGTTATCAGGTCACTGTTTATATTGGAATCGGCTAGCCCTGAGAGGATCAAAGAGACACCGTTTCACACTCGCGGGAATCCTTCTCATTGGTTTAGAAGTCTTGAGTTTACACCTACATGGGAGCTAATGTTTTTTTTTATTTCAAGATTCCCCACCGCGTTTGTTCAGACATCAGACAGAGCAATTGATTTGAATGTGTCCCATTTCCATTCAGTACACAAAGAGGAAGAACTGAAATGGAAAGAAGAGGAAAGAGTAAGTCTAAAGGAGAAGAAACGAGGGTAGCGTGTACAAACTTTTATTTGTTTACGTTCGCTTGTCTCGCATAGCTATTTGATAATATACCACACATTCGCGAGCTGTTTAATGGGGATGATGCTATCGCCTGGTGAGATCTGATTTGAATGAAGCTGGAACTGAAAATGTTCATTCCGCTCAACAGCTGTATCCGATAGAGTATTGTCGGTGAAATTTCCATGGATCCTTTCCAAGTTCTGGCTCTCTGTTTAACTTAGAGATTAGTAATTTTATATTTGCCTTATAGCCGCATTGTGATTTTTTTGTTTTGATGTTAGCTATTACTCTTCTTTTTATCTCCGAAAGTAAAACGGTCAACTGGGGCAAGTTACTACGATAGACAGCTGAGTCAAAGTAACCAAGCCACTGCCATGGTTTGTTGTGTTGATTCTATATCATCGTTATAGTAAAGATGTATTTAATTGACCAATTAAGAAAAATGTATAGCTTGAATAAAAGTACTTCGGTCTCGTCCGGGATTTGAACCCGGGACCTCTCGCACCCTAAGCGAAAATCATACCCCTAGACCAACGAGACACAGCTGACCAATGCACGTGTTTAAGCTTATTTAATTACTTCCAAAATGTACTCAATCAATGTCATGAATATGTTAGTCCTTATTTATTAAAAACAATCTCTCGATAACGAGAGACAACCATTGATAACTTAAGTGGTTTTTATAAAAGCAAAAACAAAACAAACAAAACGCAAAGAAACAAAACAAATATTTGGCTTTAATTTCATACACGATACAGTATCTAACCACTTGACAATTTTAAAAGGCAACTTCCACGTCGGAAAAAATACTGGGGCAAATTGTTTTACTTAAATATAGCTGATTTTGCTGCAGAGGCATGGCATACTAGTTGGCTCGTTGGTCTAGGGGTATGATTCTCGCTTTGGGTGCGAGAGGTCCCGGGTTCAAATCCCGGACGAGCCCAATATAGAAACTTTTTATTTAATAATTCTGCGAATAAAAAGAATAGCTGAGACCCATATAAAAAAGACATGGTGATAAGCAAACACATCAAAGTCGGCGTGCTTTAAGTATATATACTGGACACGACCTTCTATCAATGATCTTCCAAATAATAATTTGAGATTATTTATTGACATCCATCTGATGCAGATTTTGCTGATTCACCAATATTCGAAGCGTGTGCACGTGTGGAACTTGGGAATAAAGTGTCTTGTTATACATCTAAAGAATTTTCAAAGCTTCAACGAACTCAATGTGAATGTAATGAAAGGAGATACGATAGGAACGAACGCCAAACAGCTATTGGCTTGAATAGGCACTCTCTTCTCCGGTTGGTTTAGATAGGCACCCCTCTTCGCTTTCAAAAGTAAGTAGAGTTTTCACAGAAACGTGTTAGCTCAACATTTTTCTACAAGTGAAAATGTTCCGGCTTATTTAATCTCAAATATTTCCACAATAACGAATCAGGCAAAAAACACGAGTCAGGCTAACAAAAACGAATTAGAAAAAAAAGCACGAGCATTAGAAATGTGTATGTCTATTTAGAGCTCCGTAATGTTATGTGTCTATATCTCTTTATTGGGCTTTGATTGTACAAAGAGGGGCAGTACTAGCTAGAAGGCATCTTCACTGTGGCCTAAGTCGTGGTTCTTGGGTGTCTCATCTACTTTGTTAAGCGCTTTTTATTGTTTTCGTCATCTCTTCGGAGTACCGACACGCGTCTCTGTCAGCTAGAAAACTGTTTTGCGTTATCAGGTCACTGTTTATATTGGAATCGGCTAGCCCTGAGAGGATCAAAGAGACACCGTTTCACACTCGCGGGAATCCTTCTCATTGGTTTAGAAGTCTTGAGTTTACACCTACATGGGAGCTAATGTTTTTTTTTATTTCAAGATTCCCCACCGCGTTTGTTCAGACATCAGACAGAGCAATTGATTTGAATGTGTCCCATTTCCATTCAGTACACAAAGAGGAAGAACTGAAATGGAAAGAAGAGGAAAGAGTAAGTCTAAAGGAGAAGAAACGAGGGTAGCGTGTACAAACTTTTATTTGTTTACGTTCGCTTGTCTCGCATAGCTATTTGATAATATACCACACATTCGCGAGCTGTTTAATGGGGATGATGCTATCGCCTGGTGAGATCTGATTTGAATGAAGCTGGAACTGAAAATGTTCATTCCGCTCAACAGCTGTATCCGATAGAGTATTGTCGGTGAAATTTCCATGGATCCTTTCCAAGTTCTGGCTCTCTGTTTAACTTAGAGATTAGTAATTTTATATTTGCCTTATAGCCGCATTGTGATTTTTTTGTTTTGATGTTAGCTATTACTCTTCTTTTTATCTCCGAAAGTAAAACGGTCAACTGGGGCAAGTTACTACGATAGACAGCTGAGTCAAAGTAACCAAGCCACTGCCATGGTTTGTTGTGTTGATTCTATATCATCGTTATAGTAAAGATGTATTTAATTGACCAATTAAGAAAAATGTATAGCTTGAATAAAAGTACTTCGGTCTCGTCCGGGATTTGAACCCGGGACCTCTCGCACCCTAAGCGAAAATCATACCCCTAGACCAACGAGACACAGCTGACCAATGCACGTGTTTAAGCTTATTTAATTACTTCCAAAATGTACTCAATCAATGTCATGAATATGTAAGAATAGTTGTTAGTCCTTATCTATTAAAAACAATCTCTCGATAACGAGAGACAACCATTGATAACGTAAGTGGTTTTTATAAAAGCAAAAACAAAACAAACAAAACGCAAAGAAACAAAACAAATATTTGGCTTTAATTACATACACGATACAGTATCTAACCACTTGACAATTTTAAAAGGCAACTTCCACGTCGGAAAAAATACTGGGGCAAATTGTTTTACTTAAATATAGCTGATTTTGCTGCAGAGGCATGGCATACTAGTTGGCTCGTTGGTCTAGGGGTATGATTCTCGCTTTGGGTGCGAGAGGTCCCGGGTTCAAATCCCGGACGAGCCCAATATAGAATCTTTTTATTTAATATTTCTGCGAATAAAAGGAATAGCTGAGACCCATATAAAAAAGACATGGTGATAAGCAAACACATCAAAGCCGGCGTGCTTTAAGTATATATACTGGACACGACCTTCTATCAATGATCTTCCAAATAATAATTTGAGATTATTTATTGACATCCATCTGATGCAGATTTTGCTGATTCACCAATATTCGAAGCGTGTGCACGTGTTGAACTTGGGAATAAAGTGTCTTGTTATACATCTAAAGAATTTTCAAAGCTTGAACGAACTCAATGTGAATGTAATGAAAGGAGATGCGATAGGAACGAACGCCAAACAGCTATTGGCTTGAATAGGCACTCTCTTCTCCGGTTGGTTTAGATAGGCTCCCCTCTTCGCTTTCAAAAGTAAGTAGAGTTTTCACAGAAACGTGTTAGCTCAACATTTTTCTACAAGTGAAAATGTTCCGGCTTATTTAATCCCAAATATTTCCACAATAACGAATCAGGCAAAAAACACGAGTCAGGCTAACAAAAACGAATTAGAAAAAAAAGCACGAGTATTAGAAATGTGTATGTCTATTTAGAGCTCCGTAATGTTATGTGTCTATATCTCTTTATTGGGCTTTGATTGTACAAAGAGGGGCAGTACTAGCTAGAAGGCATCTTCACTGTGGCCTAAGTCGTGGTTCTTGGGTGTCTCATCTACTTTGTTAAGCGCTTTTTATTGTTTTCGTCATCTCTTCGGAGTACCGACACGCGTCTCTGTCAGCTAGAAAACTCTGTTTTGCGTTATCAGATCACTGTTTATATTGGAATCGGCTAGCCCTGAGAGGATCCAAGAGAAACCGTTTCACACGCGCGGGAATCCTTCTCATTGGTTTAGAAGTCTTGAGTTTACACCTACATGGGAGCTAATGTTTTTTTTATTTCAAGATTCCCCACCGCGTTTGTTCAGACATCAGACAGAGCAATTGATTTGAATGTGTCCCATTTCCATTAAGTACACAAAGAGGAAGAACTGAAAAGGAAAGAAGAGGAAAAAGTAAGTATAAAGGAGAAGAAAAGAAATTAGCGTCTACAAACTATTATTTGTTCACGTTCGCTTGTCTCGCATAGCTATTTGATAATATACCACACATTCGCGAGCTGTTTAGTGGGGATGATGCTATCGCCAGGTGAGATCTGATTTGAATGAAGCTGGAACTGAAAATGTTCATTCCGCTCAACAGCTGTATCCGATCGAGTTTTGTCGGTGAAATCTCCATGGATCCTTTCCAAGTTCTGGCTCTCTGTTTAACTTAGAGATTAGTAATTTTATATTTGCCTTATAGCCGCATTGTGATTTTTTTGTTTTGATGTTAGCTATTACTCTTCTTTTTATCTCCGAAAGTAAAACGGTCAACTGGGGCAAGTTACTACGATAGACAGCCGAGTCAAAGTAACCAAGCCACTGCCATGGTTTGTTGTGTTGATTCAATATCATCGTTATAGTAAAGATGTATTTAATTGACCAATTAAGAAAAATGTATAGCTTGAATTTAAATAAAAGTACTTCGGTCTCGTCCGGGATTTGAACCCGGGACCTCTCGCACCCTAAGCGAAAATCATACCCCTAGACCAACGAGACACAGCTGATCAATGCACGTGTTTAAGCTTATTTAATTACTTCCAAAATGTACTCAATCAATGTCATGAATATATAAGAATAGTTGTTAGTCCTTATTTATTAAAAACAATCTCTCGATAACGAGAGACAACCATTGATAACTTAAGTGGTTTTTATAAAAGCAAAAACAAAACAAACAAAACGCAAAGGAACAAAACAAATATTTGGCTTTTATTTCATACACGAGACAGTATCTAACCACTTGTCAATTTTAAAAGGCAACTTCCACGTCGTAAAAAATACTGGGGCAAATTGTTTTACTTTAATATAGCTGATTTTGCTGCAGAGGCATACTGATTGGCTCGTTGGTCTAGGGGTATGATTCTCGCTTTGGGTGCGAGAGGTCCTGGGTTCAAATCCCGGACGAGCCCAATATAGAAACTTTTTATTTAATATTTCTGCGAATAAAAAGAATAGCTGAGACCCATATAAAAAGACATGGTGATAAGCAAACACATCAAAGCCGGCGTGCTTTAAGTTTATATACTGGACACGACCTTCTATCAATGATCTTCCAAATAATAATTTGAGATTATTTATTGACATCCATCTGATGCAGATTTAGCTGATTCACTAATATTTGAAGCGTGTGCACGTGTTGAACTTGGGAATAAAGTGTCTTGTTATACATCTAAAGAATTTTACAAAACTTAAACGAACTCAATGTGAATGTAATGAAAGGAGATGCGATAGGAACGAACGCCAAACAGCTATTGGCTTGAATAGGCACTCTCTTCTCCGGTTGGTTTAGATAGGCTCCCCTCTTCGCTTTCAAAAGTAAGTAGAGTTTTCACAGAAACGTGTTAGCTCCACATTTTTCTACAAGTGAAAATGTTCCGGCTTATTAAATCCCAAAATGTAACAAGTCGACGCGAAGTTGGAAAGCTAAATAAAAACTACAGAAATTAACTAACGAAAGCAGATCCAAGTCGGAGGACGTCGGAAAAGGACCAGAATGTATGCTATCCCCTAAGCCTTTGGCTAAAGGGGAGGCTAAAAGAAAACGAACACTTCAAACGCACTTACAGCCTTTTCTAATATATCGTGCAAATATTTCCATACTAACGAATCAGGCTAACAAAAACGAATTGTTACACACACACACACACACACACACAAACACCCACACACACGTTTACACAATCTTTCTTGTTTTATCTCTCTATCTCTCTCCGTCTCACACACAGAACAAAGGTAGGACCACACGTACACATGGGCCACACTGCCTATGACTCACATATTACTCACACTATGAACATATTGACATACACATCTCTAAGCCTCGTGTCTACTTACTTAACTTTCTTTACCAAACAAGAGTATGAATAAACTTTACTAAATTAACATTTACTCACTAAATAACTTTTATATTCTCATAAAATTATAGATATAAAAATCTTTTCCTGTATAACTTCGTTTTTCTTAATTTTTCATTTACAAAAACTCTGTTCATGTTTTAAAGTCAGCACTTGCTAACTGATGACCCTTCTATTCTTCTCAATATTTAATTTATTCCCCTTTTAATATGCAAACACACTGTTTATCCCCAGTTTAACCATATTTAATTACTTATATTAATTATCGGCTTGATTCTTGGTGAAATCTCAAAGACGCAACCGTCGTCCAAAAATAACCCGGCGAAGACCAGGAGTCACACCACATATTAGTGGCTTAGTCCTAACATTCATGTTTTTATCTATCTTTTTTTTTCGCGAGTTTTAGCTACATTTATATTAATTGTGATATTAATAGTTAGCGTGGTTTTTGCCAATCCCCAAAATCTCTACCGTCGTCTAAAATACACTATCCGAAGCCAGGAGCAACTCTACATGAACATCTTTTGTTTTCGTTTTACTTTCGGAGATAAAAATAAGAGTAAGAGCTAACATTAAAACAAAAAAACACAATGCGGTTATAGGGCAAATATAAAATTACTAATCTCTAAGTTAAACAGAGAGCCAGAACTTGGAAAGGAATCCATGGAGATTTCACCGAAAAAACTCTATCGGATACAGTTGTTGAGCGGAAATATGTTCTGTTCGTTAATCATGTTTTTATCTCTTTCATTGATAACATTTTTGTTGATTAATCACATCATTAAATAACGTTATTGTGGGTTTTGGTACACCCAAAGACTTATCCATCGTATATAACTCGTCTAAAATACATGATTTTTAGTGGCTGCCGGTCAACTAGGGCAAGTTTCTACAATAGACAGCCGGGTCAAAGTAACCAAGCCACTGCCATGGTTTGATGTGTTGATTCAATATCATCGTTATAGTAAAGATGTATTTAATTGACCAATTAAGAAAAATGTATAGCTTGAATTTAAATAAAAGTACTTCGGTCTCGTCCGGGATTTGAACCCGGGACCTCTCGCACCCTAAGCGAAAATCATACCCTAGACCAACGAGACACAGCTGACCAATGTACGTGTTTAAACTTATTTAATTACTTCCAACATTTACTCAATCAATGTCATGAATATGTAAGAATAGTTGTTAGTCCTTATTTATTAAAAACAATCTCTTGATAACGAGAGACAACCATTGATAACTTAAGTGGTTTTTATAAGAGCAAAAACAAAACAAACAAAACGCAAAGAAGCAAAACAAATATTTGGCTTTAATTTCATACACGATACAGTATCTAACCACTTGACAATTTTAAAAGGCAACTTCCACGTCGTAAATAATACTGGGGCAAATTGTTGTACTTAAATATAGCTGATTGTGTTTCAGAGGTATACAGATTGGCTCGTTGGTCTAGGGGTATGATTCACGCTTTTGGTGCGAGATGTACGGTGTTCAAATCCCGGACGAGCCCAATATAGAAACATTTTATTTAATATTTCTGCGAATAAAAAGAAAACGAACACTTCAAACGCAGTTACAGCCTTTTTTAATATATCGTGCAAATATTTCCACACTAACGAATCAGGCTACCAAAAACGAATTGTTACACACACACACCCACACACACACACACCCACACACGTTTACACAATCTTTCTTGTTTTATCTCTCTATCTCTCTCCCTCTCACACACAGAACAAAGGTAGGACCACACGTACACATGGGCCACACTGCCTATGACTCACATATTACTCACACTATGAACATATTGACATACACATCTCTAAGCCTCGTGTCTACTTACTTAACTTTCTCTACCAAACAAGAGTATGAATAAACTTTACTAAATTAACATTTACTCACTAAATAACTTTTATATTCTCATAAAATTATAGATATAAAAATGTTTTTCTGTACAATTTCGTTTTTCTTAATTTTTCATTTACAAAAACTCTGTTCATGTTTTAAAGTCAGCACTTGCTAACTGATGACCCTTCTATTCTCTCAATATTTAATTTATTCTCGTTTTAATATGCAAACACACTGTTTATCCCAAGTTTAACCATATTTAATTACTTATATTAATTATCGGCGTGATTCTTGGTGAAATCTCAAAGATGCAACCGTCGTCCAAAAATAACCCTACGAAGACCAGGAGTCACACCACATATTAGTGCCCTATTCCTAACATTCATGTTTTTATCTATCTTTTTCATTCGCCAGTTTTAGCTACAGTTATATTAATTGTTATATGAATTGTTAGCGTGATTTTCGCCAATTTCCAAAATCGCTACCGTCGTCTAAAATACACTATCCGAAGCCAGGAGCAACTCTACATGAACATCTTTTGTTTTCGTTTTACTTTCGGAGATACAAAGAAGAGTAAGAGCTAACATCAAAACAAAAAATCACAATGCGGCTATAAGGCAAATATAAAATTACTAATCTCTACGTTAAACAGAGAGCCAGAACTTGGAAAGGAATCTATGCCGACGTTCAACTTTTCTAACACAGACACAAAAAATTCTCTCGCACATGACATTTCAATCATCTATAAATTTATAAATGTATAAATATGTTCTGTTCGTTAATCATGTTTTTATCTCTTTCATTCCTAACATCTTTGTTGATTAATCACATCATTAAATAACGTTATTGTGCGTTTTGGTAGACCCAAAGACTTATCCATCGTATATAACTCGTCTAAAATACATGATTTTTAGTGGCTGCCGGTCAACTAGGGCAAGTTACTACAATAGACAGCCGAGTCAAAGTAACCAAGCCACTGCCATGGTTTGTTGTGTTGATTCAATATCATCGTTATAGTAAAGATGTTCCAATTAAGAAAAATGTACAGCTTGAATTTAAAAGTACTTCGGTCTCGTCCGGGATTTGAACCCGGGACCTCTCGCACCCTAAGCGAAAATCATACCCCTAGACCAACGAGACACAGCTGAACAAAAGACGTCTTTAAGCTTATTTAATTACTTCCAACATGTACTCAATCAATGTCATGAATACGTTAGAATAGTTGTTAGTACTTATTTATTACAAAAAATCTCTTGATGACGAGAGACAACCATTGATAACTTAAGTGCTTTTTATGAAAGCAAAAGCATAACAAACAAACGCAAAGAAACAAAACAAATATTTGGCTTTAATTTCATACACGATACAGTATCTAACCACTTGACAATTTTAAAAGGCAACTTCCACGTCGTAAATAATACTGGGGCAAATTGTTGTACTTAAATATAGCTGATTGTGTTTCAGAGGCATGCAGATTGGCTCGTTGGTCTAGGGGTATGATTCACGCTTTTGGTGCGAGATGTACGGTGTTCAAATCCCGGACGAGCCCAATATAGAAACATTTTATTTAATATTTCTGCGAATAAAAAGAAAACGAACACTTCAAACGCAGTTACAGCCTTTTTTAATATATCGTGCAAATATTTCCACACAAACGAATCAGGCTAACAAAAACGAATTGTTACACACACACACACATACACACACCCACTCACACACACGTTTACACAATCTTTCTTGTTTTATCTCTCTATCTCTCTCCCTCTCACACACAGAACAAAGGTAGGACCACACGTACACATGGGCCACACTGCCTATGACTCACATATTACTCACACTATGAACATATTGACATACACATCTCTAAGCCTCGTGTCTTCTTACTTAACTTTCTTTACCAAACAAGAGTATGAATAAACTTTACTAAATTAACATTTACTCACTAAATAACTTTTATATTCTTATAAAATTATAGATATAAAAATGTTTTCCTGTACAATTTCGTTTTTCTTAATTTTTCATTTACAAAAACTCTGTTCATGTTTTAAAGTCAGCACTTGCTAACTGATGACCCTTCTATTCTCTCAATATTTAATTTATTCTCGTTTTAATATGCAAACACACTGTTTATCCCAAGTTTAACCATATTTAATTACTTATATTAATTATCGGCGTGATTCTTGGTGAAATCTCAAAGATGCAACCGTCGTCCAAAAATAACCCTACGAAGACCAGGAGTCACATCACATATTAGTGCCTTATTCCTAACATTCATGTTTTTATCTATCTTTTTCATTCGCCAGTTTATGCTACATTTATATTAATTGTTATATTAATTGTTAGCGTGGTTTTTGCCAATCCCCAAAATCGCAACCGTCGTCTAAAATACGCTATCCGAAATCAGTAGCAACTCTACATGAACATCTTTTGTTTTTGTTTTACTTTCGGAGATAAAAAGTAATAGCTAACATCAAAACAAAAAATCACAATGCGGCTATAAGGCAAATATAAAATTACTAATCTCTAAGTTAAACAGAGAGCCAGAACTTGAAAAGGAATCCATGGAGATTTCACCGACAAAACTCTATCGGATACAGCTGTTGAGCGGAATGAACATTTTCTGTTCCAGCTTCATTCAAATCAGATCTCACCTGGCGATAGCATCATCCCCATTAAACAGCTCGCGAATGTGTGGTATATTATCAAGTAGCTATGCGAGACAAGCGAACGTGAACAAATAATAGTTTGTAGACGCTACTCTCGTTTCTTCTCCTTTAGACTTACTCTTTCCTCTTCTTTCCTTTTCAGTTCTTCCTCTTTGTGTACTGAATGGAAATGGGACACATTTAAATCAATTGCTCTGTCTGGTGTCTGAACAAACGCGGTGAGAAATCTTGAAAAAAAAACATTAGCTCCAATGTAGGTGTAAACTCAAGACTTCTAAACCAATGAGAAGGATTCCCGCGCGTGTGAAACGGTTTCTCTTTGATCCTCTCAGGGCTAGCCGATTCCAATATAAACAGTGACCTGATAACGCAAAACAGAGTTTTCTAGCTGACAGAGACGCGTGTCGGTACTCCGAAGAGATGACGAAAACAATAAAAAGCGCTTAACAAAGTAGATGAGACACCCAAGAACCACAACTTAGGCCACAGTGAAGATGCCTTCTAGCTAGTACTGCCTCCCTTTGTACAATCAAAGCCCAATAAAGAGATATAGACACATAACATTACGGAACTCTAAATAGACATACACATTTCTAATGCTCGTGCTTTTTCTTCTCACTTCGAACATTCTTCAAACGAGAAGGTTCAACTTTTCTAACACACACACAAAAAGTCTCTCGCACATAATATCTTTTAATCATCTATAAATTTATAAATATATAAATATGTTCTGTTCGTTAATCATGTTTTTATCTCTTTCATTCATAACATTTTTGTTTATTAATCACATCATTAAATAACGGTGTTGTGGGTTTTGGTACACCCAAAGACTCATCCATCTGATATAACTGGTCCAAAACACATTATTTTCAGTGGCTGCCGGTCAAACTGGGGAAAGTTACTATGATACAGCCGAGTCAAAGTAAGCAAACCACTGCCATGGTTTGTTGTGTTTATTCTATATCATCGTTATAATAAAGATGTATTTAATGAACCAATTAAGAAAAATGTATAACAATTAGCTTGAAGTTAAATAAAAGTACTTCGGTCTCGTCCGGGATTTGAACCCGGGACCTCTCGCACCCTAAGCGAAAATCATACCCCTAGACCAACGAGACTCAACTACTGATTCTGCCGCTTTAAGTCAATTTAAATACAACTAAAATGGAGTCAATCAATGTCATTTTTATGTTAGGATATTTACGATATAATACTTATTTCTTTTAAATAATAATCAAGACTTTTGATAAAGAGAAACAACTATTAAAACCGGTAGCATTTATTATAGCAAAAGACAAAGAAAACATTTCGGCTGCAATTTTATTCAAAACAAAATATTCAACCACGTTACGGTTTGGAAAACGATTTCTACGTCACCCCAAAACCGCTGAAAATTGTTTCTCTTAAATATAGCTGATTGTGCCCCTTAATAACAGAAATTGACTCGTTGGTCCAGGAGCATGATTCACGCTACTATTGCGAATAAAAAGAACAGTAGAGGCTAACATAAAAAAAACACCATAAACAACAACACTGTTACAAGAAAAATATAAAATTGCAAATTATTGAAAGATTCCGCTGGCGAAACTTAAATCAGCATTGCTGTGCTATATTGAATAGTTGAATATAAAATGAGTCATAACGAAAAAAAAAATGCCATCCATTTCAAGGCTAATTTACTGCGAATAAAAATGATATATATCTTGTGAAGTTTTGAAATTTCTAGCAAAAAGAAAGAAACGGAGGCGATGGTGTGTGACATTTATGGGAGCTAATGTTCACATAAAATATAAGACTATCTCCTATAAAAATATTTTTTAAAATGATCGCTAAAGAAAGGAAAACAAGGCTGTTCTATACACATGAATTTATATAAATTCATGGTAATTGGGAAGTTTCGTTGCTGAAATTGAGTTCCGGTTACTGGTTTGCAGACGGGAAGACGGTGACAAGACAGACCTGTTCCTGATGATTATCTTCCATTTGTGGCGTCAATGGGAATATTCTGAATTGAATACGTTTTTATTTATTTGATTTAATTTCTATTTAGAAAAAAACTATAAGACTATCTAATGAATAAAGTATTCAAAAAATATTTTTTATTATAAACTATTTTTGTAAAAATAAACTATTTTTGAAACAAACTGTTTTTAATATAAACATTTTTTTTAAAGAAAATATATTTTTATTTCAGTAAAAAAAATTAAGAAAAAATACAATTAGGTTGAGTATTTGCATAAAAAACTACTTATATTTTCAATTATTAGAAATATATTTTAAATAAAAATACTACATTTCCAATTAAAAAACGTTTGATTTTCTTATGTGAATTATAATGGGACATTATAATGGGGAACACTTTCCGCCTTGTCACCGTCTTCCCGTCTGCGAACCAGCAATCGGAACTCAATTTCAGCAACGAAACTTCCCAATTACCAAATTTATTTATCTGGCATACATGTAGCAGTTTTCTACGGGCCGGCACACAGCCGCCATATTGTTTAAATATCGATGACTTCGTAACTGCGATTGATTCAAGCAATTTACTTCCTCCTTTGCTTGACCAATCAGTGGCCTTCTCTTAGGCGAATCTCGTATGGCTAGCATAACTATATAAACACTTGAGCGTCATCCGCTTTTTCCTTCTTTGGCACTGTTAAACACACGCCCCCTCTCTGGGGACGCAACAGACATCTTCCCGTGCCTTTGGCACTGGGTTCGACTTCAGCAAGAAGACAAGAAGCAAAAATGGCAACTGCCGTGTACACGTGGACTTAATATAACACACAAACACATACTTACTTACATGTGAACTGACTTTCACACCGGTGTACAGACAAATATACTTACATACATACATGACCGCGTCCTGACACTGTAGCGGGTGTACAAACATTCAATATTATGAACAATTCTCTTTCCCCCACTGGGGAATTATAATAACGGGAAATTCCTTTACTT
Organism: Sepiola atlantica; assembly: GCA_963556195.1. Lineage (NCBI taxonomy): Eukaryota > Metazoa > Mollusca > Cephalopoda > Sepiida > Sepiolidae > Sepiola > Sepiola atlantica. Next base: position 140,801,611 of record OY744517.1, read on the forward strand.
TTGTCTTCGTCCATACTTATGGACATACTAACACCTTTCCTTTTGTTCACGTACTAACGAGAAGACTCAATAAAGTTTTTTTTATGTATTAGAAATGGACTTCGTCTCATTTTCTATATACACAGTTAAGTGTAGGTTGCCAGAAGTTACAGCAGTGAATTGAAAGAAATAAAGTTAATAGGTATGGGCTGCTGCAAGTCCTTTTCGCGGAGCAGTATATCTTCAAGTGAATATAGCCATTCACAAAGTGTCTAGTGGATGGGTGGCAGGAGTGAGTGTCTACGTGGCTGCCTGAAAGCACTCTGACTGCTTTGCCAGCCCATAAAGGTCTCCGGGTCGAGTCCTTAAAAGATCCGGTTGAAATTACAACGCCCTAGAGTCTGATTGGTCATCGTATGACAAAACCACGTCACGAGGGCTGCTCTCCACTAGAGGAAACAAATGTCAATGTTTATGACTGCTATAAATTAACCAAATAAGATTTCTTCTAACGTTGGAACGAAGTAGACTAAATTGAAAAATGGCGGTTTGTAGAACGCTTTCGGTACGTCACAAAGTATCACAGTCGAGGGTGGTCCGTAAGTCTTGTTACATCTACCAAAGAAAGTGACAATAATAAAGGAAGAAATAATAGAGGAATACAAAAGACATGTCCTGAATTCAGTTCATTCACGTTAAGAAGAGTAAAACAACAACAACAACAACAACAACAACAACAAAAAGAACATAGAAGAACAATAAAGCGATAGAAAAGAACATGTAACATGTTTCGCAATTTTTTGGATGAGGTTTGGTCATTTCGATTATTTGGATTATTCAGACTGCTGTTCCCATCTTGGATTTTATTATCGCAACATTTTGGCCGCTGTAACTCTCGGCCATCTTCAGTTGCGTCTTGTCAAACTCAGGAAACGTTATGTCGAATTTAGAAATCCGTAGGGAATTTCGAACGAAATCTTTTATTTAATCCACGGGTAACTTGCTCTCGTTCCGTCACTTATGATCAGGTAGAAGTCTTAAGTAATTGGTAATTGCATTCTCAGTATCGACCGTACTGAGCATTGAACCATCAACCTCCAGAACACTGTCATTTAGGACTGATTCGCACTTTTATCTTTTGCGGCATGAGTTTTTTCAACCAGGTCATCTGAAAAGATTTCTAGTCTAAATACCGCAAAAATATATGAGAGGAAATTATTATTTTCTTAAGAAATCGCAACACGTCAAAAATATGTCCCGAACTTGAAAATGTGTATTAAACAATATCGCAAAGTTTTTGTACATTGTTGATACTAACATCGTTATCAAACTCGTTTCTTTCAGTTTAGATTTTTAGAGTTAACTTTGATTAATTTTGATCTTTTTTGCAAAATAGATTCAGCTGTAAATGTACAGCGAGGGTTGTGGTTGTGATTTTATATCCAGTTATTAAAGATATATTTTACGTGTTCAAAGCAGCGGTAGCAGCGAATGTTGCTTTTAAGCATTGACTCTCGATTGGACAAAAGCTCAAATCAGCCATTTCTTTCAACCAATCACAGCACAAGAAATATTTACTCCCGAAATAAGCCAAACGCAGTCTTTTTTTTCTCGTTTACACCCTTTTTCGATCAGACAACACAGGCATACTACACAATAATGTCTAGGCCTTTCGGGGCCAAATTCTCTCGACAACTGCAACGAGAGACATACTCGAACTACTAAACAGTGATATTATATACACACTGCTAACTAAACTCATGTAAACAGTTCACACACACGCGCGCACACACACTAACAAAACAGGCACGCTTATATACACGCACCTTTACATTGCCTATACCAGCCGAAACAAACATGGCTATTCAATTTCTCCTAACAGAAAACACACTCTTTCACCTAGAACCTACTCTTTAAACTCTCATTTATTGCCAGAATTTTATTTTACATTATCTTAACAAGTTGTCAATAACAAATAATTATTTTTGTATGGATAAACTTAATCATTGTTTCATTTGATAATGTTTTATCTTCAACACTGGTGACCCTGACGTGCGGTCCCTTCAATACTATTAACCCCGAATATGGTCTTTTGAAATCACAACTTTCCAACAACTTTATAATTTTCCCCATATAAACTTCTCCTTTGCTTACAAAGAACCTGGAAGATGGAGAGACGGGCATTATGTGGCTTTTTTCTGTAAAACATATGAACCAAGTTGAAATAAATAAAATTAAAACCAAACAGGCGCTTAAATATTTTATAAAAGAAATGTAGCCGCAAATATTACAATCAAAGGATATCTATGAAATCCAATTCCCATATGGATCGATTCGGTTCTTCTCAACACCCGTGCATTCTTCTCCACGCCACTACACCATTGGCGAACTATGTTCCATCTGCCGCAGACGAGCCAGGTAATGTTAAGGAAATGTAAAACGTTTCCCCAAATATTTTACAAGAAATTTGATTTTAAAAAGCTACTACGTCAGAAAGTAGGTGACGTTAAGTGGCAGAGAACTACCAAAAATAGAGAAGATTAAGAAGATGAACTTTCATAAAGCTGAAACAACATGCATTGCGAAAAGTCATTCAATGAAACAGTTAACCCATGAAAGATGGCAAAAAAGATGGGTACTGGCAGAAGACCTCCAGAATACCTTAAACTTCCCACTGGTGCTTACACAGCAGAGACCAGACCTTGTAGTGTGGAGTGAAGAAAAGAAGGTTGGAATTATGTTGGAGCTGACTGTACCCTGGGAGAATAATTTTGCCAGTGCAGAAGATGAGAGATATGGTGATCTATTTATAGAGTGTCAGGAAAAAGGGTGGGATGTTGAGTATTATCATTTGGCTGTGGGAGATCGAGGATATGTTGAGCGAAAGCTAATCAACATACAGCGACATCGTTTTTTTTGTATGAACACAGAAGTAAAAACTTTATGACGGACGTACAAGAAGCAGCAGAGAGAGCATTATACTTGATCTGGTTGAAAAGAAAGTATTAGACTGAAAAGTTGCTTACACTAATACCGATACGACCGCCATTTCAGAAATATAGCAGAAGAGTAGAGGCCGAAACTGTTAAAAGTTTCCTCCTAATGATCGTGGTACTGGATCCGATTATGGAGCTGTTAGCTATTGTGCACTGTAGGCGGTGCGTAAAGTAAGTAAAGTGGGCGACCATCCAGTGTTACTGAATTTAAAATCGCCAACGACTTCCTGGAACAATGCGGAAAACGTTCTCTACGCGTTTCTCTACCGTCTTTTTAAAATTCTCTTCTTTCTTTTGTTCAATTGCTTTTGACACCTGAGGATGATTCGACGAATAATCGAAAACATTCGTAAAACATGTGAAACCTATGGAACATTTATTATTAAAAAAAAAAATTTTAATACAAAAAAGAGCATGAAAAAATTGAACAAAATAAAAAAGGTATAATCAAACAGACGAATTCTGTTATTTTTAACAATGTTTGCATACATGAGGAAATGCTACCTAATACACAATATATATATATATATATATATATATATATATATATATATATATATATATATATATGATAATTTTATTTACACAGACATGTACAAAATCTGCGACACTGGCATGTCGATGTTATCGATCAACAGTTACTATAAACTGAGATCTCATCAGGCAGAGTTAGAATCCGATCTTAACCTCAGATCATATTTGGAGAGAATGAAATGGAGGGACAAAGAAAGAGAAGAAGAAGAAAAGATATTTAACATTTCAAAAATTGAGGCCGTTAAAAAATTAAAAACAAAAAATCTAAAATCTGAAACAAACAGGGCAAATAAATAAATAAAATAAGGTGGAAAGAGGGGCATATAATGAAGGGAGAAGTGATGGGAAGGTAGACACATAAAGGAAAAGAAGGAGAAGAAAAAGAACGTCTGTTGATTCAGATCGAGAGAGAAGAGATAGGAAATATAAAATAGGAAGGGGGAGGTAGACATGCACGAATCAAGTGTAAAAAAAACAGACAGTTATTTTCAAGCCGAGTTTATAAATGTATTTTTCAAGTGAACTATAATATTGTGTATATGTGTGTATGCGTGCGTGCGGGCAAACCGATCAGACGCGTGTAATTGGTGTGGTTGTGGGGCGGTGATCAAATGTGTCGCCAATTCTGGATGTATACTGTTTTTATAATTTGTCTAGAGTTTATTAGCTTACTATGAATTAATTAATAAATCGAATAAATATATTCGTTAAGTATAACAGGATTAGTAGTTGTAATAATAATAATAATAGTAATGATAATAGTAATAAAAATAGTAATAATAATAACAACAGCGACGACAACAACGATAATGGTGGTCAATAATATTTAAGAATTTATAAAAATAATAGTTTAGGAAAGAAATAGAATAATTAAGAAATATTCACATACTAGGAGATAGTGATTATCATAATAATATTAAATAATAAGATAATGTTTGCCGATATTATGATATGGGTTAATGGTTGCAATAATGCTGATCATATAAAAATAGTAATAATAGTGGTTTTACAGACAGCAGTAATCAGAGTGGTAATCCCAGTAATCTTAACAATAGTAATAATGATAGTGAAAAATTAATAAATAATAATAGAACAGTACAAATAGTAGCAGTAGTTATAATGATGGCAATAATAGCAATAAAGATGAAAACAGTAATAATAATAATAATAATAATAATAATAATAATAATAATAATAATAATAATAATAATAATTATAATGGTAATAATAATAATTGAAATAAAATAATAAAGTTATAGATAATGATATTATCATTATTATCAATGACAGTGGAAGCAAAAGTTAGGTAATGGTAAAACATGGCAATATCAATATTATTAATAATAGTGATACTGTTAATTTCACTGCCGCAAATAATAATAACTATGATAGTAACAGCAGACATGATGCCACCATAAACAACAATAATCATCTTGATAAAAGTACAAAAAAGTAAAAATAATTCAATGTCAAATAATTAAGTTTAAAATATTAATAATAGTAATAATAATTGATAATGATAATCTAAAAATAATCTAAAAAATATAGAAATATTAAAATATTAATCAATAAATGGATAAACATATAATGGGATATTTAAGAGTAAAGAAAAATACAGAAGATGACAATTAGTATTAATCGTTGTGGGTATGATAATAATAATGATAATAATAATAATAATAATACTAATACTACCACTACCACCAATAACACTACCACTAACAATACTACTACAAATAATACTACTGATAATAATACTACAAACAATAATGCTACTACTAATAAAAATAATAATTAATAAAAAAGGTATAAGATGATAGTTGTGTTGACAAAATTATCAGTTGATGGGTAGGTGAAGTTTTTATAATTATTTTTTTTATATATATTAACAGCCTAAGGGGTTATAAGTGGATTACTAAGAAGGTGTAACCTATTATGCCTACAGTTAATTGATGTTTCTTGTTTTCTGTTTAGAAGTTTGCCCCTATCACTAAATTTAATTATTTCAAGTTTTTATGTTAGGCAAAGGTAGCAAGGTGAGTTTAGGGAACCACAGATGCTAGTTTTTCTGATTGTGTTCCAGGTTACTGTTGGTGATTGGTTATTGTTGTATAGTTCCCAGTAATATATAGAAAGTGAGGTTCTTTTTTATATGTAGGGTTATTAAAAGAACACTTATGTCCAGTATATCATTCTTTGAAGGTATTACCAGCCATACCTATGTAGAATTTTTTCAGGGTTGGGTTTTCTTTAGTAGAGATTGTTGCTTGATATACTGATTGGGTTATTTAGCAATTTTGTTGTAATGGGCATTCTTTTTTGTTTGTGCAGTTACAGGCCTTGGTATTTGTTGTTTTCGTTGCGGTAGTTTTTTCATTTAGAATTTTATTGTTATGTTTTTTTATTATTTTTTCTAAATTTTCGCCACAGCTATAGCTTAATTTGAGGGTGTTTTTATTAAAAAAATTATGCAGTATATTGTTGGGAGGGAAGTGTAGATTAATTAAGTCTAAAATGTTTTTACCGAGTTTGGTTTTAACCATGTTATTATATGGGGGTGTGAACCAAATAATTTTTCTACCCCGATTTATGCGTCTGTTGTTGGGAGGTGTATTATTATTATTATTATTATTATTATTATTATTATTATTATTATTATTATTATTATTATTATTATTATTATTATTATTATTATTATTATTATTATTAATAATAATAATAATAATAATAATAATAATAATAATAATAATTAATAACGCCGGCATTTTCTAGTTATTTTTTAGTTATATTTTTTAGTACTTTTAAATTAAATTAAACTATTATTATTATTTTTTATTATCATTCATTATTATTTTCATTATTTCACCTCAATTATTAGGGGTGTCTATTATTATTATTATTATTATTATTATTATTATTATTATTATTATTATTATTATTATTATTATTATTATTATTATTATTATTATTACTAATCCTGTTATACTTAACAAATATATTTATTCGATTCATTAATTTATTCATGGTAAGCTAATAAACTCTAGACAAATTATAAAGATAATATAAATCTAGAATCAGCGACACATTTGATCACCGCCCCACAACCACACCAATTACACGCGTCTGATCGGTTTGCCCGCACGCACGCATACACACATATACACAATATTATAGTTCACTTGAAAAATACATTTATAAACTCGGCTTGAAAATAACTGTCTGTTTTTTTTGACACTTGATTCGTGCATGTCTACCTCCCCCTTCCTATTTTATATTTCCTATCTCTTCTCTCTCGATCTGAATCAACAGACATTCTTTTTCTTCTCCTTCTTTTCCTTTATATGTCTACCTTCCCATCACTTCTCCTTTCATTATATGCACCTCTTTCCACCTTATTTTATTTATTTATTTATTTATTTATTTATTTGCCCTGTTTGTTTCAAATTTTAGATTTTAGATTTTTTGTTTTTTAGATTTTTTAAATTTTTTAGATTTTAAATTTTTAATTTTTTAACGGCCTCAATTTTTGAAATGTTAAATTTCTTTTCTTCTTCTTCTCTTTCTTTATCCCTCCATTTCATTCTCTCCAAATATGATCTGAGGTTAAGATCGGATTCTAACTCTGCCTGATGAGATCTCAGTTTATAGTAACTGTTGATCGATAACATCGACATGCCAGTGTCGCAGATTTTGTACATGTCTGTGTAAATAAAATTATCATATATAAAGCTCTATTTTGATATTGACCACTTTTTATAAACCCGGTTAAAATTCCTTGGATTACCACCCTGTGGATATTTTTTTACCTGGATTATTACCATAATTACCATATATATATATATATATATATATATATATATATATATATATATATATATATATATATATATTAATTAAGTTCTAATATGTTGATTGAATGAACTTAAAACCAATATTTTTGTGAGTTTACGTTGATTTTGTTTATTTTCGTATACTTGTATATTAGTGGACGCTACCCAGATGGTCGCGAAGACGAGAGACGACATGAGCAGAAGAACAGAAAATTAATGAGAAGAAAACCACGGCACAAACTTTGGGGTCGGCGATCGTCTGGGAACGGCACATGGTCTTACATTATAATAAAAAACAAACAAATGGGGCATTGTCATTGAGGGGGCAATAAAAGAGAGACAGATACCGAAGCAAAGGTCAGTGCAGTACTACGGAATATATAGTCGTCCATGGGAAAGTCAACATAGAAAAAAGGGGTTAAACGTATTTTATTAAAAAATAAATATTATCCGAATCTATTGGAAACGTAATTATTTACAGTTTTGCAACAAAATGTTATTTACTCAGAATGAAGGGTTCAGTTTGAAGGGTTTTTTTTTTATTGGACATGCGTTCTGAATTTACGTTTGCTGAAACGTTATGAATATAACAACCAAGATGAGAATATTTATTTAACCAACATCTTTACATATAAAATATTTTGTTTTCTTATTTTTACAAAAAATACAGCATCAATTATAAACAGTTATCATTTTTGATTTTGCATTGCGCTAATTGTATATTGGGGAGAAAAGAGGAGGTCGATAGTCATAGAAAATTTGTTTTTCCTCGTGAAACTTTATTTATTTACTCTAAACTAGACCATCTCACCAAAATACCACATTTACTCTATGGCTTTTATTATACTTTAAGAAGATCCCCAAATGATTTTTAAATGGAATTTTATTTACAAAACCAAAAAATGTACATGAATCATAATGGGGAATGGAACAACTTATACACATCCTAAAAGAACGAAAAATAAATAAACCAAACAAAATGCTAATGGGGAAGGGTTTGTAAGGCATTCCCAAACAACCCAGATGAAAATAGTAGTTCGATTAATTAATACAAAATAATACTAACTTATAGTCCTGTCATAAAAGCAACAAGATGAGGGGCAAGAGGATAACCCAGAAGCAACATGTTCGAGGGGGTTGCTCTTGCTAGGGTGGACGATAAGGAAATGCCTTAAACAAAATTGAATGTATTTTCTTCATTTCCAATGTCTGCAAAAGAGTTTATTTCATTCGAGATCTGACATTGGATTTGACAATAAAACCGATTGTTTCGCCCAGTTGTGTCCCATTTATTCCCGAATGGATTTGAATACGAGGGCGTGTCTATTTGGACGCTTTGTGTTTAAACATTTAATTACGAAATATATACAAGATACAAATGGTGATAACCGGGAAACATGACTTTTTTTATTGGTTCTCGATTATTTTACGGTAAAATTAGACGTTTATTTCGCATCGAAAAGATGTTCACTCCAGCAAGACATCACGAACAATTCCAGTCTTAACTCTTCAATCACGGCTCATATTTCGTTAATCGCCCAATGAGACCTTTGTTTATCTTTGATCTTTTCTCAAAAACATAGAGATTCTTTCTATGTTTCTTACATAAAGAAAAGAGAAAAAGGTCGAAACACAGATGTTAGATTCATTTGGTTGAGTGTTAGGAAAAATGAACACATCAGACGATGTTCAGATTAAAATCCGCTCTTCGTTCTTTTCATTAAAATTAGAGATTTTGCCCGTCAGTCGGTCATGGTTAAATTTGTAAAAGCATTTTTCTTGCTAAATATTAGTTTCTGTGAGCAATGACAGCGACACACACATGAGCGTACCATAGCTGGCTGTTTAGTCTATGTCATAATTTTTTAAAGGGTATAAAACTCACAATGCCAGCGATTAACTAATCAGATACATCGGAGGCGACACATGATATTTATCTGAAAATAAAATGCAGACGAATTCAAGGGTAAAAAGATCTAAAGCTATCCTAATCAGCCCTTAAGGATCGATATAAATCTGAAATGGAAAGAGACATTAGATGTCGCCTCGAACTTAATGGAGACAACTGAGTGATCGGAAGATCCAAGAGGAGATAGAATAGTAGTAACTGCTCAAGGTAAATTGTGGGGGAAAGCAAAAGGCGTGCAAAATGACCACCCCATCAGGAATGCGAGTGGGTTTGTCAACCATCTGAGTTAGCTCATAGAGAAAGAAAAGTCATGAAATAAACTTCTTTTATCATCACTCTTGTTGGGAAAGAGTAGACACTCTACATTGTGAGCATTAAAGTCACACCACAAAAGTGAATGTTAGCGGAAGGATAATCAGACAAGATCTAAACGCACAGACTCAATAAATCCGTTCTTGTTTATTTGAGGATGAATCTGGGAAAATATGAAAATGTGTTATTGCTAAAATCAGATTTGAGAATTCAATGACATTGACTATTACAGAAGATAATTCCTCAACAAAACGAAGCGAGTTACCTAACCTCAAATTCGTGAACAAAACGCAGTAACAGTTTTAGGCGGACGGACGGACGGACGGACGGACGGACGTAAGACGTAAAGAAACGAACGACCAGACACATTTAATGTGTTTGTTAATCATCCACTCTATAATAAAGACCAATGTGTATTTATTTCTAAATATATAAATATATATAATCTCTCCCGTCTCACAAAATTTAGCGAGTAAAACATTACTGGACAAGACTATTTAAAATGTTTAGAGGGAAGGAGAAAGCAAATAGCAGGTCTGACTCGCTGTTTAAAATAAATTTGGAAGGAGTTGGAAATTTATTTCAATTATGCACCGTTTTCAACGTTTTCAACGTTTTTAACACCGACTATGCAAAGGTGTAAAACTTTAAAATTTGACCTGGACTGTAAATATTTACATCCTCGCACATTCAATGTTAAAAATAGTGTACAAATAGAAATGCTGTAATGAAAGAAAAATAAAACATGAGTAATTATAAACATTAATTTATAATTGTAAAAAGAATTACATTTGAGAATTATTTTCACCTGTGGGTCGTTTTCAACTTAGAACATGGAGGTGACGGTGGCTCAGGGGTTAACGACAACCTGGGTGTGCCGAGTTCGAATCCAGTTCGTTCCACAGAAACACTTTGACATAGGATGTTGGCAACCTTCACGTGGTCCGTTCTGTAAGTACCCGATGTATTTATAGAAGACATTCTAACTCGAAAGATATCATGGAAACCAATGCCAATAATAGAATCATCTGATTCATGCGAGAAAAAAAAATGAATGAATGAACATAATACAATCGAGTTTATGATATTTAAACGTTTGCACTGTGGTAGACTACGACATTTCATTTATTGCAGAGGAATGAATTGTATACCATGTTTATATATCAACACTAATCATTCTAATAGGAAAATGTTTTTGTAACAAGACTGAAACTAAGATAATGAATTTATATATCGCGATATGTTTCAATAAAACGAACAGCATTCAGATAGATAAAGGCTTGACTGCAGTTGCAACGATGTTTCCGCAAAGAAAAACATATAGAACATTTTTTCACGAAAACGGAGACGACAAGCACCACAATCGGTTTGGGCAAATCGCTTTCGGTTATCGTGATTATCATATGATAACTAGTGTTGGGACGATTAATCAGTAATCGGAAAAATCGGAACTTTTTAGGGTATCGGAATCGGAAAAATTTGAGTCGAATTTCCCATTCCAAAAACGATTTTTTTAATTTATTTATTTTTTAAATTTAAAACTTGATTTTCTATTGCTGGCACTGATGATAAAATTATAAACATTAATTGATTTTAAACTACCAGTTTATAGACCATAATGATGAATTCATGGCACCGGAAAAATGGCCAGGTAAAAATAGCACAGGTAAAAATGC
>OY744517.1:140817846-140895346 GCA_963556195.1 Sepiola atlantica
TTGACAAGGTTGTATTTTACAACGAAAATTCGCGATAAAAAATTAAATAAATGAATTTTTCATTTATAAAAATATTGCGCAATTGTTGATTTTCAAAAATATTTAATACATTCTAATCCGTGCTTCAAAGATGTTAACTTCCTTACTTTATATATATATATATATATATATATATATATATATATATATATATATATATATATATATATATATATATATATATAAATGTTTGGAGTGTATAGAGGAAACGTTTAAGAAAGTTAGATTGAGGTTATATTGACTTCTAATATATTATAGTATATTTGTTTGCCTACACTTTTAGTCTTCAACATGACCTTAATTTTCATCCGGTAGTGATCCCGCAATTTTGGAACTTGAGGAGTACCCCTTAGTTGCCATTACTCTCAGATCCATTCTGATTCGGATGTGGTGGTACCTGTCAGAATCCCGTTTATGGATTTAATAGAATTTGTCCCGGCACGGTACTAGAGTGCCTTGGACACCCTTGGGCAAGATGTTCGTCTCTACCCCAACCTATAATCTCGAAATCTATCTTTTCAGTGTTTTCTTAGAGGATCTTTTGTCGAATACAGATCACTCGAAGAAGACGTCCTAAACCTCCATCACGCGGGATCTGAACCTGGAGCACACGTTTTCACTGTGCTCTACGAAATACACTGAAACACCAATGTGATCATGGCAAACAGCCCATCCTTGATGTTATAGGCGGCACGCTTGGTGTCTTTCTCAACGACGCCTTTATGAAGTTCAAGGCCCACTGAAGTCGTGGAAATTCTCAGACAGCCATCGTAGTTTTCCCGGAGGTGTGACACGATACTGAGTCCTGTTGCCCTTTTTGCAGCAACTCTCTCAAACCAGCACTTGACAACAATAGACAGCAACTCATTATAACCATCTGAATTGAGTCGGAGTCCTTTTCCAAAACATGGAGTGACATGATGTGGCCTTTGCTGAAAACACACTAAAAAACCATCACAGTTTGATGGAAATTGGTCTTCATGATGCGCGGGACTTCACGTGGACTGTAGGCTAGCCACCTGATGTTCTGCGTGTTGTGCAACTGGTCATGAGAAGACCCAGAGCATCATCGACTTTACTGGATGTTTTTTTTAATGAAAATCGCTTCAAACAAGTCATGAAGCCACTTGATGTAAGGAGCTAAGAAAATACTACTCCAAGGTCAAACACTAGCCAACGATAAGTGTTAGATGGATAGATTCCGACCCAGAAAACAGCAATTCTCCCTTCTTTGTGAGAAACATAATTCATGGAATGTGAGGACTATAGGACAAAATAAGGGAAGCGAAAGTTAGGAAGCTGCCGAAAGTAAATCCACGGTTCACTTTCTACTCTCTTATCTTTGTGGAGCTGTTTCTTGGCTTTCGTGATGTGGTTCTCTTTGGTGTTGGCGGTGAATCATTGGCCCTTGCGGCTCTTATATGAGGAGGAGACAAGATTCCCGATCAACGCTTTCTTCATAATCGCCACTCCAACTCTTATCTATCTACTGAAGTTCCGCAATGCCTGATCTGGGTTTTGCCGCACTTTTTTTTATAACTTATCGACTAATTTCGTTGTGAGGACGCAGTCAAAACGCCTTCTATGATCCTTCCTGTTAACCATTGCTTACACATCTTCGTCGCTATTCTCCTGTTCAAATCCCACGACTGTCAATGTATACAAGGAACGCTTAGCTGCATTTTAGTTTTCCGAATATTTGAATGCGGCAATAATGCTCATGATGCAAGTCATTCTCTTCCAATATTCAGGTGGTTTCTAGCCCTAAGCACCCAAACCCACCATTAGTACACACAATCAGCTATCCTTTGCACTTTACTTTTGTTAAAGACTTCAAATGATTCTAAAATGAAAGAATATTTAAAATTATAAAATTTATCTCGTACATCCTGTATTTTGTGTGTTCGCTCAGCTATTAATGTTGAAAGAGATAGCTTTCGATCTAACAAATTGATATTTGGTTCTGACTAGCGATTATTTTTCTTTTTATCCTTGCACCATGTTATTTACACAAATATAATGTAATTCACTTCTGTTTTCATCTGAAAAATACTTATTCTGGTCAGAAATATTGTTCAAGTGGAGAAATTCAACCTTAGAAGTGTAAGCTTACGCTATCAATAAAAAATAAAGTTTTTACATTCCACTATCAATTTCGGCTATCAGATTGCGAAGTAACTATGTTTACAATAGACATTAAACTTCTTCAAATTAATTGTTTTGCCTAATACTAGGTAAAATACGTTTCCTTCTAACACTAGTGTTTGGTAGATCTTGACTGCTGTATTTATAAAACAATTTGTATACTCATATATATATATATATATATATATATATATATATATATATATATATATATATATATATACGAATATTTATCCGCTTAAAGATTTATATATATGCATATGTGTATACATGTAAATAAAGTATATATATGTATATACATTTGTATACATGTGGATATAAGCATTTATATCTGTATATATACCATCAAGGAGGAGGAAAGACCGAGGAAGGGGAGCACCAACCAGACCTCCACTGGAAAGGTGCGGAGAGTACTGGAACTTTGGAGAGACTTGTTGCCACACACATTTCGGAGAAAAACAATAGCTTTTAATAGCCAGAAATCAATGGTAAACAGCTATTGTGATAACGCAAAGTGATTTGCAAGAGTTATCGAAAGAGGTGGAGAATGCTGGAAGAGGATACTAGCTGTCAGTCCGAATCCAGGGAACACCACTGATTATTGTCAGTGAGCAATCACTGATAATGACCTGTGTGAAAATTCTAGTGAGTATATAAAAAAAATAATAATAATAGTAACAATAATAATAATAATAATAATAATAATAATAATAATAATAATGATGATGATGTCGTGAATATAAAAGAAGGTTGTCTATGTAAATATATTTCTGAAAGTAATGAAATTCTTCTTCGTGAAGTGAAAAGAGAGGAAATACTAAGAACTGGGGTGAAAAAGAATCAAAGGTTACAAGAGAGAGGGTTAAAATTATTTGGAAACAAACTACACATTGTATTATTGTTTAAGAATAGTGTATTTAGAGATAATGACAGTTGGAATTGGTTGGTCAGGGGTGATCTTAAAAGATCTATTGAGAGCACCTTAATGACAACCCAGGAACAAGCCCCTCGCACAAGGTCCATCAAACATTACATTGACAAAACTGCAGAATCACCGATATACCGATTGTGTAATGAAAGGGAAGAAACCTTAGCGCATATTGGATCTGAATGCCCAATGCTAGCACAATATCAATATAGAAAATGGAGACACGACAATGTCGTGCAGGTACTACACTGAAATATATGCAAACTTTATGAATTGAACCACAATGAGAAGTGGTAAACCAGAAATGGTACAGGAGAACGACAATGATCAAATTTCTTTGGGACATGCGCATAAAAACTGATAAGGTTCTTGAACATTCCAAAGCCGACTTAATCTTTCAAAGCAACAACAAGAGAACTTGCTTAATCATTGATATAGCCTGTCCCTTTGATACTAGAGTGCAGTAATGTAAAGAAGTAAAGGTGATTCCCGTTGTAATTGGAACGCTTAGAACTATAAGGAAACTCCACCATAAATGGCTTAAACAGATTGACGAGACAATTTCTTTTCCAATTCTACAAAAGACTTGCCTGTTAGGAACGGTGAAAATGTTAAGGTACAGCTTCAATGTCTAAAGTCAAGGGAATTGACTTGATGTTCAAAAAGAAAAATACAACTAAAAACACCCAAAAGTTGAGACGACTACGAAATAATAATAATAATAATAATAAAAATCCCCCTTCTCTTCACCCCCCACCCCAAAAAATAAAAATAAAAAAATAAATGAATTAATTTTTTTTAAAATGGTGCCGGCCTAGGCTGACACCAGACAAAATATTTGTAGAGGGTCGAGGAGGATGAGAAGACCGAGGAGGGACAGCACAAACCAAACCTCAGGTGGAAAAGTGTGGAGAATGCTGGGACCTTGGGGAGGCTTATTGCCACCCAAATCCCAGAGAAGACAAATTGTAAGAGGCTGTTGCGATACCGCATCGTTATCGAAAAGAGGTAAATAATGCTGGAAATCTGGGGAGGCTTGTTGTCACTCAGACTCTAGGAAATACCACTCGTTATTGTCGGTGAGCAATCACTGACGATGATCTGTGTGACAACTCCCAGTGAGTACAAATAATAATAATGAAATATTAAACATATTTTCTATCTCAAATTAGGCTTTTTAAAAATTTATATGTGTACCGTAAAATTTGTACCTTTTAAAGATATGTAAAGATTTTGATTCGTGATGGATAATTCGTGTTTGTGTATTTCTTACAACTTTGATGAATGAATGCACAGGGAGTTTTATTTTATGTACTGTTAATCAAAAATAACATGAAAGAAAACTAAAACGAATTTCTACAATTCCTATATAAAAAAATCTAGACATTACCATATTTTTAATTATCGTTTCTCTAAGCTATCAATCTAGCAACGCTGGGAAACACAGCTAGCATATATATATATATATATATATATATATATATATATATATATATATATTTCTCAAGCTTTTTTGTTTATATGCTTTAGACACCTGAGAATGATTCGACGAAAAATCGAAAACGTTCGTGGAATCTGTGAAACCTATGGAACATTTATTATTTTTTGAAATTAATAAAAAAAGACCATCAGAAAAATTGAAAAAATAAAAAAAATTAATTAAATAGACGAATTCTGTTATTTTTAACAGTGTTTGCATATATATATATATATATATATATATATATATATATATTTGTGTGTGTGTGTGCTTGTGTATGAAGTTAGGTATGTTAATATCTCTACATATTTGCATGTACAGGATTCAATCCTAAACTAATTAACCGATCATAACAAATTTTCGAACACAGCTGTTAAACATAAAGGGTCATCATATGGGCTCTATTTAGTTTAAATTAGTTTCATGCAAATTAGTAAAAAGAAGGTAGAAGCACTTTTTAAAATATTCAGAAACGTCCGAATTTTTAAAAAGTGATTACAAACGCTATTAAAATAAATTAATAAATATTCTCAGATTTTCAGTTTCTTTTGAGTATTTTAAACGTTTTTTTAGAGGCATAATACGGACAAAAGCTCCCATTTGAAAATTTAAATGTTTCGGATTACCATTAAATTTGATCCATAGTCATTAGACGCCAATGAAATAAGAGTCCCTGAATTTAAATTTCTTCTTAAGATTCCTTAAGCTTAAACTCTAAATTTTAGACAGTTAAATAATGGATCACAATTGGAATACGGATTCTAGAATAAATTATCGTAGCATTATATCTTGATTTAAATCTTTGTAAGGGGACACACAAGTTGTTCAAAACTGTTCTGTTTGGGAAATTAATGTTACACAGGCTGGAATGAGTATTCTTCTAGTTTTTATATATATATATATATATATATATATATATATATATATATATATATATATATATATATATATATATATATATATATATATATTCAGATACACATATATAATAGTATGGCGATATAACTAATGGAATGTAGTTAAGTTGCCATAGGTATATTTAATAGTTCTACTTAGCTCTACTCATGTATTTAGCACTGTTAGAGTAAATGCCGAAACAAAATATATATGTCATATATTATCAGATATCGAAACAACAGAAAATAATATAATATCGAATAAACATTTAAATCACTAGTTTAAAAAAATCTCTATAAATCAAATAAGATATAGACTATTATAGAACTCCAGCAATATGAATGTATCAAACTGAAACACGAAAAACAACCCCCGAAACAGTTGATACAATAATAAATCAACATATGACAAAAATAACAAAATAATATTAAAAATAACAAAAAAAGTATTATAATTTGTTTAACCCACCTTAGAATTGTTAAGTTAAAACACTGATTAGTAAAGTATTTTAAAAAATAACAATAATAAAATAATAATGATGATAAAAAATAAAACTATCAATAACAATATTATTAAACTCAGTTATTGCAGTATATAAAGTATGCCACAATAATTAACAATAATAACAACAAATCACTAATAATGATGGTGGAAACAGTGCAAAATCAAAAACAATCCCCATTGATAAATACATTTTAGCACCTAGTGTGATATACAAAGTTACCAGGAATATGAATGTTAATAATGAAAAGAAAGTATATATATATCATCTACATAACGTCTATTTAAGGGTAGATATAATTATCATATGATAACATTTATAAATAAAAGATATAAAAATAGTTCTACATGATCCAAATATATATAGGTACTAAACAAAAAAATATGAATAGTTATATTAATTGGCATATTTTAAAATCAGCACTTTCTCGTAAAACAATATAGTAGAAACTAAAAATCATGTTTAGAGGAAAATATTAAATTGAATTAAAATTATCAAAAACTAAATTAAATTACTGAATAAAAACCAGAAATTGTAGCAAAATGCAGATATATAAATTAAACAATTCACAAGATAGTAATCCAAAGAATTTAAACCGGGTTTATAAAAGTGCTCAATATCAAATAGAGCTTATATATATATATATATATATATATATATATATATATATATATATATATATATATATATATATATATATATATATATGTGATAATAATTATAAAAATAATAATCACAAATTATGAAAATAAATAAAACGGTTAATAAATTAAATAAATAAATAAAATATATACAAAAATAACATTGGTTTTGCTTTCTTTTTTAAAATTTTATATATATATATATATATATATATATATATATATATATATATATATATATATATATATATATATATATATTGTAGCAACATTTTTCGCGAAAAATCATCAAGCTAACCGCATTTAACCTGATGATTTACTGCGGGAATGAAACATGGTTGCCTCTTTGTATCTTATTTTCCATAAATATATCTTCATACAATTACTAAGCTCTACTCACGTATTGAGAAATTTTTAATACTGAAATATGTACACAATATATTATATCACTTTATTATATTACATGCAGTATATATATATATATATATATATATAGTATTAATATACAATATCCGAAAACATATATACGCAATATGGTATATTTTATATATATATATATATATATATATATATATATATATATATATATATATATATATATATATATATATATATATATGTCAGTATGTATGTGTGTCTCTGTGTGTGCGTGTAATTATCCGATATATTTTATTATAATTAAACATTTCTAAAAATAGTTTGTAATTAATAGACAGTCCCGTTTTATACAGGGTTGCCCATAAAGGTCTCGTAGGTTTATTACTTAACTTCATCTGAAATGAAAAATAACTAAGCAAACAGTTATTAATAAGTAACAGTTATAATAAGCATTAGAAAGTTCCTCATCTTCTTCTAAGACCAATTTTTTGTTGCGGCGATGTCGTACAAAAGAATATTACATTTGACATTTTGGCTTTTCTTTGTTTATTATCTCATTGGTAATTACACTCTGCAGTAAACTACTGAACTACTAATGAAAAAACAGTAAAATCAAAATGATAGAAATTTGTTTTGCTTAAATTTGAGGCGCACATACATTTTGCAGTAAAAACTAAAAAAACAAACTTTATTTAAATGCTTTAACGTGGTTTTTGAATGTTTCTCGTAGTTAAAGTCTCTAGTAATGATATGATCAGACTACTTCTCGTATGTTTATGTACTTATGCGTATGCTTGAAATAGAAATTAAAACTACATTACCTCAAGAAAAATAATTTTCGATTTGGTTCACTTAAAATTTAATTATCAAACTTCACCCAAATAATTTAATTTAACGTTCGAAATACTATTTAAAAATAATAACTGGTAAAAAGTAAAACAATCAAAAATAAAACAAAACATAAAAACAAAACGAAACGAAACGAAAGCAAAACACAAATTAAGGTAAAACCTCTCCCGGGATACGCCAAGTGGGTACAGCATAATTGGTCCCCCGATTTATAAAATCGGGAGACCTATGTTTTGAGGCATTTCCGTCCGTCCGTCCGTCCGTCTGTCCGTCCGTCCGTCTGTCCGTCCGTCCGCCCGGATTTTTCTCCGCAACCATCCATTGAATTTCTCTGAAATTTTGCATACATTTATAACTTTGGTCAGGTTAGAAAGTGACATTCTCCGATTTTTGAAAAAAAATCTGGTTAGCCCTCCAGGGGGTCAAATGCCCCGAAATGGCAAAAAAATGACATTTTTTGCCCCATAACTTTTCATCCATCCATTCAATTTCTCTGAAACTTGACCAAAATGTGGAGGTAATTGTTCCAAATAGAAAATAAGTATCACTGACATTGGAAAAAATCTGGTTCGCGCCCCCAGGGTGTCAAAAGCCCCCTAAAATGGAAAAAATACCCTTTTCTCCCATAACGTTTGATCCATCCATTCAATTTTTCTGAAACTTGGCCAAAATGTAGAGGCAATTGTTCTGGATATAAAATGAGCATCCTTGACCACAGAAAAATTCTGGTTCGCGCTCCCAGGGGGTCAAAGGGGGGGTCAAAACTGCTCCAAATGTATTGCATTTTACACTCGCCACATCGAGTCACATACAGAGGGGGACCACGCATGCGCGGCTTGTTTATTTTTGTTTGTTCTTAATGAATGTGATAAAATTCTATCTGAAAGAATATGGTGTTCGTTGTATGTGTAAGATCTGTTCTCTTGACCATGGTCCGATTTTTAGAAGTTGATTCTCATGTGAAGTAACCATATACTTATATTTCAATATAAACCCATTAGAAATCAGAAAATATATAGTTTACGAGATTCATACATTATATATATATATATATATATATATATATATATATATAATTTATTTATTTATTTTGGCACAGAAAAATTAGTACAACATTCGTACCGTCGGTTTCAAGCACAGAAGGATTTAGCCACCCGGCTCTCTTCAGCGAATTTTGTACTAATTTTTCTGTACCAAAATAAATAAATAAATAAATATTACGCTCTTAATTTTTAATTTCTAACTTTAATTCTCAATTAATCGAGAACTCTGCTGGGATTTTTCCTGCTATATCACAAAGAAGTATATATATATATATATATATATATATATATATATATATATATATATATATATATATATGAATAAATGCGAAATATTTCCATTTATCCTAACTATGTTTATATCAAAACAAGTTACGTTTATTTAATTCAATAATACATTTAAGTATTTTCAAATACATTATATTTAGCCAACAGAACAGTGCGTAAACACATTCATATTTTTATAAACACTCTATAATAAATTAATATTCTGCATAATTCATTTTTATATTCGTTCTACACTATCCTTTTAAATATTCAATTCCAACGATTTTATGAAAAGCATTTAACATTCAAAATGATTATTTTGAAATTTGAATTATAAGTTCCGGTCAAGTTTAAGCATGCGTATGTTTACACGAACCAACAACTTAGATTACTTGGAATAATTTATTTTTAAAATATAAACTCTGCATTGAACGCAATAACTAACAAAGCTTTTCTTTAGATATATAATATTTATATTTAAAACTAAATTTGTTCTTGTTTTTGACGATGACGACAACGATACCTATTGAATATGATTATATTAGCTACAATAAAGAAAAAGAAAAATCCCCCACCTTCTCAGCTTTTTAAATAAAAAAATAAAATAGATTCATGTTAAAAAAAAAAACTTTCGCATTTATTCATTTAGAAGACAGGAAAAAAACTTAATTAAGTTATTAAGTTTTTTTCTTACTTCTAAATGAATAAATGCGAAAGTTTATTTTTCCATTCATGCAAACTATATTTATATCAAAACACCAATTAATTGCAGTTAAAACAATGTTTTTTTATCAGAGACTTCCATAATTTTAACGACAAACATTGGTAAATTTGTAGATTAACATCTTCAGATTAATAAACCTCTCTTAAGAATGTGGTTCTACTTTTTAGGGTCATTTTTAACTTATTAAGACAGTTAACTAATATATATTTTAACACTAATCCTAAGTCCGACTGGCAAGGTCGTAAAACCACACGTAATCGCCTAAAAGAATGGACCTCTGCCCCCCAAATAATAACCCACATAATTTATCTCCAATAGCAAACAAAAGAAAAAAATAGTTAACTGCCATAAAACCCTAGAATAGCCCGGAGATGAAAGTTCATTTTAGGTTAAATTTATATGCGACACTGATGCCCCACTCTAAATTGTAAAATAATTTTGTTGTTGTTTTCTTTTGCCGTCAGGATTTTCAGGGTATCCACACGTAATCGCCTAAAAAATGTAGAATCTACTTTTTCTGGGTGGGGTGGGGGGTCTAAAAGTGTTAATCTAAAATTATATTAAAACTTTGAATATTTTTTTTTATTTATACATGAAAAATAAGAGATTTAACTATTTAGATAATTTCAAAGAAGCTATTTATTTAATTTTCACGGGAAAAGTAAACACAACTAAACTCAATTGATGAAAATAAAAATAAGAAAAGGACATACAGTAAAAAAGTTAGATTAAAAAATAAAATAAGGGTAAATTTGCAGATTAACATACCCCGCTATCCCCTATCGCCAAAAAATATATTCTGCTTTTTAGGCAATTACGTGTGAACACCATGGAAAACGGAAAGAAAAAAAACATATTTTAGAATTTAGAGTGATGTATCAGTTTCATATATATTGAACGTAAATTATGCGTTATTCTGTGCGTTATTTTTTTTTTTTTTTGGGGGGGGGATCAACTCTTTTAGGCGGTTACCGCTGGTTTTACAACATTGCCAGACGGACTTGGGGTTAGTATTACACATATATTAGTCAACTATACCCTAGCTTCAATTAATTGTTGCATAGAGGGCAAGTAGGTTTTGCTATTATATATATATATATATATATATACATATATATATATATATATATATATATATATATATATAATTATAAAAAGAAAAACTATACACACATTAAGGTTGTACACATAATAACTTATTTCGACCCCTTTAATTAGGTCTCCTCAGATGTATAGACAACCACGTTGACGTGGTTGTCTATACATCTGAGGAGACCTAATTAAAGGGGTCGAAATAAGTTATTATGTGTACAACCTTAATGTGTGTATAGTTTTTCTTTTTATAATTCTGTTTTGCTCTGTTTAAATTACATTGAGCTCTGTTATTCAAATTCTCTACACAAAATTGAAATCTACACACTATATCGGCTCCCCACTAATTGTGAGTTGAGCTCTCTCAGGAATTTGAATTCGGAATACATTTTACATCATTACTTGGACCAATAATGGAGAAATTCACGCCGGCTTATTCGTTAAAGAACATTCCCTTTCCTAGTCTACATAATTTTACTTTCTCCTTAACGGAGAAAATAACGGATCTTATTACCAGGATGAGATGGAAGGCCTATTTTTTCTTAAAAGCGGAATCTACTAAGGAACAATATGAAATGTATAATTTCAGAACCCTTAACCCAGCTAAACCTATAGAAGCGCTTAAACAATTTGAAGCTGATTTATTCAATATAGTGAAAAAGATTAAATTCAAAAAACATTCTAATGACTTCCAGTCGGAACTCGCACACGACATCAAAAACATAAAAAAATCCAACAAAGTTTGGGTCAAAGCCGACAAATCTACCAATATATATAAAATATGTCCCTTAGAATATAAAAAGCTAATTAGAGATAAAATCTCCAATACTTATAAAAAAGACATTTTAGACACAGAGGCTACAATTAACAAGGAAACTAGAGAATTTACCTAAAAATTGAGAATTGAAGACAGAGTAGGAAGATTAGATATGAAAAATGCTTACATCCTTATAAAGGACCATAAAAAGAAGGCTTTTTTTGACGTGGTTGTCTATACATCTGAGGAGACCTAATTAAAGGGGTCGAAATAAGTTATTATGTGTACAACCTTAATGTGTGTATAGTTTTTCTTTTTATAATTCTGTTTTGCTCTGTTTAAATTACATTGAGCTCTGTTATTCAAATTCTCTACACAAAATTGAAATCTACACACTATATATATATATATGTATATATATATATATATATGATAATTTTATTTACACAGACATGTACAAAATCTGCGACACTAGCATGTCGATGTTATCGATCAACAGTTACTATAAACTGAGATCTCATCAGGCAGAGTTAGAATCCGATCTTAACCTCAGATCATATTTGGAGAGAATGAAATGGAGGGATAGAGAAAGAGAAGAAGAAAAGAAATTTAACATTTCATAAATTGAGGCCGTTAAAAAATTAAAATTAAAAATAAAAAATCTAAAAAAATCTAAAAAATCTAAAAACAAAAAAACAAAAAATCTAAAATCTAAAATCTGAAACAAACAGGGCAAATAAATAAATAAATAAATAAATAAAAATATAAGGTGAAAAGAGGGGCATATAATGAAGGGAGAGGTGATGGGAAGGTAGACACATAAATGGAAAAGAAGGAGAAAAAGAGAACGTCTGTTGATGCAGATCGAGAGAGAAGGAGGGGGGTAGACATGCACGAATCAAGTGTAAAAAAAAAACAGACGAGTTTATAAATGTATTTTTTCAAGTGAACTGTAATATTGTGTATATGTATGTATGTGTGCGTGCTGGCAAGCCGATCAGACGCGCGTGATTGTTGTGGTGGTGGGGCGGTGATCAAATGTGTCGCCGATTATGGATTTATATTGTCTTTATAATTTGTCTAGAGTTTATTTGCTTACTATGAATAAATTAATAAATAGAATAAATGTGTTCGTTAAGTATAACATGATTAGTAGTAGTAGTAGTAATAATAATAATAATAATAATAATAATAGATACCCCTAATAATTGAGGTGAAATAATGAAAATAATAAATGAATGATAATAAAAATAATAATAATAGTTTAATTTAATTTAAAAGTACTAAAAAATATAACTAAAGAATAACTAGAAAATGCCGGTGTTTTTAATTATTATTATTATTATTATTAATAATAATAATAATAATAATAATAATAATAATAATGATAATTATAATAATAATAATAATAATAATAATAATAATAATAATAATAATAATAATAATAATAATGGTAATAGTAATAAAAATAGTAATAATAATAACAGCGACAACGACAACGACAACGATAATGGTGGTCAATAATATTTAAGAATTTATAAAAATAATAGTTTAGGAAAGAAATAGAATAATTAAGAAATATTAGGAATCCTAGGAGGTAGTGATTATCATAATGATATTAAATAATAAGATAATGTTTGCCGATATTATGATATGGGTTAATGGTTGCAATAATGCTGATCATATAAAAAAAAGGTAATAATAGTGGTTTAACCGACAGCAGTAATCAGAGTGGTAATCCCAGTAATCTAAACAATAGTAATAATGATAGTGAAAAAATGATAGTGAACAATTAATAAATAATAATAGAACAATACAAATAGTAGCAGTAGTCATAATGGTGGCAATAATAGTAATAAAGATGAAAACAGTAATAATAATAATAATAATAATAATAATAATAATAATAATAATTTTTTGAAATTTTTTGAAATATTAAATTTCTTTTCTTCTTCTTCTCTTTCTCTATTCCTCCATTTCATTCTCTCCAAATATGATCTGACGTTAAGATCGGATTCTAACTCTGCCTGATGAGATCTCAGTTTATAGTAACTGTTGATCGATAACATCGACATGCCAGTGTCGCAGATTTTGTACATGTCTGTGTAAATAAAATTATCATATATAAAGCTCTATTTTGATATTGAGCACTTTTTATAAACCCGGTTAAAATTCTCTGGATTACGACCCTGTGGATATTTTTCACCTGGATTATTACCATTATATATATATATATATATATATATATATATATATATATATATATATATATATATTGTTATTGTTTTTAGTGGCGATAGAAGCATAGCTGTTTTCTTAGTATTTTTTGACTTCCTCAACGGTAAAGAATATTGCATTTAGTCGCCCTTTTTAATAGGATGTGTAATTATTTTTTAATTATTTTATATTATACTTATTAATTAACTTTTACGTATATATATATATATATATATATATATATATATATATATATATATATATATATATATATATATATATATATATATATAATATTTAAGTGTGATTTATCTTTACATCTTACTGAAATTTCACGGTAAACCTGATTGGCAGAAGTGCATTCATAACAAACATGTGTTACTCTATATATTCGGGGTTCGAATCATCCGACTGGTTTAAATGATTATTTCTACACTGATGATTCCGCAAGGATGAAACGCATACGTCTGCAGATAATATTAAAAAAATATTTACTATTGAATAAATTATTTGCAGTTCTTTCTCAACTCGGCTCCCGTCAGATCTAAGCTACAATGCAATGTCTGTTGAACATTGTCATGACGGCCAACTATAGCTGTCCGCATCCTTGACACATATATAAGGTTTATTTCTCATCTCGTCTGTATCAATTCATGGTTGCTTCATTATTTAGCGCTCTCAAAATTGTAGTTAAATGTGATTCTTATTCCGGGTTTTGAATCGAATTTGAATGGTTACCAGTACACTGATGATTCCGCAAGGATGAAACGTATATGTATGTAGATAATATTAAAAAAAATATTATTATTAAAATAATTATATATATATATATATATATATATAATTATATATATATATATATATAATTATATATATATACATGCATATACATATAAATATATATATATATTTATATATATATACATGCATATGTATATAATGATATATATATGCATGTGGCCCGCGGGCCGGAGGTTGCCCGCCCCTGATCTATATGAACAAATGAGAAAGACTTTGAATGAAATGCTTATTAGTTTAAATTGGTGTTTCACGTATTTCAAGTAACGAACTTTGTGAAGCGACAGCAAGACAACAAAGGCCGCTAGTTTCAAATATTAAAAAAAAACAAGTGAATTTGTCCCTTACTGTTCATTATTTTGTTGTCATACCGATTATTATAGAATGTATACTTAAATTAAATGTAAACATTTACGTGTTATTTTTTTTTTTACTTTAACTATTTTTTATTTTCTAAATAATGTAAAACTACTTTCGTATCTGATTTAAAGATAATCTATAGATTTTACTTTTATTACTATTATTTAAATATTAATTTATTATTCAATCGTAACATTTTAGTCTACTGTTTGCCCCGATTATTGCTACAGATCCATAGTAAAATATTGATTCATTTTGATATTCAAAAATGCAATGCCTGATCATTTACTGTTGCAGTTAAGTGTTGTAATTTGAATAATAAAAAAAAGATTTTCATTTCTACGTTCATATCGTAAATAGTTGATTTAAAATTTTATAGTTGAAAAGTAATTTGTACATCAAAATGCCAATAATTCTAAACTGATTCAGAAAATTCAGATGCAATAATCGATTTGCTTTCATTAGAATATCTCATAGCTATTATTTTTTCCTATTTGTGTCTCGGTTTTTGTCGGTCAGAAACCCGATCAGCTGAGTTGTTATCTTTGCTACTTTAAAAATATTTCCATTGGATAATTTGGATGATATACATACACGCTATTTCATATATATATATATATATATATATATATATATATATATATATATATATATATATATATATATATATATATATATATATATACATATATATATATATATATACATATATATATATATATATATACATATATATATATATATATACATATATATATATATATACATATATATATATATATATACATATATATATATATATATATATATATATATATATATATATATATATATATATTGTGCGTGTATTTAGGCAGCATTTCATTAAGGCAAACATTATGAAATAACCCGGAGCGTTTTTGCTTGATAAGACCTTTTTATTTTTTCAATTTTCCGAATGGTCCATTTAGTGTTTCGGTCAAATTGCTGTATGTAAGTCCCATGCGTTTCTATATCAATTATAATAAAGCTAATTCTTACATCGGTTTCACTACCACAACAATTTCTCGAAGACTAACCTTACATCTCTCTGACACTAACTCCATTTGCAACGCCTAAAAACATGACTGCGCCCTTCTCAATATAGACACATACTAGTTAACAATACTAAAACAATACACAACAATACCAACACCTAAAGATAAAAAATTCTTGAAGCCCTCTACATAAAAACTAAACCTCCCACAATCAATAATGTGAATTACAAAATTAGTCACAACATTTTAAAGTGTCTAGCATAGTAATAAACGTTACCAAATTCTTAGCCATTAAGCAATTATACGTTTGAATCTTGAACGCGCTCAGAACGTACTCAAATTCTTAGCGGTTAAGCAATCAAACTTTTGAATCTTGTACGCTCTTAGAACGTAATCACGCTCCCATGTAACATCTCAATATAATAGACGCTCCTTTTAAGTTGTAAATTACTGGCCGTTATGATAATAAAACAACTCAACAGTAAAGACATATTTTTTTTTCAAAAACCAAAACTAACACCGCCTGAAGATGATTTGACGAATCAAATCGAAAGTACTCGCGAAAAAGGAAAGAAAATAGAACATGAAACCCATGGAACTTACATTTTGACAATTTGACTGAAACATAAAATGAAATTGAACTGTTAAATTTACTGGATTAATAAAAAATGTAATCGCGTGAGTTCGTAACTAAGTGAAATTATGCTAAATACAAGTAACACGAACACCAATGACTTCCGCTGGCAATTCTGAAATGTTTAAGGTTTGAATTTTACATGTGTAGACCTTTTTTGTAAACAAATTATATGCTGAAAATTACCTACGCACATGAGACAGGTGCGCACATTACATGTTTTTACGGTACACTTGATTCAGGTTCTAAAATCTTTTTTCAAAAAATTACTTGTTTAATTTTTAGAGGAGTCACGGGGTAAGTCAAGTTCACTATGTTAGCTAAACGTAAATTGACCGCCTATACGAGAGAATGGCATTACGCACCACCTGGTGGGGCAATTTATGTCAAACTTACATCTCCTTTACATCTTCATATTAAACAAGTCAGTTTTTCAAAATCTTTTTTTTAATAATCTTAATATTTGTGCTGTTTGGGATATTCGGTAATTTTAACAAGGTAGGGTAATTCCGAATTCAGTAAATATGAATTGGAACATCGCAATTGAATCATGTAGATGATTTAGAGTGAAACTGTAAATACAATCGGAATTTTATTTTTATTTTATGTTATAAATCAATCCAGAAATAACATATATGTAAAAATAGTATAAATACGCAAATTCACTCACTAGGAAGCTGTACTAATATTTTGAAATTCTGAGTAAAGTTGTTAAAGTGTCCACAACAAAAATGTGTTCGAGCATCATTCTCTCTAGAAATACGCTGTTTTAAGATAGAATACACCACATATGTGGTGTATTCTATGGCAATTGTAAAAAGAAGTCCATTCAATTAAGTCTCGGTTTTCAGCTGACATCACAGTTGTTGGTGCTAAGCAGATGAACAAGACACTTCGAATAGAACAGTTACACGCCACATATGGACATATAGCAGTAGTCATTTCTGTGTGAAATTATTGCATCTTTGATCTAGCAATTGTTTGGAATTTAAAAACGGATAATTATAGTTTAGTTCATGTTGTTTTCAAATTGGAAAATAAAACTCATTTAAACTCACATTCAAGATGAATGACCAATCTGTATAGGAAAATCTTAAATAAAAAACAATAACTTGCTTGTTTTTCCTAAAATTTCAAATATTGTTTTTACACAATAACAAGTCTGCATAACATAAAACGTGTTGTTTGTCTTAATACAAACTTTTAATTTATTTTTGAACGTATATCAAATTCAACTTTTATGCCTACCCATCGACACATGTTCTGATACTACACGTCATCTTTTCTCTCCTTCGTCAGTGAATGAGACATTTTTCTAGACTACGGTAATTAAAATTTGTCCAAATCTAGAGTATCCCTTTCTAGGGAGCTGGATATTTGTGTCTGATTCTGATCTCGTGAGGAGGCAAGTAAATAGAGACTAGAAATTCTGTTAGAACTTGTTTCTTTTTATATAAAAATAATGTTCAGAGTTTAGTTTTTGTGCAAAAAAAAGTTATTTGTGTGTAACAAGAGAGTTCAAATATGTTTTATATTTTTTGAATTTATTTTTACAAGCAGTTCAAGACATGGAACCTCAATATCAAAAAAGAACTGACGCCAAAGTATCGCCTTCTCACACATATACGTGAAAATCTTTAAATTCACTAATTCATTTATGCCTAATTGAACTCCTCATCACGCCTTTCAATATGTTCAGAGTATTTTCATACCTTTTGTGAGCTTTGCCAATGCTAAGGGACCGGATAAAAGACCACCAGAAAAAAGGCTACCACATAATTAAAAAACGAGAAATAGACAAACAGCATGAATTGAATTAATTAAAATAAATTTTTATAATTTAATTACCAATGATTTCGCTAAGTATTTCTTTGACAAAAATGTTTTATTTAATTTTGAAACATTTTTCGGAACCTTGTAAATGCAATGTAAACTGTCTACTTTTAACGGTAACATAGGGAATTTATGAAAAGTTTCATGGTTTTACACGAGCAAAAAAAAATTTATATCGTATTTTGATGTTGCCATACTGAAGATGCATGTTAAAATGACACAGGTATACATCTGCACCGGAAAATTGCTCACGTACAAAAGCCACGAATGAAGAAATAAGAAAAAAGGCCGGCATAAAGATTCCCGAGTTTGATAAGACGCAGTTCAAGAAAGCTGGAGGCTACATCGGCTGAAACGTTATAAGAATAGCATCTAAGATAGATAAGATCATAAGCAAAAAAAATACAAATATTTAGTCTGTTGTTCGTAAGCAAATAATATCGATTTCTTTCATTTTTTTTGGTGGTGTGGTGGGGGCTTAGGTTCCATCCACTGTAGTTTTAAATACAAGATACACCCCCGCGCCCAATTTTTTAGAATAACTATTTCAAACAGTTTTTTTTTTAAGCAAATAAAATCGATTTTTCTAAGTTTTTTTTGGGGGAAAAAGGACTTGGTCTCCCCCCACTATAGTTGTAAATAGGAGTTCAGCTGCCGCCAAATTTTAAAATTAATATTTTTGAATAAGTATTTACTCTATTAGTTTTAAACAAATAACATCGATTTGTCTAAGTTATGGGGGTGGTAGGTTCTCTTCACGAGAATTTTAAATAAAGGAAACTTCCTCACAATTTAACCAAAAGCATTAAACTTTATTTTTTGTTGTATCAGATGTAATCATGCTTTTTGTTGTCATAGGGTTAAAGTAGGGTTACTTTTTTAATCCCCCATCCAAAACACACACACACATTATTTATCTTCTTTACCCCCCCTGCATACTCCCACATATTTTGGTTGTATGCCTTCCAAACACTATTTGGTTAGAAACTGGTCCTGAAATGGGTGATCATTTTACGTTCAATTCTTAAGCGAAACTAATAACAAACTGTAAATTCTGAAACGATTGTCGTTTCTATTTCCATCTATTTTAAGGGTGTTCACACAATTACTCCCGATGAGTAACTCATAGACAAATAGAGGAACGCCGACTGTCTACGAGACGGTTGAGTTTCAATCTCGGCTCGCGGCACTTGCCAGTCTAGATGGAAATAAAAATGGGATAAATTACAATGTTTATTAATTTATTAAATATTCAAGCAAGAAATGTAAAAATAAGTTTTATTTCCTTAATCCATGGATTTTCAAAGATAATCAGTGAAATAATGTATTACTAGTATACTAGTAGCATAACTTTGAAAATATAAAAGTTATAAACAAAAGACAGCTTCAACGAAAGTTGGGTAGAAGATACATTAATACATACATAAATATTGTAATTTATCTAATTTTTATTTTCATACTTTCTTCGTTTTTATATTAATGTTCTATCAATTATATCGAGTATCCTCTTATCACTATAAGATTTTATATAGCTTTGGAAGTTTTAACATTAAAACTATATGGAGAAAAAAAAAACACTTGTTGTCCCAAGTCCTTCGTTGGAAAACTACTTTGCTTGTAAGTCAATTAACCTTTTGCAGTCACTACACTTGTTTCCAAGAATTTACGCTAGTTTTACTATTATTTAAGGGATCATCAGTTGTTTACCATGACAAACTGTTTCGGAAATTTAATATTCTCTCTCTCTCTCGCTCTCTCTCTCTCTCTCTCTCTATATATATATATATATATATAATATTTAATTATTAATACCTACAGACGCTAGTGATGAGAAAAACAGGAGGTTAAGATGTTAGGGTCGCGTGACAGCACGGTGCAGGAGGCGATGGTTGCGAGAAACAAGGCCAGGCGTGGAGAAAACATCCACATCACATCCACATATACATGTATGAGCATACACACATATACTCATCTAGACACACATACATACATGCACATACATATACATAAATTACCACGTACAATCGTACCCAATGTGTGAAACGCTAAAATTAAAAAGGGGAAAAGGAAATATTATTTCTGTTCTTATGAATGTTTTGTTACAAGAAGTTGTAAGAATATAAAAGTGTGCTTTTGTCCATTATTTCAAAATAAATCCTGATTGTTGGTTGATGGGATGACTAAAGAGTTTACGAAAAGAGGGACAGATATATTTACTTATTTATTTATTCATTTATTTATTCATTTATTTATTTATGTGTTGAAGTATTTATTTATTCTTTTATTTATTATTAAATTATTCATAAGTACATAAGTACACATACATGCAATATATATATATATATATATATATATATATATATGCCTATACAAATACATGCATACATACACATATGTGAATAATATATTGTATTTAAATAACTGTTGGAGAAGTGAAGAACGTGAAGTGTTAAGAGAGAAAGAAGGAAAGGATGTATTTATTTATAAAAGTATTTCAGTGATAGTGTATTTATTTATTATTCACTCGTTTATTCATATATGTGTATGTGTATGTTTATAATGACCGGAAGTTAAACAATCAGTGGATCCATCATTTTTTCTAACACAGCTCGAATAGTTTTTTTATTTTTAAAAAATACAGTAGAAACAATAATCTTTTATTAGAAAGTGCTAAGTTTAAACATCACAAACCGAATCACTGCATGAATATACGTAATTTTGTTATTTATTTAATAGCACTACGTTTCCAATTTACTGTATTATATTATTTTACTTACATATATATATATATATTTCTCTGTCGCCAATGAAAGAGTCCATCGTTACATGTACGTATAAATACATGTGCGTGCATGTGTGTGCATGTGTGTTTGTGTGTGTAATTACTAAAGGACACATTTATTGCTCACCCCGGAAAGCAATTAATCTTGTGAGGTCGAGTCCGATTCCTCATTTCAAACCGCGACTAATTCCGCTGTCCTTATAATCAGGGGCCGATTGTTTAACGATTTTCGACTCGAGTAAAAAAATTAAAAATACAAGGCAAAGACAAGACAAGACAAGACAAAACAAGACAAAAAGCCCCCCCCCCCAAAAAAAAAACACAAAAAAACAAAGCGCTGTGTTATCGACTGAAAAGCACCGAACTTTTGCTTGATGGATTATCGTACCCTATTGACCAATCAGAGTGCTTGAAAGGCAGACGAGTGCGCCATCATGACGCCTCGACTCTATTTTGTTCGCAGGAAGATGTCTGGTAAGAAATCTATGTTGCATCTGTTCACATGTAAGAAAATACAACATATAAGAGTTGAGTAAGTAAATTAAAAAGTGTTAGAATCCTATTTGTGCCCTTGGATAAAAGACGACTGTCTCGTATGAAACATTTCTTATTTTTTAGACAGCTCCCATTATTAATTTACATGGAAAGGAAGTCTTTATGATTTATCAAGGTGATCTTTTATCCCGTCCCCTCTTTATGTCATAGTCTGTTTTGTTCATCTATATACCAGTCCATCTCTCTCTCTTTTCTCTCTCTTTCTCTCTCTCTCTCTCTCTCTCTCTCTCTCTCTCTCTCTATATATATATATATATATATATATATATATATATATATATATATATACTAGCAAAAATCTACTGCACTTCAGGCAGGAATTAATCTAGTTGTAGCCTTCTTAACATAAAAATTTCCATTTCACATTTCTGTAATTTGGAGATAATCAACAAAATGATGAATGTCATGGTGTTATTTGATATATTCCAATATTGGGGAAATTTACTGTGGATGACAATAGTGATAGTTTATTAATGAGGAAAAACAACCTGATATTATATGGCTTTTTCGATATTCAAAGTTGAGGGATGTTATTTTGTATAAGCATAAAAATGAAACTAATTTCCCTATTAACAACGCGCTATATTTGAATATATAGCACGTGTTTAATAGGGAACTAAAAGCGGAATGTCGATTGGTCAAATAAAACAACTATAATTTACTTAGTTATTTGAAATGGTTAATTTTCATTATTCGCTTTTATTATTAAAGGCGGAAAAAATAACTAAAAGATTAAAAAAAATATGAATATATATTTTTTTGTAATTTAGAAGATAAAGAGGAAGCGGGTCTTTTCTCTTTTTTTTCATGGCAAATATCATCATCATCATCATCATCATCATCATCATCATCATCATCATCATCATCATCATCATCATCATCATCATCATCATCATCATCATCATCATCACAGAATAAAACAAATATTTAGTAAATAAAAATTTAGTTACAAAAATGAACGTATCTAATTATTAAAAGAAACCCGTTTTTAGTCATTGCATTGCACCGCTTTAAAAACATATATCCTAAAGTAATTTTAGTTGTTTGTATGTGGAAATGTACCCGTACGTATGTATCCGTGTGTAAACTGCACTGGAAGTTTAATTTAAAATTAAAAATAATCTAACCATAAGTTATCATTAGGAATGGCATCCTGTATTCATTAAATTGCTTTAATTAATATTACTACTACTAAAAATAATAACATTAATAAGAAGAAAACTATTGCGTATATATACCAAAATAGGCGAATAAAATTATAAATAAATCATACAGAATATTTATTTATTGGAAACTGTTTATAAAATAAGTACGCAAATGAAGACTAGCCATATATTGTTGGGTGTTTGCCGATCAGTATATATCGGGTATTTAAATATAATTTGCTGTGTCATTGAATTAAATAAGCATATATTTTTAGATGAATATAGTTCGGGTAAATGAAAAAAAAATTCGCATTATCAAAGGTATTCGGTGTGGGTAGAAAGCCACATGTCTAAAACTGGGATCGAACCTGTGACCGCCCAGTTGACAGCGACGGTGCCCATTTGCACGTCAGGCAGGCGCTTTTAGCAAGTAAAAATTTCAATGCTTATATAAAAACGGACAAGTGCTAATTTAATGCTTACAAAGATTTTGCATTATCACTAATGGTACTTAACGATATCACTTACCACAGTGCACAACCAACCAAGAGAGACTAATATAACCATCAATATATAGATTGTTTTCCTGTATTACAGTTCTTCAGTGTGTGTATATGTATATATATATATATATATATATATATATATATATATATATATATATATATATATATATATGATAATTTTATTTACACAGACATGTACAAAATCTGCGACACTGGCATGTCGATGTTATCGATCAACAGTTACTATAAACTGAGATCTCATCAGGCAGAGTTAGAATCCGATCTTAACCTCATCGGATTCTAACTCTGCCTGATGAGATCTCAGTTTATAGTAACTGTTGATCGATAACATCGACATGCCAGTGTCGCAGATTTTGTACATGTCTGTGTAAATAAAATTATCATATATAAAGCTCTATTTTGATATTGAGCACTTTTTATAAACCCGGTTAAAATTCTCTGGATTACCACCCTGTGGATATTTTTCACCTGGATAATTACCATTATTATTATTATATATATATATATATATATATATATATATATATATATATATATATATATATATCTTAATCTATTTTTATGTACATTTGTTATATATTAATATTATATATGTGTGTCTGCATGTGTGTCTGCATGTGTGTATGTGTGTCATTCATAGACATACGCTTTATCATTTTAATTGATGCGGTCTCTCTCTCTCTCTCTCTCTCTCTCTCTCTCTCTCTATATATATATATATATATATATATATATATATATATATATATATATATATATATATAAGGAAAAACACATTCCTCAAGACGAATACCTAGTGTTGCCCCGGGGAAAAATTAACAAATTTCTATTAAACTTTCTATTTTCTCCTCTCTCGTTTTCCCCTCCCTATCTTCACCATCGTTTTTTTCCTCCGCCCAGACCATTGCTCTCTCTGGACATACACACAGACAACTCGAGGAATGAGTCTGCATAAGGGAATTAATTCCGTGAGAATAAAGTTACTTCCCTTCAGTTAATAAATCCATTGTCTGGAAAACAGATCGCCCCCTGACCAAACTTTGCCCTGGTTACCCTCACAGAATAAATATTTTTTTCTAAAGTTTAGATATTATACTACCGAGACAACGCCGATCAATAAAATATAAAAGTTATGGGTCTTTGTTTAGTAGTTTGGGACTTTTAGCTGGACATACACACATGCACACGCAGAAACCTGCCCTTTATATAAGAGAAAGAGTAAATATTAAATATTGGCCACCATATTAGGATTGATTGAACACGGTACAACAGGTAAGTAGTAAATTGAAGATTATTGCGTTATTACAATATTGTCTTCTTTTATATACTTTTCCTTCGTATAATTTTCTTTCAACTCACAAAGTGTCTTTTATAGTACGCTGGTTTTTCAAAAATCACCTGAACTTATATACAACTAGCGGGGCTACCCGGCGTTGCTCGGGGTCATAAAAACATATATTTGAAGAAAGATCGTGTGTGTAACATCTTTATATTCAAACTTCTATGTCCGCCCCCTCTCTCTATAGCCGTCTCTTTATCTGCTACCTTTCTCTTTCCTGGTCACCCCATTTCGCCGCTACTTTCTAATTTTGCCTTTTGCAAAAGCTGTTTCTTCCCCACCATTTCTCCTATTGCCCAGGGTAATAGTATGACATATTTCTATAAAAAGTAACACCTCTATCTGCGCCTTCTATATAGGTACTTATCTCCACCCCGGTGTTCATACTATATACGTATCTATCATCACCCCGGTGCGCATACTATATACGTACCTATCGCCGCCCCAGTGCACATACTATATACGTACCTATCGCCGCCCCGGTGCAGATACTATTTAAGTACCTATCGCCGCCCCGTTGCGAATGCTAAATAGTACCTATCGTTGCCCCGGTGTGAATGCTAAATACATACCTATTGCGCCCCGGTGTGCATGCTACATAAGTACCTATCGTTGCCCTAGTGCGAATACTAAAGACATACCAATTGCGCCCCGGTGTGCATGCTACATAAGTACCTATCGCTGCCCTAGTGCGAATAATTAATATGTACATATTGCCGCTTTGGTGTGAATGCTTAATACGTACCATCGCCGGCCCAGTGCGAACGCTAAATACGTACCTATAGCCGCCCTGGTGCGTATGCTAAATACGTACCTATAGCCGCCCCAGTGCGAATGCTAAATACGTACCTATCACCACTACGGTGCGAATGCGAAATACATACCTTTCGCCGCCCCGGTACGCATGCAATATATGTACTGATCGCCGCCGCAGAGCGCATGCTATGTACGTACTTATTGCTGCCCATGTGTACATGCTATATACGTAGCTATCGCCACCCCTGAATTCTGAATACGTACCTATCGCCGCCCTGGTGTGGAAGCTAAATACGTACATATCGCTGCCCCGGTGCGAATGCTAAATACATACCTATCGCTGCCCCGGTGTGAATGCTAAATACATACCTATCGCCGCCCCGGTGTGAATGCTAAATACGTACCTATCGCCGCCCCGGTGTGAAATTTAAATATGTACCTTTCGCCGCCCGGTGTGAATTTTAAATATGTACCTTTTGCCGCCCCTGTGCGCGTGCTATATACGTACCTATCGCCGCCCCGGTGCGCGTGCTATATATGAACCGATCGCTGCCTCAGTGCGCATGCTAAATACATACCTATCACTGCCCCGGTGTGCATACTATATACGTACTTATTACCGCCCATGTGCACATGCTATATAAGTACCTATCACCACCGCTGAATGCTAAATAAGTACCTATCGCCGCCCTGGTGTGGAAGCTAAATACGTACATATCGCCGCCCCTAAATTTGGGCAGACCCCTAAAAAATTTGGCCTGACCCCTAAAATTTTCCCCGTCCCCTAAATCTCTCCAGCCTCTAAATTTTCACTCTCCCCCAACCATGAGATATATTTTGACTTCAAAACAAAAAAAAACAAAAAAATTTGGCCTGACCCTTAAAAAGTTCGTCCTGACCCCTAAAATTTTCCCCGACCCCTAAATCTCTCCAGCCCCCTAATTTTTCACTCTCCCCCAACCATGAGATATATTTTGATTACAAAAAAAAAAAAAAAAAAATTTGGCCTGACCCCTAAAAAGTTCGTCCTGACCCCTAAAATTTTCACCGACCCCTAAATCTCTCCAGCCCCCTAATTTTTCACTCTCCCCCAACCCTGAGAAATATTTTGACTTCAAAACAAAAAAAAACAAAAAACTTTGGCCTGACCCCTAAAAAGTTCGTCCTGACCCCTAAAATTTTCCCCGCCACCTAAATCTCTCCAGCCCCCTAATTTTTCACTCTCCTCCAACCATGAGAAATATTTTGAGTTCAAAAAAAAAAAAAAAAAAAAAATTTGGCCTGACCCCTAAAAAGTTCGTCCTGACCCCTAAAATTTTCCCCGACCCCTAAATCTCTCCAGCCCCCTAATTTTTCACGCTCCCTCAACCCTGAGAAATATTTTGACTTCAAAACAAAAAAAAACAAAAAAAAACAAAAAAATTTGGCCTGACCCCTAAAAAGTGCGTCCTGACCCCTAAAATTTTCACCGACCCCTAAATCTCTCCAGCCCCCTAATTTTTCACTCTCCCCCAACCATGAGATATATTTTGACTTCAAAACAAAAAAAAACAAAAAAATTTGGCCTGACCCCTAAAAAGTTCGTCCTGACCCCTAAAATTTTCACCGACCCCTAAATTTCTCCAGCCCCCTAATTTTTCACTCTCCTCCAACCATGAAAAATATTTTGACTTCAAAACAAAAAAAAACAAAAAAAATTGGCCTGACCCCTAAAAAGTTCGTCCTGACCCCTAAAATTTACACCGACCCCAAAATCTCTCCAGCCTCCTAATTTTTCACTCTCCCCCAACCCTGAGAAATATGTTGACTTCAAAACAAAAAAAAACAAAAAACAAAAAAAAATTTGGCCTGACCTCTAAAAAGTTCGTCCTGACCCCTAAAATTTTCCCCGACCCCTAAATCTCTCCAGCCCCTAATTTTTCACTCTCCTCCAACCATGAGAAATATTTTGACTTCAAAACAAAAAAAAACAAAAAAATTTGGCCTGACCCCTAAAAAGTTCGTCCTGACCCCTAAAATTTTCCCCGACCCCTAAATCTCTCCAGCCCCCTAATTTTTCACTCTCTCCCAACCATGAGAAATATTTTGACTTCAAAACAAAAAAAAACAAAAAAATTTGGCCTGACCCCTAAAAAGTTCGTCCTGACCCCTAAAATTTTCCCCGACCCCTAAATCTCTCCAGCCCCCTAATTTTTCACTCTCCCCCAACCATGAGATATATTTTGACTTCAAAACAACAAAAAAAAAAAAAATTTGGCCTGACCCCTAAAAAGTTCGTCCTGACCCCTAAAATTTTCCCCGACCCCTAAATCTCTCCAGCCTCCTAATTTTTCACTCTCCTCCAACCATGAGAAATATTTTGACTTCAAAACAAAAAAAAAACAAAAAAATTTGGCCTGACTCCTAAAAAGTTCGTCCTGACTCTTAAAATTTTCCCCGACCCCTAAATCTCTCCAGCCCCCTAATTTTTCACTCTCCCACAACCATTAGATATATTTTGACTTCAAAACAAAAAAAAAACAAAAAAATTTGGCCTGACCCCTAAAAAGTTCGGCCTGATTCTTAAAATTTTCCCCGACCCCTCAATCTCTCCAGCCCCCTAATTTTTCACTCTCCCCCAACGATGAGGAATATTTTGACTTCAAAACAAAAAAAACAAAATAATTTGGCCTGACCCCTAAAAAGTTAAGTCTGACCCCTAAAATTTTCCCCGATCCCTAAATATCTCCAGCCCCCTAATTTTTCACTCCCCCAAACGATGAGAAATATTTTGACTTCAAAACAAAAAAAACAATAAAATTTGGCCTGACCCCTAAAAAGTTCGGCATGACCCCTAAAAAGTTCGGCCTGACCCCTAAAATTTACCCCAACCCCTCATTCTCTCCAGCCGCCCATCCCAACTAATTTTTAACTCTCCCCCAACCCTGAGAAATATGTTGACTTCAAAACAAAAAATTTGGCC
The DNA here is from genome assembly GCA_963556195.1 of Sepiola atlantica. Taxonomy (NCBI): domain Eukaryota; kingdom Metazoa; phylum Mollusca; class Cephalopoda; order Sepiida; family Sepiolidae; genus Sepiola; species Sepiola atlantica. Next base: position 140,846,513 of record OY744517.1, read on the forward strand.
TTACCCCTAAAAAGTTCGGCCTGACCCCTTAAATTTTCCCCGACCCCTCAATCTCTCCAACCCCCTAATTTTTCACTCTCCTCCAACCCTGAGAAATATTTTGACTTAAAAACAAAAAAAAAACAAAAAAATTATGCCTGACCCCTAAAAAGTTCGGCCTGACCCCTAAAATTTTCCCCGACCCCTGATTCTCTCCAGACCCCTATCCACACTAATTTTTCACTCTCCCCCAACCATGAGAAATATTTTGAGTTCAAAACAACAAAAAAATAGAAAAAAAATTGGCCTGACCCCTAAAAAGTTCGGCCTGACCCCTAAAATTTTTCCCGACCCCTCAATCTCTCCAGCCCCCTAATTTTTAACTCTCCTCCAACCCTGAGAAATATTTTGACTTCAAAACAAAAAAAAACAAAAAAATTATGCCTGACCCCTAAAAAGTTCGGCCTGACCCCTAAAATTTTCCCCGACCCCTGATTCTCTCCAGACCCCTATCCACACTAATTTTTCACTCTCCCCCAACCATGAGAAATATTTTAGTTCAAAACAAAAAAAAAAAAATTTGACCTGACCCCTAAAAAGTTCGGCCTGACCCCTTAAATTTTCCCCGATTCCTCAATCTCTCCAGCCCCCTAATTTTTCACTCTCCCCCAACCCTGAGAAATATTTTGACTTCAAAACAAAAAAAACAATAAAATTTGGCCTGACCCCTAAAAAGTTCGGCATGACCCCTAAACAGTTCGGCCAGACCCCTAAAAAGTTCGGCCTTACCCCTAAAATTTACCCCGACCCCTCATTCTCTCCAGCCGCCCATCCCAACTAATTTTTAACTCTCCCCCAACCCTGAGAAATATGTTGACTTCAAAACAAAAAAATTTGGCCTGACCCCTAAAAAGTTCGGCCTGACCCCTTAAATTTTCCCCGACCCCTCAATCTCTCCAAACCCCTAATTTTTCACTCTCCTCCAACCCTGAGAAATATTTTGACTTCAAAACAAAAAAAAACAAAAAAATTATGCCTGATCCCTAAAAAGTTCGGCCTGACCCCTAAAATTTTCCCCGACCCCTGATTCTCTCCAGACCCCTATCCACACTAATTTTTCACTCTCCCCCAACCATGAGAAATATTTTGAGTTCAAAACAACAAAAAAATAGAAAAAAAATTGGCCTGACCCCTAAAAAGTTCGGCCTGACCCCTAAAATTTTTCCCGACCCCTCAATCTCTCCAGCCCCCTAATTTTTCTACTCAACCCCAACCATGAGAAATATTTAGACATCAAAACAAAAAAAAAAAATTTGGCCTGACCCCTAAAAAGTTCGGCCTGACCCCTAAAATTTCCCCCGACCCCTCAATCTCTCCAGCCCCCTAATTTTTCATTCTCCCCCAACCCTGAGAAATATTAAGAGTTCAAAAAAAAAAAAAAAATTTGGCCTGACCCCTAAAAAGTTCGGCCTGACCCCTAAAATTTTCCTTGACCCTCAATCTCTCCAGCCCCCTTATTTTTCACTCTCCCCCAACCATGAGAAATATTTTCAGTTCAAAACAATACAAAAAAAAAATTTTTTTGCCTGACCCCTAAAAAGTTCAGCCTGACCCCTTAAATTTACCTCGACTCCTCATTCTCTACAGCCCCCCATCCCAACTAATTTTTAACTCTCCCCTAACCCTGAGAAATATTTTGACTTCAATACAAAAAAAACAAAAAAATTTGGCCTGACCCCTAAAAAGTTCGGCCTGCCCCCTTAAAAGTTCGGGCTGACCCCTAAAATTTTCACCGACCACTCAATCTCTCACGCCCCCTCCCATCCCAACCAATTTTTCACTCTCCTTCAACCCTGAGAAATATTTTAAGTGAAAACAATGGCGGAGCATAATTATTTCTCGTCTTACTCTACTTATTGACACGTTATTTAACATGTGTACAAATATTAGTGAAAACAATGGCGGAGCATAATTATTTCTCTTCTTACTTTACTTATTGAGACGTTATTTAATATGTATACAAATATTAGTGTAAACAATGGCGGAGCATAATTATTTCTCGTCTTACTTTACTTATTGACACGTTATTTAACATGTATACAAATATTAGTGTAAACAATGGCGGAGCATAATTATTTCTCGTCTTACTTTACTTATTGACACGTTATTTAACATCTGTACAAATATTAGTGAAAACAATGGCGGAGCATAATTATTTCTCTTCTTACTTTACTTATTGAGACGTTATTTAACATGTATACAAATATTAGTGTAAACAATGGCGGAGCATAATTATTTCTCGTCTTACTTTACTTATTGACACGTTATTTAACATGTGAACAAATATTAGTGTAAACAATGGCGGAGCATAATTATTTCCCTTCCTACTTTACTTATTGACACGTTATTTAACATGTGTACAAATATTAGTGAAAACAATGGCGGAGCATAATTATTTCTCTTCTTACTTTACTTATTGAGACGTTATTTAACATGTATACAAATATTAGTGTAAACAATGGCGGAGCATAATTATTTCTCGTTTTACTTTACTTATTGACACGTTATTAAACATGTGTACAAATATTAGTGAAAACAATGGCGGAGCATAATTATTTCTCGTCTTACTTTACTTATTGACACGTTATTTAACATGTGTACAAATATTAGTGAAAACAATGGCGGAGCATAATTATTTCTCTTCTTACTTTACTTATTAGGACGTTATTTAACATGTATACAAATATTAGTGTAAACAATGGCGGAGCATAATTATTTCTCTTCTTACTTTACTTATTGACACGTTATTTAACATGTGTACAAATATTAGTGTAAACAATGGCGGAGCATAATTATTTCTCTTCCTACTTTACTTATTGAGACGTTATTTAACATGTATACAAATATTAGTGAACACAATGGCGGAGCATAATTATTTCTCGTCTTACTTTACTTATTGACACGTTATTTAACATGTGTACAAATATTAGTGAAAACAATGGCGGAGCATAATTATTTCTCGTCTTACTTTACTTATTGACACGTTATTTAACATGTGTACAAATATTAGTGAAAACAATGGCGGAGCATAATTATTTCTCTTCTTACTTTACTTATTGAGACGTTATTTAATATGTATACAAATATTAGTGTAAACAATGGCGGAGCATAATTATTTCTCGTCTTACTTTACTTATTGACACGTTATTTTACATGTGTACACATATTAGTGAAAACAATGGCGGAGCATAATTATTTCTCGTCTTACTTTACTTATTAGGACGTTATTTAACATGTATACAAATATTAGTGTAAACAATGGCGGAGCATAATTATTTCTCTTCTTACTTTACTTATTGACACGTTATTTAACATGTGTACAAATATTAGTGTAAACAATGGCGGAGCATAATTATTTCTCTTCCTACTTTACTTATTGAGACGTTATTTAACATGTATACAAATATAAGTGAACACAATGGCGGAGCATAATTATTTCTCGTCTTACTTTACTTATTGACACGTTATTTAACATGTATACAAATATTAGTGAAAACAATGGCGGAGCATAATTATTTCTCGTCTTACGTTACTTATTGACACGTTATTTAACATGTATACAAATATTAGTGAAAACAATGGCGGAGCATAATTATTCTCTTCTTTACTTTACTTATTTAGACGTTATTTTATATGTATACAAATATTAGTGAAAACAATGGTGGTGCATAATTATTTATTACTTTCGTTTTACTGATAATACACTAACTTCACACCTCTCAAAAAGGAGGAGGTAATACCTGGGAGCATCGTATGTCAACAGAAGAAATGCGGTTAGTATAAGCAACTCTTGCTTCACTATAAACTCATGTTCAAAAAAGTGCCGTTATTGATTAAACAACACTTGCGTCACTATAAACGCATGTTTCAAAAAAGTGCCGTTAGGGATTTCCTCTGACGTCATTTCCTGTTAAAAGCGTGACGATGATAGCATTGTTTTTTTCTCAAATTAGTACTAAACAACGTTGAAAAGTGATGGAAAAAGCCCCCCCCCCCCCCGAAGAGTCCATTTTTTTTTCCGACACTCCCCCCTCCCCAAATTTCGCCTGACACTCCCCCCCCCCCCTAATTTGACCTGAAGCAGTCACCGCCGCACTATCTCCACAACTCTCAAAAAGGAGGAGGTAATGCCTAGGAGGGTGGTATCATAACAACAGAACGGGCGTAGGGGAGGAAGGGAAGGTAGAAAGGGTGGGAGTGAGAGGGAAAAAAGAGTTTTAGTGTGAAGGATTTTCTTCCCTACACTCTTTTCCTCTGACGTCATTTCCTGTTAAATAAAAGCGTGACTTTGCATATTTCTAAAATTATACATGATAGCATTGTTTTTTCTCAAATTAGTACTAAACAACGTTGAAAATCGAGGAAAAAACCACACCCAATGGTGGAGCATAATTATTTATTACTTTAATTTTACTGATACTACACTAACTTCACACCTCTCAAAAAGAAGGAGGTTATACCTGGGAGGATGGTATCATGTCAACAGAAGAAATGCAGTTAGGATTAAGCAACCCTGGCTTCACTACAAACTCGTGTTCAAAAAAGTGCCGTTATTGATTAAGCAACCCTGGCTTCACTGTGGATTCATGTTCAAAAAAGTGCCGTTAGGAATTAAGCAACCCTTGCTTCACTATGGACTCATGTTCAAAAAAATGCCGTTAGGGATTTCCTCTGACGTCATTTCCTGCTAAAATCGTGACTTTGCATTATGCCGACAATCCCCCATCTCCAAATTTGGCCTGAGGCGCACCACCGGCGAATGCCGACACTCCACCAAATTCGGCCTGAGTCGCTCACACCGGCGAATGCCGACACTCCCCCAAATTCGGCCTGAGGCGCTCATACTGGCGAATGCGACACTCCTCCCCGAATTTCGCCTGAGGCGCCCCACCGCCGAATGCCGACACTCACCCTCCCCAGATTTGGCCTGAGGCGCCCCACCGCCGAATGCCGATACCCCCCCCCCCGTTTCCCCAAATTTCTCCTGAGGCGCTCACACCGGCGAATGCCGACACCCCCCACACCCACCCCAAGTTTTCAATATGTATACAATATGTATAGAAATATTAGTGAAAACAATGGGGGAGCATACAAATATTAGTGAAAACAGTGGGGGAGCATAATTATTTATTACTTTAATTTTACTGATACTACACTAACTTCACACCTCTCAAAAAGGAGGAGGTAATACCTAGGAGGATGTTATCATGTCAACAGAAAAAATGTGGTTAGGATTAAGCAACCCTTGCTTCACTATGAACTCATGTTAAAAAAAGTGCCGTTATTGATTAAACAACACTTGCGTCACTATAAACGCATGTATCAAAAAGTGCCGTTAGGAGTTAAGCAACCCTTGCATCACTATGGACTCATGTTCAAAAAAGTGCCGTTAGTAAGTAAGCAACCCATGCTTGACTATGGACTCGTGTTCAAAAAAAGTGCCGTTTGTGATTAACACTTGCTTCACTATAAACTCATGTTCAAAAAAGAGCCGTTAGGGATTTCCTCTGACGTCATTTCCTGTTAAAATCATGACGGTGCATTATTTCTCAAATTCTTTGTTTTTTTCTCAAATTAGTACTAAACAACGTTGAAAATCGAGGAAAAAGGCACCCCCCCATCGGAGAAAAGTGCTCAGTCGACCCTCGAAGAGTCCATTTTTTTTTCCGGTTCTGAGATATTATACGTCCCGGGGCTGGCCGGTTATAATGATGTCAACCGTGTGACTGTTTGTTGGGTCCTGTCGGAGGAGTATCTGGCCATACAAACAAACAGACAAACAAACAGACAAACATACAGACAACTGCCCTTTATATAAGAGACTAGCAGGGCTACCCGGCGTTGCTCGGGGTCATAAAAACATATATTTGAAGAAAGATCGTGTGTAACATCTTTATATTCAAACTTCTATGTCCGTCCCCTCTCTCTATAGCCGTCTCTTTATCTGCTACCTTTCTCTTCCCTGGTCGCCCCATTTCGCCGCTACTTTCTAATTTTGCCTTTTGCAAAAGCTGTTTCTTCCCCACCATTTCTCCTATTGCCCAGGGTAATAGTATGACATATTTCTATAAAAAGTAACACCTCTATCTGCGCCTTCTATATAAGTACTTATCTCCACCCCGGTGTTCATACTATATACGTATCTATCATCACCCCGGTGCGCATACTATATACGTATCTATCGCCGCCCCAGTGCACATACTATATACGTACCTATCGCCGCCCCGGTGCAGATACTATTTAAGTACCTATCGCTGCTCCGTTGCGAATGCTAAATAGTACCTATCGTTGCCCCGGTGTGAATGCTAAATAGATACCTATTGCGCCCTGGTGTGCATGCTACATAAGTACCTATCGCTGCCCTAGTGCGAATACTAAAGACATACCAATTGCACCCCAGTGTGCATGCTACATAAGTACCTATCGCTGCCCTAGTGCGAATAATTAATATGTACATATTGCCGCTTTGGTGTGAATGCTAAATACGTACCTATCGCTGGCCCAGTGCGAATGCTAAATACGTACCTATAGCCGCCCTGGTGCGAATGCTAAATACGTACCTATAGCCGCCCCGGTGCGAATGCTAAATACGTACCTATCACCACCACGGTGCGAATGCAAAATACATACCTTTCGCCGCCCCGATGCGCGTGCTATATATGTACTGATCGCCGCCGCAGAACGCATGCTATGTACGTACTTAATGCTGCCCATGTGAACATGCTTTATACGTAGCTATCGCCACCAGCTAATTCTGAATACGTACCTATCGCCGCCCTGGTGTGGAAGCTAAATACGTACATATCTACGCCCCGGTGCGAATGCTAAATACATACCTATCGCCGCCCCGGTGTGAATTCTAAATACGTACCTATCGCCGCCCCGGTGTGAATTCTAAATACGTACCTATCGCCGCCCCTGTGCGGAAGCTAAATACATACATATCGCCACCCCGGTGCAAATGCTAAATACATACCTATCGCTGCCTTGGTGTGAATGCTAAATACATACCTATCGCCGCCCCGGTGTGAATGCTAAATACGTACCTATCGCCGCCCCGGTGTGAATTCTAAGTACGTACATATCGCAGCCCCAGTGCGGAAGCTAAATACGTACATATCGCCACCCCGGTGCGAATGCTAAATACATACCTATCGCTGCCCCGGTGTGAATGCTAAATACATACCTATCGCCGCCCCGGTGTGAATGCTTAATACGTACCTATCGCCGCCCCGGTGTGAATTTTAAATATGTACCTTTCGCCGCCCCAGTGTGAATTTTAAATATGTACCTTTCGCCGCCCCTGTGCGCGTGCTATATACGTACCTATCGCCGCCCCGGTGCGCGTGCTATATATGAACCGATCGCTGCCTCAGTGCGCATGCTAAATACATACCTATCACTGCCCCGGTGCGCATACTATATACGTACTTATTACCGCCCATGTGCACATGCTATATAAGTACCTATCACCACTGCTGAATGCTAAATAAGTACGTATCGCCGCCCCGGTGTGGAAGCTAAATACGTACATATCGCCGCCCCTAAATTTGGGCGGACCCCTAAAAAATTTGCCCTGACCCCGACATTTTCCCCGACCCTTAAATCTCTCCAGCCTTTAATTTTTCACTCTCCCCCAACCATGAAAAATATTCTGACTTCAAAACAAAAAAAAACAAAAAAATTTGGCCTGACCCCTAAAAAGTTCGTCCTGACCCCTACAATTTTTCCCGACCCCTGAATCTCTCCAGCCCCCTAATTTTTCACTCTCCCCCAACCATGAGACATATTTTGACTTCAAAACAAAAAAAAACAAAAAAATTTGGCCTGACCCCTAAAAAGTTCGGCCTGATTCTTAAAATTTTCCCCGACCCCTCAATCTCTCCAGCCCCCTAATTTTTCACTCTCCCCCAACGATGAGGAATATTTTGACTTCAAAACAAAAAAAACAAAATAATTTGGCCTGACCCCTAAAAAGTTAAGTCTGACCCCTAAAATTTTCCCCGATCCCTAAATATCTCCAGCCCCCTAATTTTTCACTCCCCCAAACGATGAGAAATATTTTGACTTCAAAACAAAAAAAACAATAAAATTTGGCCTGACCCCTAAAAAGTTCGGCATGACCCCTAAAAAGTTCGGCCTGACCCCTAAAATTTACCCCAACCCCTCATTCTCTCCAGCCGCCCATCCAAACTAATTTTTAACTCTCCCCCAACCCTGAGAAATATGTTGACTTCAAAACAAAAAATTTGGCCTTACCCCTAAAAAGTTCGGCCTGACCCCTTAAATTTTCCCCGACCCCTCAATCTCTCCAACCCCCTAATTTTTCACTCTCCTCCAACCCTGAGAAATATTTTGACTTAAAAACAAAAAAAAAACAAAAAAATTATGCCTGACCCCTAAAAAGTTCGGCCTGACCCCTAAAATTTTCCCCGACCCCTGATTCTCTCCAGACCCCTATCCACACTAATTTTTCACTCTCCCCCAACCATGAGAAATATTTTGAGTTCAAAACAACAAAAAAATAGAAAAAAAATTGGCCTGACCCCTAAAAAGTTCGGCCTGACCCCTAAAATTTTTCCCGACCCCTCAATCTCTCCAGCCCCCTAATTTTTAACTCTCCTCCAACCCTGAGAAATATTTTGACTTCAAAACAAAAAAAAACAAAAAAATTATGCCTGACCCCTAAAAAGTTCGGCCTGACCCCTAAAATTTTCCCCGACCCCTGATTCTCTCCAGACCCCTATCCACACTAATTTTTCACTCTCCCCCAACCATGAGAAATATTTTAGTTCAAAACAAAAAAAAAAAAATTTGACCTGACCCCTAAAAAGTTCGGCCTGACCCCTTAAATTTTCCCCGATTCCTCAATCTCTCCAGCCCCCTAATTTTTCACTCTCCCCCAACCCTGAGAAATATTTTGACTTCTAAACAAAAAAAACAATAAAATTTGGCCTGACCCCTAAAAAGTTCGGCATGACCCCTAAAAAGTTCGGCCAGACCCCTAAAAAGTTCGGCCTTACCCCTAAAATTTACCCCGACCCCTCATTCTCTCCAGCCGCCCATCCCAACTAATTTTTAACTCTCCCCCAACCCTGAGAAATATGTTGACTTCAAAACAAAAAAATTTGGCCTGACCCCTAAAAAGTTCGGCCTGACCCCTTAAATTTTCCCCGACCCCTCAATCTCTCCAAACCCCTAATTTTTCACTCTCCTCCAACCCTGAGAAATATTTTGACTTCAAAACAAAAAAAAACAAAAAAATTATGCCTGATCCCTAAAAAGTTCGGCCTGACCCCTAAAATTTTCCCCGACCCCTGATTCTCTCCAGACCCCTATCCACACTAATTTTTCACTCTCCCCCAACCATGAGAAATATTTTGAGTTCAAAACAACAAAAAAATAGAAAAAAAATTGGCCTGACCCCTAAAAAGTTCGGCCTGACCCCTAAAATTTTTCCCGACCCCTCAATCTCTCCAGCCCCCTAATTTTTCTACTCAACCCCAACCATGAGAAATATTTAGACATCAAAACAAAAAAAAAAAATTTGGCCTGACCCCTAAAAAGTTCGGCCTGACCCCTAAAATTTCCCCCGACCCCTCAATCTCTCCAGCCCCCTAATTTTTCATTCTCCCCCAACCCTGAGAAATATTAAGAGTTCAAAAAAAAAAAAAAAATTTGGCCTGACCCCTAAAAAGTTCGGCCTGACCCCTAAAATTTTCCTTGACCCTCAATCTCTCCAGCCCCCTTATTTTTCACTCTCCCCCAACCATGAGAAATATTTTCAGTTCAAAACAATACAAAAAAAAAATTTTTTTGCCTGACCCCTAAAAAGTTCAGCCTGACCCCTTAAATTTACCTCGACTCCTCATTCTCTACAGCCCCCCATCCCAACTAATTTTTAACTCTCCCCTAACCCAGAGAAATATTTTGACTTCAATACAAAAAAAACAAAAAAATTTGGCCTGACCCTTAAAAAGTTCGGCCTGCCCCCTTAAAAGTTCGGGCTGACCCCTAAAATTTTCACCGACCACTCAATCTCTCACGCCCCCTCCCATCCCAACCAATTTTTCACTCTCCTTCAACCCTGAGAAATATTTTAAGTGAAAACAATGGCGGAGCATAATTATTTCTCGTCTTACTCTACTTATTGACACGTTATTTAACATGTGTACAAATATTAGTGAAAACAATGGCGGAGCATAATTATTTCTCTTCTTACTTTACTTATTGAGACGTTATTTAACATGTATACAAATATTAGTGTAAACAATGGCGGAGCATAATTATTTCTCGTCTTACTTTACTTATTGACACGTTATTTAACATGTGAACAAATATTAGTGTAAACAATGGCGGAGCATAATTATTTCCCTTCCTACTTTACTTATTGACACGTTATTTAACATGTGTACAAATATTAGTGAAAACAATGGCGGAGCATAATTATTTCTCTTCTTACTTTACTTATTGAGACGTTATTTAACATGTATACAAATATTAGTGTAAACAATGGCGGAGCATAATTATTTCTCGTTTTACTTTACTTATTGACACGTTATTAAACATGTGTACAAATATTAGTGAAAACAATGGCGGAGCATAATTATTTCTCGTCTTACTTTACTTATTGACACGTTATTTAACATGTGTACAAATATTAGTGAAAACAATGGCGGAGCATAATTATTTCTCTTCTTACTTTACTTATTAGGACGTTATTTAACATGTATACAAATATTAGTGTAAACAATGGCGGAGCATAATTATTTCTCTTCTTACTTTACTTATTGACACGTTATTTAACATGTGTACAAATATTAGTGTAAACAATGGCGGAGCATAATTATTTCTCTTCCTACTTTACTTATTGAGACGTTATTTAACATGTATACAAATATTAGTGAACACAATGGCGGAGCATAATTATTTCTCGTCTTACTTTACTTATTGACACGTTATTTAACATGTGTACAAATATTAGTGAAAACAATGGCGGAGCATAATTATTTCTCGTCTTACTTTACTTATTGACACGTTATTTAACATGTGTACAAATATTAGTGAAAACAATGGCGGAGCATAATTATTTCTCTTCTTACTTTACTTATTGAGACGTTATTTAATATGTATACAAATATTAGTGTAAACAATGGCGGAGCATAATTATTTCTCGTCTTACTTTACTTATTGACACGTTATTTAACATGTGTACACATATTAGTGAAAACAATGGCGGAGCATAATTATTTCTCGTCTTACTTTACTTATTAGGACGTTATTTAACATGTATACAAATATTAGTGTAAACAATGGCGGAGCATAATTATTTCTCTTCTTACTTTACTTATTGACACGTTATTTAACATGTGTACAAATATTAGTGTAAACAATGGCGGAGCATAATTATTTCTCTTCCTACTTTACTTATTGAGACGTTATTTAACATGTATACAAATATAAGTGAACACAATGGCGGAGCATAATTATTTCTCGTCTTACTTTACTTATTGACACGTTATTTAACATGTATACAAATATTAGTGAAAACAATGGCGGAGCATAATTATTTCTCGTCTTACTTTACTTATTGACACGTTATTTAACATGTATACAAATATTAGTGAAAACAATGGCGGAGCATAATTATTCTCTTCTTTACTTTACTTATTTAGACGTTATTTTATATGTATACAAATATTAGTGAAAACAATGGTGGTGCATAATTATTTATTACTTTCGTTTTACTGATAATACACTAACTTCACACCTCTCAAAAAGGAGGAGGTAATACCTGGGAGCATCGTATGTCAACAGAAGAAATGCGGTTAGTATAAGCAACTCTTGCTTCACTATAAACTCATGTTCAAAAAAGTGCCGTTATTGATTAAACAACACTTGCGTCACTATAAACGCATGTTTCAAAAAAGTGCCGTTAGGGATTTCCTCTGACGTCATTTCCTGTTAAAAGCGTGACGATGATAGCATTGTTTTTTTCTCAAATTAGTACTAAACAACGTTGAAAAGTGATGGAAAAAGCCCCCCCTCCCCCGAAGAGTCCATTTTTTTTTCCGACACTCCCCCCTCCCCAAATTTCGCCTGACACTCCCCCCCCCTAATTTGACCTGAAGCAGTCACCGCCGCACTATCTCCACAACTCTCAAAAAGGAGGAGGTAATGCCTAGGAGGGTGGTATCATAACAACAGAACGGGCGTAGGGGAGGAAGGGAAGGTAGAAAGGGTGGGAGTGAGAGGGAAAAAAGAGTTTTAGTGTAAAGGATTTTCTTCCCTACACTCTTTTCCTCTGACGTCATTTCCTGTTAAATAAAAGCGTGACTTTGCATATTTCTAAAATTATACATGATAGCATTGTTTTTTCTCAAATTAGTACTAAACAACGTTGAAAATCGAGGAAAAAACCACACCCCCATTGGAGAAAAGTGCTCAGTCGTCCCCCAAAGAGTCAATTTCTATTTCCGGTTCTGAGATATTACACGTCCCGGGGCTGGCCGGTCGTGATGATGTCACCCGCGTGACTGTTTGTTGAGTCCTCTCGGAGGAGTATCTGGACATACAAACAGACAGACAAACAGACAAACAGACAAACATACAGACAAGTGCCCTTTATATAGGAGATTATATCGCATTGTTATAACCGTCAATATCCTACACTTTCTCTCTTTATATATATATATATATATATATATATATATATATGTATATATATATATACTTTTTTTCTATCATCATGGTCTTAAGAGACAATGAATACACTCTGTAAGGATGCTTGCGTGAGTAATTGTGAAGCAAGAGTTGCGCAATCCCAACCACACTTCTCTTGAGTAAGCACTGTTTGATTCCATTTGCAAAGGGAAATCCAGGACGACTGGAAACAATGCCGAGATAAGCGGAGAGCGCATACAGCACCTGGTATTCCTAAATGGTAATACATTTCAGTACTGGCCAGGCTCAACGTCGCTTAACTATAGTGATCTAACGTGATTATGCTGTATATCTATACGCTATCATAGCCTGTTCTTATCTATCTTAGTTTGTTGTTGTTTTATCGCATAACGAAAAACTGCAAAGAAAGCGATAACACAACGGAAGCAACATCAGTATATACTACAGAAAAATAACGGAAAGCATAGACAAAACGAAGTAACACAATATATGAGGACAACTGCATCAACTATTGCAGAAACGCACACAAATTGCAGACGGGCACATCAAATGAGCAAAAACTGTCGGGTAGATCAATTTATTTTAAATAATGGTTATTATTCGTATTGCTATACTTAGAATCGTTCAAGGACAGACTCTGTCAGAGTTAAAACGGTTAGATTAGCAAAACGTGCGAATAGAAGGAAGAGAATTGCTAAGTAATGAGTGAAAAACTAGGAAGCGAGTCGCAAAGACGCATGAATATGTGCTCTTAAACAAGTATAAGTAAAAGTCCCATTCTCTCCTGTCGACTTTAAATAAAGGACCAACTGTTCGGTGACGAATCATCTTAGAGTTAGTTTTATTTATCTCAAGAAACGATTTTCTATATTTCAATTTCTAGAACAGTGCAACCTCACAGACTTTCCATGTGTGCAGGTATAATGTTGTCGATCGATCACGACATTATATAACACAGAATATAAATAAATCGGAATATAAATAAACTACGAGAAATAAAGCATTTAATACATTAATAAACAGTTAGTATATTTTATTCTTCAATATCAACATTCGCATAAGATTAATCAGATATCTGTATAAGGAATACAAGCAACGAAATAGAATTCTGCAGCGAATAATTAAAATTATCAACAAAATATAACAATATTAATGATTAAAATTAGTTGAAAAAGAAAATCACAGCTAAATTATTTACAACCATACATAAAACCCTAACCCGAACCCTAACTGTGGTCTTCTTAAAGAGAAGGCCTTTCCATTGAGTCTCGTTTATCTGCTGACGTCACAGTGGTTGGTGCTAGCAGTCACCTAACGAGAGTTCAAATACCTGAAATGAACTGCTATTTTCAGGCTATTAATAGAGGTTCTCTAATGTTTTTTTTCATGTTGACTCTCGTGATAAGGATCACCGTATTGAAAAAAAAAATAGAAAGAATGTTTGTCTGGAGCGTTTAGAATTCTTTGTTAAATAATGTTTTTGTAAGAAAAATGATATTACTAAGAAAAAAATAAAGGAGTAAAAGAAAATTTCAAACGTTCAACTAAATTATCCAACAGATTTTTTTTATAAGTTTGATATTTTAAAATTTATTTTTCTTCACTTGTAAGTTTATTGTTTGGATTTCATTTGTTCTATTTTTAATTTTTAGCCTTTTTTCCTTTTAAAGTAACTTATTTATCGTATGTTTTAAAAGTTTAAACTTATTCAACATTTGTTTTCATTTTAAACGGTTATATTGAAAAGGTTAGCTCTATAAATAGCTGCCAAATATTATCGACTAGTTTTGTCTTATCAATCCACCGTTTTAATTTTTTTCTTTGTTTTTTTCTTTAATTTTTATCTGGCAAATATTAATAAACAAATAATAAAAAATCAAAGTGTTTATTAAAAATGTTGCCACTCGGACTTAGGGTAATTGGAAGAGTTAAGAGATGGTATGTTTTTTCAAAAGGCCAAAAAATTAAATCAAACAATGTTTATTAAAAATTAAATTGAAATATATTTCAAATGAAACATTATAATAATGACGTAATTATAATAATGACAACATTGCTGAAGAAATTTAATCCGAAAAAAACCCCAGAAAACAAATTAATATTTTCAAAATAAAATGAAGAATTTATTCAGCAAATTCATACAGTAGATTAATTTACCCTGTTACCGCTTGGTAAATCAGAAAACACTAGTCGATAACATTTGGAAGCCATTTTGAGAGCTAACCGCTTCAATATAACATTTTAAACTCACTTATTGTTTGTTTTAATTTTTTGTAATTATTCATCGTTTGTTTTCATTTTAAAATTATTTATCGTTCGTTTTGAATTTTTTGTTTATTTAATTACCGTTTGTTTGTTCTCTAAATTAATATTGCAATATTTGAATTAATGCTGCTTGAAAAGTTAATACATCGTAACCAACAATATTTTCTATAGAACAAATAGTTGATATTGTAACTCAAAAAAATTATAATTTTCATTGCTTGGCTTTGAATGTTTTTATTTTAATAATTATGTAAAAAATGTTTTCATATTGTTTGTTATTAAAATTTGTAATTAAAATAATAAAAGTATTTTAGTCTTTAAAATCCATGAGAAATCGTGAAGTTGATTTACATAATTATTCCTTTTGAATTAATTCTTAATTTTTTAAATTAATATTGAATACCGTTCAGTTCAAGTTTAAGTATAAATCTGATCGTGTTCCTTTCTTTTCTTTTTTTTTTAAAACAATTGTTAAAGTTTTCTAAACTGTTTTGAAAGCTATCATCTATTATCGACATTCTGACTTTTCGGCATGTCTCGCCTGCACCAAAGTGTATGATGCCATTTTCGAATGAACATGCCTTCTTAACGAAGGTCGTGCACCAACCCTAATCACAATTATACATAAACCCATACTACAATAATAAACACAAACTACAAGAGTGGATATAGTATTATTTGAGGTATCGAATCTTGACGATGTAGAACACCCAACAGTGAATAAAATTAAAAATAATACAAATGCGAATTATTATTAAAAGAAAAAATGATTCATGAAAACTAAGAAAAACAAATAGTGTAACCCCCTCACAGGTTCAACATTGTCACAATAGGACGTAAAAGGAAATTATTTAAAATGTGAAAAAAATATTTTTCCCTATCTTGCATAAAGATATAAGTAATATTGTTAACATAATCCGTTAGTATTAATGGTAAATAAGAAATAAACATGA
This sequence comes from Sepiola atlantica, assembly GCA_963556195.1. Taxonomy (NCBI): domain Eukaryota; kingdom Metazoa; phylum Mollusca; class Cephalopoda; order Sepiida; family Sepiolidae; genus Sepiola; species Sepiola atlantica. The sequence goes on from OY744517.1 coordinate 140,862,454, forward strand.
CAAAGAAAACGCAGAACACACACTCACACACACTCACACACATACACACACGTATATATATCTAATAAGAAGATTGAACCCACATCTTTTTTCAAAACTACCATATTTTCTGAAAACAATATCCGAAATGAACCAAATTTGCTCGAAACACGTGTTATAAAAATATAAATCCCAAACTTTTTTAAAAATAAAAAAATATTAAAAAATACAAAATATTAAATAATAAACAATTTTTTAAAAATTACTAAATATTGGTGGTTCCACTCCTTTATATATATATATATATATATATATATATATATATATATATATATATATATATATATATATATATATATATATATTTACAATAGATTACGTTCTGGATGACAATCAGTAAGTCAGTAGCTTTGTTACCGTGGTTCTGTTCAGTCCTAATAGGTCCACTCTCACAAGCTTTATTTTCTCCCTTAGAAGAGTTAAGTTTATAGTTAATCGCCTGAGGTGCTCCTATCGGGAATACCGACGGGCCTGCTCAGGCATCTTGTATGTCAGGATGCATTCATCTAGTACGCTGGTTTTTCAAAAATCACCTGAACTTATTTAAGAAAAAACTATCCCTAATTATTATATGAAATAACACATGTATATAAATTTATAAGAATACTAATAACATTAATGATAATAATAATAATAAAGTTTGCATACATGTGTTTTATTTTTCGTATAATGATTAGATATATTTTTAAATAAGTAGAAAAATGTTGATATTTTTGACTTGACTTCTATTTGTGATGTTTAGAGGAGGCGTTTAAGAAGAGACATATTGGAATAAAACAAAAATTTTTATAAAAAATTGTAAAATATAAAAAAATGTAAATCGTTTTGGTAACGATTTTACGTCAAATATTTGTTGATTTTGAATTCTTGGAACTGATATAAATGATGTTGTTAATTTATTTGTCTCAACTTACACTCTCTCTCTCTCTCTCTCTCTCTCTCTATATATATATATATATATCTATATATATATATATATATTTATAAAGTTAGGTATGTTTATATATTTATATATTTGTATGTAGCGGATTCACTCCTAAACTAATTAACAGATCTTTATGAATTTTGGAACACAGCTGTAGCGTAAGATGTCCAAATATGGGCTATATTTAGTTTAATTTAGTTTTATCTAAAATGGTTAAATGAAAGTTCAGATACTTCCTTTTTTGTGAAATTTTAACAATAGGTATTAGATATCAACTAATAAATATACCCCCAATTTCAGTTTCTTCAGAGTAGTTGAAAAGGGGTTTAGAGGGCCTTTTTTTGCATAACGTCCCATTTGTACATTAAAATATCTCAGATTTGCGTTGAATTTGATCCATAGTCAATAGACACGAGTTAAGCAACCTTTCTCTGAATTTAAATTTCTCCTGAGGACCTTAAAATTTTAGACATCCATTAAATGATTTTGATTCTATAAAGAATCAAAATCATTTAGTGGATTTTGATCAAAATTAGAAAAAGGATTCTATACACAAGGTTTATTAAAAGTATATTTTGATTTTAATCTTCGCAGGGCTGGGTTTATTTCCCTCCCCTGTGCAAAACCGTTATATTCAGAGAACTAATTTAAATATTATATATATATATATATATATATATATATATATATATATATATATAAATTTAAGTATGTTTATGTATTTGTACAGCTAGGATTAACTCCAAATAATTTAACCAATCATTATGAATTTTGGAAAACAGCTGCTAGGCGCAATGCGCCGTATTTTGGGCTATATTTAGTTAAGTTTATTTTCATGTGAAAAGAGTACAAAAAAGGGTGGAGTCCTTCGTGAAAATTCACAAAACTCTTAATTTTTCAAAATTTTAACGCTAGCTATGGACATGAATTAATAAATATTCCCCAAAGTTCAGTTTTTTCAACCATTTTACAAGAGCTATAAAGACATATAGGCACACCTTCCCATTAAAACATTCAAATATTTCAGATTTGCATTTAATTTGATTCATAGTCAGCAATTAAGCAAAATTTCCTGAATTTCATTTTTTCGTAATTACGAAATAAATTTAATCACAATGCATTTCTGTTTATTCGTAAGAAAGTCAGCCATCTTAGTCTTTTGTTAAAAGTTGAAAAATTAATTACTTTGCAATACTCTAAAATTTGAAAGGAATATAAACACATTTAAACTGTCGAATAGAACTCATTTATACTGGCTTTAAAATTCTTAGCAAATTTTCATTTAATTAAAAGATTGCAAGTTCTGGAAGCTATTTATAGGCAATAATTTTATTAAATAAAGGTCAAAACAATCTTAACAAAATTAGTTCTAGTTTTATAACAATCTCGTTCAATTAAATGACCAAATGATACCGGAAATATTTAATTTAACATTCAAATCCCATTTAACAATACTAATTTGATATAAAAAGCGGAACAAAAATTAAAGTAAAAGATTCCCGGACAATGCCGGGTGGTACAGTAAGTAAGCTCCCCCAATGTTCCAGTACTCTCTGCGTCCTTCCAGTGGAAGTCTGGTGGGTGCTCTCCCTCCTCAGACTTGTTATCCTTCTTTGATCGTTCCCGACCAATTTGTGTGCTACCAGCCGAGTTTGGTGCCATTATATATTTGCGTGTGTTTATGATTATTTCGCTTCAGTTTTTTCTTAAATAGTTATTCAGACTAAGTAAACTGTTAGATTTTTATTCATTCTTCCGTGAAATAAAATTCTGAGGCATAAAAAATAATTTATTTTTAAATACATTATTCATTTAGGGCCTGACCAAATTGCAGTACCTTTCCTGTCCGCGGTCATAGGAGGATGCAATTATTTTTTAGATTATATTACGGTTTCTTAGAAAAAAAGTCAGCCATTTTAATACATCGTTTCGTGAAATAAAAATTCTATATATAAAAAATAATTTATTAAGAAACTTACTTTACTGATAAAATTAAATCCACTAAAATGTATTTCGATTTCTTAGGAAACAAGTCAACCATTTTAATTATTTACTCTATGAAATACAATTCCGATCTATAAATAATAATTAATTCACAAAAATATTTTACTAATTAATTTTATTTACTAGAATGTACTGCGTTTTAAATAAAACCAAGTCAACAATTTTCATAAATTATCCCGTAAAAATCCTATTTAGAAATAATAATTCATTAAAATTAATTACTTGGTTGATAAAATTAAATACACTAGAATACATTGCGTTTTTTTAGAAAACAAGTCAGCAATTTTTAATGAATACAATCGTTAAATAAAAATCCTAATTATAATAAATAGTTTATTTACAAAACATAATTTACTTATTTAACAAAATTCACTCAGATGCTTTTCCGTTTCTTAGAAAATAAATCAATCATTTTAATTAATTCCCTCATGAAATTCGACTTTCTGGCTTTGAATTACACTACGATTCCTCGTGTATTATTAAATCATTATTAACTTAACTCCTGGGCAACGTCAGTTTATTACAGCTAGTTTAAAATAAAATTATCTTCAAATTAAACTTCATAAAAAAACTAGCTGACCCGTTGCCCGGCGCTGCTAGCGGACTCGTTGCTCGGCGCTGCCCGGGGTAATATAAAAGAATAAGTTAAACAATTGACAGAACGCAAATAGGTCACATCTGGAACAAACATAGAAATTACCTCAGTTTTCTAAAGATGTCTACTAATATTTGTGTGTAGGAGTTTTAATTTCCGTGTTTTGTATTACCCTAACTGTAAACTAAGCATAACCTATGGATTAGTTCGGTCAAAGTCGGTTATCTCACAATGCCGGTTCAAATACTGTAGAAGCTCTAGTTGTTTTGTTTTGATCTATTTTTTTTCTGGTTCAAAAAATGTAGAAGCACTTTTTTTCTCTCCAGTTTTGTTTAATAAGCACACATTTTAGGCCACTTTATTTTAAAGAAAATATAAATGAAAATGTATTTCTGCCTAATCTAAAAGAAATGTTCTTTTAAATTATTGTGTTCGACACTTCATCTATTCTGTCGATGTAGACTGATGCAATTTTCCCCACATTTGTAACCAACCTTGTGTCTAACTCTGCCCTAGTGGAGAAGGAAAGTAAATAGGGATAGTAAAAAAGAAACTGTCAAAGAACATAAAAACTGTACAACACAAATCTCATTTGATTTTTTAACACAGTGTTAAGGAATAATTATTATACCTGCTTCAGGAACATCGTATCTTGCTTTGCGGCAAGTAAGAAAATTAATAATCCAGTTGTATCAGCTTCTTTCTCGACAACGTAAGCATATAAACAAAAATAACATCAAAAATTAAAATATGTCTTTACGGGGCTTTTCCCTTAAAAAAGGTCAAATATAATTTATTTATGATACATGAAAAACATTAAAAAGGTAATATTTTATGATATGCTAAGATCGATCAGGGTTCTAAAAAATACTTATCTGTTAAATGTCTAATAAATCGTTCGTTTATTGAAGTATTATTTTAGTGTAAATCATTGATGTACAGTTTCAGCGTCTTAAATGTGAAATGAAATTGTGCGTTTTGGCGATGGATTTGATTCGAATGCGCGAATATATATATGTATGATACGATTTATTTATGGGAGAAAGTTTTTAAGAAATGTCTGTAAATGACTAACCTCGGGAATGCACGATGCGGTCGGGGTGAAATTTATTTCATGCCTATGTCATCTGATCGCTGATTGACTGTTTTACAAATTCTAAATCGGTGAAAGTGGATCGCATTTACTCGTGAATTAATCGCAAAGCAGTGTGTACGGAGTCTAAGTATTAATAATTCATAGAAAGTAATTAGCGTGCTTCCTTCTCTTTGGAGCATGCTGTTAGGAGCGTTAGTCGTATGGGAAAAAATATATGTTAAAAATATGTGTACGTTGCTGGAAACACGGTCGAGGTGAGGCTGTATAGGTAGTGTTGATTTTCGATGTGTTTGCTGCATTAGTTTTCTTGCCTACTCTAACCGATTTGGAAGGGGAAACACTAACTTTATTTTATATATATAAAAGTGTTTGTTTAAATTTTAGGAAGGTTTCAGTTTTCTCTGTGTAAGTTAAACGTAATACGATTCCCTAGGAGTTAATATTTCTTGATAACTTGTTGACAACTCACAAATTTGCGTTATTCAATTTTTCGGATTACTATATCGATTGAACACCAAATTCTCAGATTATAGACTTTTCTTGAAAACGTACGTGTTCAATTATTAGAAGGGAGTTCAATTTTTAATGCAAGTTTAACGTAGAATAATTCTCAAAATTCTGGAAAAATGTTTTGACAATCGAGATTATTTTTGTTGAATAACGACTTACATAAAAAATGAACACTATGCTAAAAATTGAACAAGTAATTTTTTCAAATGTCACTTTGATGCTTAATCGATATATAATTAAGAACGAGTAATAAAAGTGAAAATTAAATAACTGTAACAAAAAAATCCACCCAAATTCACTAATCTTAATTAATTTTTCAGTCTTTATTAGTTAAAATGTTAATATAAGATATCATTCTATTAAAAAAGACATGATTTTTTAGGTCACCCTTCATTTCAAATATAAAATACATCTTATCATACCCACAGTCACAACTCAGCCGGAGGCTAAGATCAAAGTGTGGCATCTGTTCCGATGGATACAACACCCCATAAACTGGTATTGTCTTGGCCTTCGGGGCTTGATTTACGCCGGTCTATGGGTCTGTTCTGTGCAGTTCTAGGAGGTCCACCCTCCCAGGCTTTGCCTCCCCTCTTTGGGGAAGAGCAAATTTATTGCTTACTGTCTGAGGCGCCCCTACCGGGGAATGTCGACGGGGCTGCCCAGGCAATTTTTAATGGCCAGAGTGCTCACCTTCTCGGGCGCTGACTTTTCAAATCCCACTTTCCGACCTTGTGTCACATACTCCTATTGTGGGTAGGTGTTGAATAACAACTCTGTGACCACTTTACAAAGAAATAACACCCCGAAGATGTGAATATAAAAGATTAACGGCAGCTCTCGGTAGAAAATGATACTAAACATCGGGAATTTAAATCTAAATTAAAAAAAATGTCTTAAGAGCTTTAAATCCTAGGGTTTTATAGAATACATTTTCTTTTCATATTATCAGACAAAATATTGTATTGCTTAAAAATAGTATATTAAAACTTAAGATGACATGTTTCATTTTTCGATCTGTTTAAATGGGAATATTAATTGAATTGAGAATAATTTTAGTCATCGAAAAACTTATATTTTATTTAAAAAATGGCAGCTCCAATTCTTAAATAGTTTTTATTTTATTTTAATACCTGACAAACGATTTGTAATAAAGACTCTATGGGAGCACAGAATATAAGTGTCAAAATCAAGTAATAACATTAACGTGCACTTTTTTCTGAGTTATCAATTTCATTTTCAGTTTCACTATTAATTGGTACATTTATGTGCATCCCTAACACGCAAAATCAGAACATGACTTGTAAAAAGATGGTGGTCATGTTTTTTATAGATGTAATTCTCGAGACTAAAAACATGCCTTTTCAATCACTCATGTAAATATTGCTACACATAGGCTCTCATTAGTTCTACTAGTTACAATCAAATTATTGATGGCTTTTAGAATTTTAATTATTTAAAAAATATATTTTACAGTAGGATAAGGTAACAATGTTTTTTATGAATTTAATGTTCAAAATGAATAAAAAAAATAATTAGATATTTTTTACTGATTATTTGCTTTCACATAAAATTAAATTTTAAACATTAAATACTTGATTTATACGTCGTTTTAACTGTAAAACACCCGAAAAATTACATATAATTATCTATTAGATAAAGGGCAGTTGTCTGTGTGTATGTGTATGTATGTCCAACTAAAACTAAAAAACTACAAAAGAAAGATCCACAAAGTTTGTATATTCTTGATCGGCGTTACACGGAATAAATAATATCTAAAATTGAAAAAAAAGTATTTATTATTTAACCCTAAACTAGCGCAGATTTTGTCAGGGGTCGGTTTTTCATTTATTTTATGTACTAACTAAAAGGGGGTAACTCTGATTTTTTAATCAAGGAATTACTTCCCTTTCCTCGAGAAATCAATGAAAAGGAGTTGTCTGTGTGTTTGTGTATGCATATGTATGTCAAGAGAAAAGAATGGGCTGGGCGGATGGAAAAAGAAGGGGGTGATGAGAGGGAGAGGGGGGGGGAAGAGAAAGATAGAGAGACGGATAGAGAGAAGTAAAGAGATAGAAGTTTTAATATAAATATGCTACACTTTCGCCCATGGGCAACGCCTGGGTGGTCCTGCTTGTATTATATATAATTAGACAATTATTTCAAAATGTTTCGCTATTCATACGGAAATCTAAGAAGATTAAGAGGAAATAACGTGTCAAAGATTGATTTCATGTCTCTGAATAAAAACGTGAAATTGATCTACAGATATGTATATAAAAATATTCATATAATAACGTAAGCAAAATACACAAAGATTAATAACACGTAATTTAATGAAAATTAAAATTTAATTCCATATAAATTTCCTCATATTTTTTTAGGATTTGGTAAGCAACCAGTGACCACTGAACACTGTGAAAAATACGAAAATAAAATGGTTCGGCCATGTCACGCGATCATCAGGTCTAACAAAAGACAAGCCTAAAAGGTTTGGTAGTTTGGTAGTTTTGTTTTACGGCATATCAACCCTTTTTGGGTTATTTAATGCCGAATCTGGTCTTGTTTTCTTCTCTTTCTTGTTTCTTTCCCCTTTTAATATCTGTTTCCATTTAACCCATAGTTGGGACCCTAACAGGTACTACCACTCCGGGTCAGGGTGGACCTGGGAGCAATGGTAATTAAGAGGAGGCTCCACATTCCCCGAAGTCCGTAAGCCGGATCTCACCATCGGATGTAGTTTAAGGTCATATCCAGGACCGGGAGTAGGGTAGGAAAAATAAAAATAAAAAAGGGGAGGGAGAAAGGGAGAGGGGCTGTTGTTTTTGGTTTTGGTTTTGTAGAACATAATTAAGTTTTACAAACAAAAAAAAAACAAAAAAAAAAAACGTCAATGTAGGTGAATTTCGTCTCAGGGAGCCACAGGGCAGCCTGATCTGGTATCACTAGAAGCCTAAAAGGGACTGTACATGGAGGATTAGATCATTTTTAATAACTTCTTTATTTATTCTTTTTTGTGTTTTTCGTAAATATCCAAAAAATAATTTTGACAAAATTAAAAAAAAATATTCAAAATTATTTTTTAAATATTAGATCAAACATATGTAACCTAATACTAAACTATCTAGACTGGACGTGTCTGTTCCATTCACTTCTATTTAATTGTAAAATACATTTAATCGATAATAACATTAGAATTATTTCTCTATTTTAAAAATTTCCATGAAGATTAATCCACGAAGTTATTTATAATATGTGTTGAAATAAAACTCGAAATCAATAATATTCTGAAGTTTTAAAATCAAAATCAGTTTTTAAATATCAATATTCTGTGAACAACTATTTTGTTGTATAAATTGAATTGGCGATAAAAATAGATTCGGTCGACACTGTAAATGATATTAGATGTTATTTCTTTATGATTGAAATTAAAAAAAATACAATTATAGTTAAGTAGATGTACTTATCCGGTGTCCTCCGGGTTCCAGTGAAGTGATTTTATGTAAAAGTTTTTTTTATTTAACCTTAAAGTAAACAACTATTAAATCCTTTAATTTTAAATGAGTTACTCTCTTTGATGATTTATACTTTTATGTGATTATTTAAAAATAGTCTGTGAAGGTAATTGTTGAAATAAACTGTAGCTATTATAATGCAGATATCACAGTAACACAATAAGAAATTAAAATTGGATCGTCAGAAGCAAACTTTGATTTGTCAGCTTAGATACTATTTGGGTCTGACATTGAAAATCCGACAAGATAAATTTATAGATTAGATAACACGTTAAAAATGTAAAAATGTATATGACGTAGTTTCGGTTAGAGATATATATTTATTTCACTTTTGATAACATTGTTGAATTTTGGTTACATTAAAGCTAAACTAAATTCGTAATAATAAGCTTGTTTGTTGTTATGTTCGTAACGTTTCGGCCGTTGTACTCTCCAACATACATTAGATGTATTTTGCACTAGTCGGACACGCGCAGCCAGGTGGATGAATGGATTGCTTAATAGATGGTCTAAAATGAATTCTAAACCGAGGCTGTAAGTTCAATCCCAGGCGGGAGGAACCTAAGAAAAGTTCACCAAAACTGGACATCTAAAAGACATATGACGCAGAAAGGGTTCCAAATTCCTTGAAGGTTATAGATTAGGACCCCTAAAGAAGGTCAGAGAGTGAAACGGCCGAAACATTGTGAACATAACAACAACCACGATGAGGATAACACCACTTTTTCTTGATTCGAACCAAAATGCAAAATATCATCTTATACTTATGATTCTGAATTTTTGTTTAGATGAGAATTGATAATTTTGATTATTTGGATCATTTGAACAGTTTGGATCATTTGGATCATTTGGATCATTTAAAAAGTTTGGATCATTTGGACCATTTAGATCATTTGAACCATTTGGATCATTTGGATCATTTGAACAGTTTGGATCATTTGGATCATTTGGACCATTTGGATCATTTGGATCATCTTCGTTTCAATTTTCACAATATTTCGGCCGATGTAAATTTCGACATTTGGTAGATGCATCTTTTTGAACTTGGGCATTTTTATATTGAACTCGAGGACATATATGGTATTTCAAACCCAAACCTTTATTCAAACCACTTCTACCTGATAGAACGAGAACAATCTACCGTAGATAAAAGAAACGGTTCAGTTCGAAATTCTGTATAAATTGGCGAGCTTGACATAAACATTTCAAAGTTCGAAAAGTTGCACCTGCAGAAGATCGTAGGTTACATCAGCGAAACGTTGTTATAATAACAGCCAATATGAGAATAGTAGTCGGAATAATCCAAATAATACAAAGGTGTCTCTGATATTAGTATTGAATTCTCAGTGCTTCTTTACATAAAACCCCTCTTCATTAAAAGAAAAACACTAATAATCTAAATATCCTGTACTTCTGGGCCACGTTTCCAGAAAATCTCATGAAAATCGGGTGCGTAGTGCCGTGACCTTCGGAAAGAGAAGGCCTGTTCACTGATTCGCGTTTATCTGCTGACGCCACAGTGGTTAGTACTAACACTGATAAACAAGATGCTTCGAAGGGAACGGTTACACGCAACATTTGATCATATGATGGTCATTTTTGTCTGAAATTATTCTATCTTTGATCTAGTAATAGTTTGGTATTTTCAAAATGATACTGACGGTTTTGTTCATGCTATTTTCAAGGTGAAAGTCTCAACCAGATTTGAAGAGAAACTTATAAATAAAAACTCATTTGGACGAAAATCTATGATGAAAGAAAAAATTGTCTTTAAATATTAAATACAAAAACACACTAATTTTTTCCTAATATTTGAAGTATTTTACGCAATAACAAGTTTGCATTACACGAACCGTTTATTTTTGTCCTGAAACCAAATTTAATTTATTTTTGAACGCATATAAAATTGAACTTTTATACCAATTCGAACTCGTCGATACCATTGTTTTTACAATTTCTTAGAACATAATATCGACTAGAAATCTCTTCATTTTTGTATTCCGTTAAAACATGTTTCTTTTTGTATAAAAAGAATATTCGAAGTTTATTTTTTGTGTCAACAATTTATTTGTGTGTAATAAAATTCTAAAACAGTTAAAATATGTTTGGCGCTAAAAAAGAGAAAATGGCTGCAAACGATTAAAACATTGAATTTAAGTTTCTTTGTGAATATTTCAAAACATTATTTCAGGAAAAATAATGAATTCATCGAAGATAAAATAGTTTGGGATTTTTTGTATAAATTAGTTTCATAACTAAAAAATAAATCATTATTTAATCAGTTTTTAATTATCGTTTGTTTTCATCTTAAAAATTATTTACAGTTTGGTTTTAATTTGTTTGTTTAAATACAACAGGATTCATAATTGCAGCATTTGGTTGTATTCTGCTTAAAAATACGTGATTATATACATTGTATGCAAACAAATTAAAAAACAAACTGTAAATAATTTTTAAAAACAACAATATTTTCTACACATTGAATAGGTTTATATTGTAACGACAAAATATTATCATTGTCAATGCTTGGTTTTGCATATCTTAAAGAGAATTGTTTTCAGATTGGAAAATGATAATATTAGTAAGAACAAAGTAAGCAGAAAAACATTTCAAACATTCAACTAAATTATCCAACAGATTTTTCTACAAGTTTGATTAAAAAAAGATCCTGCACTAGTAGCTTTATTGTTTGTTTGTAAATTATTTGTTTGAATTTAATTTGTTTTATTTTTGGTATCGTTTGTTTTCATTTTTAAACTAACTTATCGTTTGTTTTTATTTAAACTTATTTATGGTTTGTTTTTATTTAAACTTGTTTATTGTTTGGTTTTATTTAAACTTGGTTATTGTTTGTTTACATTAACAATATTCATCGTTTGCTTTTAATTGGTTTGTTTATTTAATTATTGTTTATTTGTTCCTTAAATTCATAATTCAATTTTTGCAGTATTTTATTGTGTTCTGCTTAAAACGATACGAAATTTGACATACATTGTAACCAAGAATATTTTTTACACAACAAATAATATGTTGATATTATTGTAACTTTACAAATTATAATCGGCATTGCTTGACTTTGCATGTTTTTATTTCAGCAACTTCTGTAAAAGAAAATTGCTTTCAGATTGTTCACAATCAAAATAATACACGTGATATTTATTTACTTTAATGCAGCAATAAAAGACAACTTAACTTTTCATTTTAGACTCTTGTTTATTTTAAATCTATATTGAATAAAGTTCAGTTTCAGTATAAATGGAATAGTTTCCTTTCTATTCTTTTTTAAATGCAATTTTAAGCTTTCTAATGTTTTTTTTAAAAGCTCTCATTCATTATCGACAGTCTTTGTGTTCGACAGATCTCGTTTGCTTGCACTTACTAGCATGACATCACTTTTCGATCGAACGGGCCTTACTTTTTTACGAAGGTCACGGTAGTGCTCGTGTAATTGTGATAGTTAACGAAATAGGAAAACACGATGTTGTGAAGTAAAAGGTTTGCACTCGTTAGTGGCTAGACTAGCTTCCTCGCCGCTATTCTTAGGGAGAGAATTATATAGGCCCATTCTTGCTCTTATGCTAATTAGGCATACTTAATTGCCAGTATCGCTACACACGATTACAAAGAAACAGAAGCAATTAAATTTATCGGAAATCTTCAGTAAACGATTAGCCGGCTGCACAAGCAAAGACTGCGGGCCGTATGTGGCATATGGGCCATAGTTTTACAACATCTGTTCTAAACCATGCATGTAGGAATTCTTAAAGAACGGGAATATTACGGTGCGATAGAATCAGTTATTGATTAACGAGCAATTGTCGAAAAGCGCAAGAACTGAAGGACAGTTCTGCGAAAAGTCAGCCAATAAAAAACAGACGAGAAAAAACTTCGATGAAAAATGAGGTTCATCTGGGGTCGAGGTTCTTTTGATAAATTTGTGTGTCGTTTTCCGATTTGACTCCTTCTTCATCGAGCCTATTATGTTCGCCCATCACGAAGACCCGCCCCCTTTTCTTGATAAAAGGCATGTGTGCACACGCGTGAGTGACTGACAAGTGACTATTACCTATCAGTGGGTAAAGCAATGCGTTTATAAAGAATTGGAATTATCTGCCAGGTCAGTGGGAGGGTGGGGGGGAGGAAAATGAAGGCTGCGCGTTCGTGGAACTCTTGGCCCGTCTACTTCCTGTTCGTTTTCGTGCCGTCGGGTGCTATGACGTGCACATTCGTCAGGAGAACAGGCTCGTAAGATGGTGGACAAGGAACAAAACCTGTGGGACCACCATCGCAGGCGAGGGCCCCGGCGAAGATTTACCGTTTCCTGTACGCTTTAGACCCTTATTCGTCTTAACTAACCTATTACAGTCTGACCAAATCGAATTATTCATTACTCACACAATAAAAACGATGAAGAAGAAAAACAAGAAATAAGATTTTTAAATGAGTCTACCAACCTTTAAATGAGGCTCTGGCCGTCAGTCATCTGTCATTCTTACGGTTGAAATAGCACTTTAAAATTCGTCCACGCATCTCGACAAAAGACTGTCCCTTCATCAATCGATTTCTCGATCTATCACGTTTTAGTTTAAAATAGCATATTCCTCTGTCTTTCTTTTAATGGAAATCGCTCCAGACAAGGCATGAAGCAGCTTGATGTAAGGAGCTAAAAAACAAAACACTTCATGGTAAAAAGCTAGCCAACGATACATGGTATATGGATAGATTCCAACCCAGAAAGCAGCAATCCTTCCCCCTTTGCCAGAAACATCGCGAGTGGAAAGTGAGGACTAAAGGACAAAATAAGGGAAGCGAGAGTTAGGAGGCTGCCGAAAGTAAACGCAAGGTCCACTTTCTATTCTCCTTAGACTTAAGAAGGCCTTTGTAGAAGAGACCCGTCACAAATGGAAAAATGCCCCCCTCCTCCTAAAAATATCCCCGCCCGTCATGCGTAGTGAGCGCACACACCCTTCATCTGCTTTTGCGAGTTCCATGTAGTAACGATTTAACTTTCAATTTCTATTTACTTGCCTCCCACGAGGGCAGAGTTAGACACAAAGTCGTTTTTTAAGGTGGAAAAAAATCCAGCTCCCCAAAAAGAGTCACTCCGGATTGTGACAAAAAACAACCTAGAAATATTTATCCTTCACTGACTAAGGACAGAACAGATAAAGTGTAATATCAGAGCAGATACTACACTTTGCCCCCCCCCCGAAGACTGTCTCTTAGAATTTATTGTTTAACTGTGGCGCCACGGGTTCATGTCCATTGAACAAGGTTCAATCCTTAATGCAAGCAGCGATAACTAAAAATAGCATAATATATAATACTTCTACCAGGGCATTGCTGACGAAACGAGAACGAAGTTCTAAAAGATTCACCTGAAAATAGCCGGAGATTACATCGGCCGAAACGTGAGAATAACAACCTAGATGAGGATAGTAGTCCAAAAAATCCAAATAATCCAAATTATCAATCCCCATCGCAAAAAATCCGAAAAATATATTTTAGAATTCTAGATGAATTGATCTATAACATTTCGACTACAACAATTCATCTACGATCAAAATTTCTCTACAGAATTTTTCTACAAATAATTCGTCTACAAACCAATTTATCTAATAATAAAATGTATCTGTTTTAGTTCTAAACGATTTCATAGAATATATCTAAAAATGAGATATTTTTTTGACAAAGAAAAATTCGTTTCCAATTCAGAAGAAGAAAGTCCCAACTTTCCTTTAAAATTCTCATCCACTCTATCGATGTGAATTTATTTGCATATAAATAAATATAAATCCGTTCCGTCACACACAATTTATCGAGTAAGAACGTGACATTTTCTAATGGTGAGGAGAAGCGAGAAAGCAAATAGCCAGTCAGATAAACTCCGCCGTCTGAAATAAATTCTGAGAGAAATCATTCACTCTAAATTTGATGTTTTTCTTGTCTTCAGGTCCTCAAAAATGACAATAATAATTCTCATATGAAAAAACTAACTTATTGCCGCAATTCTATGATTTTATATGAATATTACTGCGAACACTGGCGAAATATAATTGTTTACTTCTTTTTTGACGGAAAGTGTACACTAGTATATTGCATATTTATTTTAGACATTGAATATAAACGTTTACTACTACTACTACTACTACTACTACTACTACTACTACTACTAACACTACTACTACTGCTAATAATAATAACTACTAATAACTACTCTTAATCTATATTAATAAAACTATAAAGTAATTTCACATGTGTGTGTCTCGCGTCAACGTAACTTTGAAATTACTTATTTTATATATTTACTATTAATCGAATATTTATTGAAATCAATTATACAATACCGTTAAATGAAACGAAATTTAAAAAATCTTATTGAAAAACTAATTTAATTACGAAATAACATCCAGTAGAATGCATTTCGATTTCTTGTACTGCTCACTTTCGCTGACGCGCCACACAAACAGTCACTTTCCCCCTTCTTACATTCTTCACTCACACACCCACTCTACTATGAGCCTGTCTGATGATAGTAAAAAAAAACAACAACTTTGCTTTCGCGTCGATCGAACTATATTTGTAGACAAAAAAATGTAATGACTAAACGATGCCGTAACATTTAAATTAAACTTTCAAAATCGCAATTATTTATGAGATTTAAAGACGACTGTCAAGTTTACTGCCAAGCCGTTGGTTTTACCAACCTAATTTCTTTTATTAAATCATTGTTCTAAACATGTAAATATTTTTTAGCAAGAAATTCATAGTAAGAAATGGAAAAGGAGGGGAAGCAAAAACAAACTCAATACGTAAACAGAGTTTAGTATTATGAAAATATACTTATGTCAAGTAAGCTACATTCGCCTGATGATTTCCATCGAGAATAAAACATAAATTTTACTGTGTAACTTACTTTACATAATTATATTTCATACTATATATATATATATATATATATATATATATATATATATATATATATATATAATCCTTATCTAAGTTAGCCATGCTGATGACGGCTGTTGACCAGAAACACGTGCCAATTGAATTACTTATATGTACGTATAAAATTAATTAAAAATATATATAAACGAAAATACGTCATATAAAGTAAAAGCCGACTAATAATGCAATCTTCTGCATTCATCTGTATCACTTAGGAAGTGAACAACTATAATAATAATGCAAAGCAAAGTTACAAACTCTGCAATCACCTACAAAAAAAATTACATAAAAATACAACATATATATATATATATATATATATATATATATATATATATATATATATATAATTATTAATGCCAATATATGTATCAGCATATACCATCAGTTCCTTTTACTTTGTAGTCTCCTTAAAAGATTCAGCTCAATGCTTGTCAATTATTGATAACAGAGCAAAATATAAGTCAGTTCTTATTATATTCCAATAACCATGGTTTTATTTTATTATTTTTATTTTTTCACATTTCAAAAAAATATAAAATTTCTGTAGATATATTTTTTACGGTCCGTTTCATTTGTCTTGTGCCAAACAACATGTTTATGTCAATATCGTCTCTGCAACACTACAAAATCATCAGAAAAAATTCACAAATAGTATAAAGTTCTTGGATTAAAGTGTCTTGAAAAAACCTACACTATACAGTAGTTCATTTTAGGATGATAAAAACAAAAAACAAACAAAGAGAGAGAGAGCAAAAACTCACACGTAGGAGAGCCCACTAATACGCCATTTTGAATATATATATATATATATATATATATATATATATATATATATATATATATATATATATATATATATATATAATAAATATGTGTTATTGTTTAAATAAATGAATAAATACTAATGTATCCTAAATATATTAAAATTAAAAAAGGTCCAGCTTATTTAATTCTATGATACAACATATGCTTTTAAAATGCAGTATATATAAGAAAACTGTGTGAAGACAAAATTTACTACTAAATAATAATTACCGATAAAAGTTTTAGTAAGACTTTTTAGTAATCTCGAGTAATTAGCAACTATACATATTATTAAGAAGCAGCTTAAATAATTGATTTATTTCCATTAAATCAAATGTTAAAAGTACAAAAATATGAAAGAACTAAATTCACAAAAAATCACTTTATTCTCTATGAATTAGACCCATTTTCGATATTTCAAAAATCATGAGTCAATTTGTTTGTATCGACTACTACAAAAAATATACTGATATATAGAACATAAAACAAAAAAATATATATGTAAAAAGAGGGGAAATGTAAAACATGAAAACTTCTTGGAAAATTATGCGTTATTAATACTGATTATGTTGTGATGCGGATTGTATGAACATTTTTATTTTATAAACAATATTTTAAGATAATTTCAAAAATTTTAGTGCTAGTTAGTGAATTGCCTCAGGTGAATCAAACAAACAATAATTTTAGAAAAATATATTGGATAATATAAACCCATACCCCATTTTCATATTGAAATGATGCTTATCAGAAACTGATATAAGATTTTACTTATGATAATTATTTTATCTGAAGAGGGATATCAATCACTCAAGTACAATTAAATTAACAACTTTAAATACTTTTCAGGTTCAATTGTACTATAGAGACTGTTGAATTGTATTGCCTATTTCGCTCTTTATTCATCCAAATGTAGGATAAAATTGATTTTTGGTCTGATCTGAAATTGTACTTTTCTCCTGACATAATTTTTTTGGTTAATTTACGTTTTATTTAGCAACAATAACTCTTGTTTAACTATTTAATAGTTGGAGATATTCGTGCTCTGTTCTGTTACTTAAATCTGAAAAAAAAAAAACGAGATTCTACTTTGTTTAGGCGATTACGTGTTAACCCCCTGAAAAAGCTGGCAGAAAGAAGAAAAGACAAACAGACAATTATTTAAGAATTTAGAGTGAGGGTTGGTTTCGTGTATAACATTAACATTACATAGTGCCCTATTTCCGGGCTATTCTAGTTTTTTAGAGCAGTTAACTAAGATTTTTACAAAGAAGCATAAGTCCGGGTGGCAAGGTCGTAAAGCCACATATAATCTTCTAAAAAAAAGTAGAACCACTACTCGTCCCTCACACCTCTAAAAGATTTATCTCTCATAGCAAAAACAAAATAGTAAACTGCCTTAAAACGCTAGAATAGCCCGGAAATTGGAGATCATTTTACCTTAAATTTGTATGCGAAACTGATCCCTCACTCTAAATTCTAGAACAATTGTTTTTTTTTCTGCTAAGTTTTTCAGCGTGTTGACACGTAAATGACTAAAAAAGCAGAATCTCATGTTTTGTTTTAATACATAATTCCAAAAAGTGCTCACAGAACTGAAGAACAAAAAATGGATAACCCTTTAATCATAAAAATCTTAAACAAGATCACCTCTATCTATAACGGGAAGCTGGGTTATATTAAATTATGTTCGATACCGACTCATATCGGCATTCGTAGAAACGAAAAAGCGGATAGAGCAGCAAAAGAATCGCTGAACATGATACCTATCAATACTAAGATTCCATACACTGATCTTCGACCTTCTATAATCAGGTTAATCAAAGAAAAATGGCAAGACTCTTGGGATGAATGCCAAAGTAATATATTAGACAAGATTTGGTCAACTATTGCTGAGTGGCCCTTAGGCTACAGAAAGGCAAGAAGAGAAGAGGTTGTAGTAGCCAGACTTCGTATAGGACATACATATATTACCCACAAACACTTATTGAAAGGTGAAGAGTCTCCAATGTGTATATCATGTCAATAACCTTTTACAGTCAAACATATATTAATAGACTGTCAGGATCTACAACAAAGCCAAAGGAAATACTACAACTCGAAAAAATCTAAAGGATCTGTTTAAAGACACATATCTGACCCAAATCTTAGACTTTATTAAGGAAGTTGGATTGTTCAAAAAAATTTAATCTTAATTTTTAAATATTATTAAAAAATTTTTTTTTTTTAAACAATATAAAAAAATTAACCATACCTTGGAATTTCATTTGCCAACTGTATTCAACATTAAATAACCCATAGATGGTTGTTATGCCGTAAAACAAACCAAACACAACATTAATTTTATTGTTTTTTTATTTTCTTTCGTTTTTTGTTTTCCTTTACCTTTGCAAAACTAAATCATGTTTTGCAAAGTAAAAAAGCAAACAGTTTTCCTCTACAAAACAATAAAACCAAGCACCATGAATAAATAAATAAGAACTTGAAACATAAAATCTTCTCCGAAAAGCCGGATTTGGCATTGAATAACACGGAAAGGGTTGATATGCCGTAAAACAAAACAACCAATCCAAGCAGTTATTATATATGTTTTGCATTTCTCCTTTTTACATATATTTTATTGATTTTATGTTATTGTTAATGTAAGTTGATTTTATTATTAAGGCTGTGTATCATGAAGAAGTATGCATTTTCTTCATCTTCTAAAAAACAAATTGTATATGTAACAAACATAACAAATTTTGTAACAATTATCAAAATGTTTTTTCCGAACATTATTTTGTTCATAAAGTATTTAATTTTGTAAACTTTTCAATTTGCTTTCTGATTGTATAATGTCATTATATTTTCGATAATCAAGTAGTCAATATAAACAAATTGACTCATGATTTTTGAAATATCAAAAATGTGTCTAATTCATGGTGAAAAAGGTGATTGTTTTGTGAATTTAGTTCTTTACAATTGATTTAATAGAAATAAATCAATTATTGTAAGCTGCTTCCTAATATAGTATAGGTGATGACTCGTTAGTATAGTTGTTAATTACTTGACATTGCTAAAAATTTCTAACTAGAACTTTTATCGGTAATTATTATTTAGTAGTAATTTTGGTCTTCACATGTCCGCCCTTAACGGTATTTAATTGCTTCCCACCGCAGCAATATGTGACACAAGGTCGGAAGGTGTGGGAAGAATCAAGCCAGCGTCCAAAAAAGAAGGAGCACTCTGGCCTAGCAAAAATACCTTGAGCAACCCCGTCAGTGTTCCCCGGCCAGAGTGCCACAGGCAGCAAGCAATAAACTTACTCAACCCACAAAGAGAGGAGGCAAGGTCTGGGAGAGTTCACAAAACTATTGTAGATACACAGGGAAAATAAAATTATATAATCATAAATGAGTAACAACAAACATTAATTAATTATAGACAGTTAAAAAAGAAGTTATGCAAATTAGACAGATATTTGAATGCTTATACGTGTTTCTTAAATACGATATATATCGTATTTGAAAGAATACTGTTGTATTATTGATTAATCTAACATCAACCCGTTTTGATAGTAATATAGGAGTGATGAATCAAAAAAACTTTCGCATTTATTCATTTATATATATATATATATATATATATATATATATATATATATATATATATAACGGAAACTTACCACCCGGACAATTTGCATATCTTTTTCACGGAATTTTTCTTTTGATTCAATACGTTTTTTGACAAAAATTATTTTAATAATTTTTAATAATAATTCTCATATTTTTCAAATATTTGAACTTTGGTTTTTTCGAAAGCCAACTTATCCATCTGTATTTCTCCTCTGATGATAAGATTTCGATCTTTGAAAAGCCTTGGCTTAAGGAAAGAAAAATAAACACTAGTTTATTACTGACAACCTTGCATTGAACAATTGAAATTTGAAATAAATTTGGACAATCGTCGCATATTTATCACTCTTTTTTCTTCTATCTCTATCTCTCTCTCTCTCTCTCTCTCTCTCTCTATATATATATATATATATATATATATATATATATATATATATATATGTTGAGTTATTCGACGTTTGTTCCTCTCAGCTTTTTTCGCAGATATTTTAATTACACGATATACATGCTAAATTTTGGGACTGACCTAATCTTGAGAAAACATCCATTATAAGTGTTGTAATTAACCGCTTTTTGTAATTAATTCACCAAATAACCCATCTCTTACTAAGTTTATGTCCATCTCACTCACCGTCTCTCATTGTATGTTGTTTGACTCCCCGCCTTTATTTTATACGGTGTCTATCAATTTCGCTTCACCCACTCGCGCTGTTTATTAACAGTCGAATGTAATAAAGAAAGGAAAGAAAAAAGATGGAAATAGTCTATTCTAAACAAAAGAGAATATCATCCTAAGGCATAAGTATTTATTATATTGAATCCGTAGCTTCAGATTAAAACAAAAAGGAGAGAGGAGTTATAGGGAGCAGAAAGAGAGTAATTTGACATTTGGCATTTTTATTTTCAATATTTAACTGGTTTTAAACTTTTTATTTCTTATTCGGACAATCTAAACCGAGTTCAATGGCTGGACCAAGGAGGTATGTGCTTTTCTAACACACACACACACACACACATATGTATATATATATATATATATATATATAT
Source organism: Sepiola atlantica (assembly GCA_963556195.1). Classification (NCBI taxonomy): domain Eukaryota; kingdom Metazoa; phylum Mollusca; class Cephalopoda; order Sepiida; family Sepiolidae; genus Sepiola; species Sepiola atlantica. The sequence continues at coordinate 140,883,551 of OY744517.1, forward strand.
ATATATATAAAATCAAAAAGGAAAACCGAAATTTTTTCATCGACGTTTCGTCTTTACTCAAGAAATTTATCAAAATGATGATTTGAAGCAAAACATAGAAGTCAAAATGGGAAAATACGTGGTGCGTTTATGACGTGGAAATAATGTTTTTATTCTTTTTTTGAAACGAAACATAGGAATTAAAATTTACAATATGTCGTGTATTTAAGAATGTTTTTTTTTTAAATATCAATGTTATGTGCATATTTTAGCTGGCAATGTGGTGTAAAATAGTTCGTCTGGATATAAATTTAAGTTCTGTTCGGTTAGTATAAGTTTGCTGATTAAAGGAGATAAATTGTCGAAGTCGTTACGCTGTTTAATTGTATCAGAGTTTATAATGAGTGCTGACTCAAAATGTCTTCGGCAAGATTTATATAACATCAATTTAACGAGTCTAACTTGATAAGGTTGTAATGTATTCGAAGATAATACATTTAGGGAATTGTTATATTTTATATCTCTTTTATTTTCATCAAGCCTTTTCTTAAGTTTACGTTGAGTTTCACCAACATATTTCTGATGGCAATCATTGCATGGAACAGTATATATTACTGCTTTAGATGTGGGTGTTTTAGGATAATGGTAATATGGGTTCAATGTTTTAGAGCTGGAGTAGACATGGGTCCTCAATATGTTTAAAGATTATAACTGTATAAATTATTTCAACGACTGTCATGGTTATTCAACTGTAAATTTAGAAATGATAATTTTGACGAGTATTTTTTTGTATTATATATCAACTCGTTTTACGCTATGTAATGCTGAATCCTGTTTTTTTTGATGACGAGTTTTGCTTTGAAATTTAATATTTTAACGTATTTATTCATGATATAAAGGATTGTTTGTATATTATCCTCTGTCGTTATTTCCATAGTAGGTGCTCGACTGCGCTCTAGTCTCTGGTTCCACATATAAAACATTCACAGCAAGAACTCGTATCGCTACTGCTACTGTAAGTAACTACCCTTTCCCCCCATGCACTTAAAACCACACGGGTCTTCCATGAACGGAGTTTCTTTCCAATAACTTCTCATCTGTGGAGTGGAACACCCTACCACATAACTGCTTCTCATGCAGACTACAACGTGGTCGTTTTCGTGTCTAATGTCAATAGATACTTGTAGAGCCATCCTTTTAAGTAAGTTAATTTTGTCCATTTCGTCCATTGTTTTCAATCCTCTTATAGTATTGTTCATCATCCACATGAAAATCTCATTAACCCTTTATCCTCGAGTGGCTTTTGTCCTTAGTAAGCGTTTACACATTAGTATAAAACACCAAAGCGTAGTTGTAAAGTCACTTTCTCTCACACTCTTGGAAAGATATGAATCCCACCATCCCTCTACATTCAACCAACTGACGATCTCATTAAGCCTTATTCTGGAGTGGCTTTTGGCCTTGGTAAGTGATGACTTGTTAGTATAAAAATATGATTGGTTTGTAGATTAATTTGTTCTGTATGCCTACATGCTATGAACAAGTCGGATGTAAATGATAGATTCAATTTAACCCATACATGGGACACTGACAGGTACTACAATTTCGGGTTAGAATAGACCAGGTAGTAATGGAAAAAGGAGAGTGACTCCAAGCTCTTAAAAGCTCTGAAATTGGTGTCTCACCGCCAGATGCTTTTTTGCCATGCCAAAGAGAGAAATTTCAACAAGGGAGTGGTTATTCTCACTATGTATGTATGTATGTATGTATGTATGTATGTATGTATGTATGTATGTATGTATGTATGTATGTATGTAAGAATTGTCTACTAGCTCAAGTACTTACGACCATCTTTGATCAGTTACAAGTCCAAGAATAATATATTTTGGTTATTGCTTTTCTTAAAAACCGCCCCAAAGACCGAATTGCAAATTTGTGTCATTCGAATTACGAACGGCGTTAAAAGACAAACAGGATTCGTGTCAAGATGTTCATCACATAAAAGTCACGAGCGGCTTTTTTTGTTGGCCCATTTTTTATACTGAAAATCGACGAGGAATCCGTTAACGTTGGCTTGATGGGTAAAAAAAGCGATAGTTTGAAAAAGTGTCGAAGAGGTCGCTGAAGGATTTGCAGTCGAAACGGGGAGAAGAATTTGACAGGGAGGGGTTCGGGGGAGTTCTTCGCTAGGATGATCATTCGGACGAAACACATTGGCAAAGGACACAGATAGCACACATACACAGAGGTGTATGTGTATGTATGTGTGTATGTATGTGTGTATGCATGTGTGAATGTGTGACATGAAACTATAGCAAGGTGACATAAATCTTTGCTTTAACATTTAGTAGTTTCTTTTAATCATTAGCTCTGTGGTGACACACAGAGCACTTTAGTTAATCTTTTAGCCGCCTTCTATTCCTTCAATATAAATATGTATGTATATATATATGTATATATATATATATATATATATATATATATATATATATATATATATATATACTCAAAGCTTCTTTAGACTATATATATATATATGTATATATATATATATATACTCAAAGCTTCTTTAGACTATATATATATATATATATGTATATATATATATGTACATATACATATATATATGTATATGTACATATACATGTACATATACGTATATATATGTCTCTATGTATATGTATATATATTAATACATATATATATATGTATATATATATATATATATATATATATGAATGATATGTATGCATATGTCTCTATATATAACTCAATGTCTGTGTGTATGCGTGCTTGTGATTTTTGTGTGTTCCCTATAGAAAGAAAGGTTAGAGAATCAACATAAAATATAAAAGTGTATTCTTGTGCAAAATTTACCAGGGAAGACAATAGAAGTGTTCCCGAATATCTAAGTACACCCCTTAGCAGATTATAGGGGCATAACCCACTTAAAATTAAAATATATGCTATTTTTATCAAATTTAAATCTAGTGTACAAAACTTTCTGACGAAGACAATGGAAGTTGTCCCGTATCTGTAAGTGCCCTTCTAACATAAAAAAAAGCTATGGGAGCCGAACCATTAAAACTCCAAATATATCCTAGTGAAAGATCTATTAAAAATAAATAGATATGTGAAGATTAATACTTCAAATATTGTCTTCGATTCGGTTTTGTTCCTCCTCTCTTTCACCGTTCCAGTTTTCTGCATTGCTGTCAGCCTTCTTAAAGACCCACACACTGATTTACCAACAATAATTTAAGCTAACTACTGTTCACTTATATATATATATATATATATATATATATATATATATATATATATATATATATATATATATATATATATTAAGTCTCGGAAGTTTCTTAACCATTAAAACTATATTTAAAAAAAAAAACAAAAAAACTTTTAGTCCCAAGTCTATCAGTGGAAAATCACTCATGTAAGTCAATTTATGTTTTACAGTTATTATATTAGTTTGTTTCTAACACTATTTTAAGGGATCATCAGTTATTTACCATGAAAAACTGTTTCGGGAATTAAATATATATACATATATATATATATATATATATATATATATATATATATATATATATATACATGGAAATAATATTCCAACGTAAGGGAAAATGAAAATGAAAGAGGAAAAAACAAAATTATTTATATATTCATCAACGTTTCATCTTTATTTCAAGATATTTTACGATGAATGATTTTAAGAAATAACATACAAGTACGATATTTGGAAATATATGGTGCGTTTGTGACGTGAAAATGAATGTTTTTTGTTTTGTTTTCAAAGGAAAAAATCTCATTAGAATAAAAGAAAATGTAATGCAAATATGACGTGATAAGAATTTTTTTTTTAGAACGAACCATAGCCGTTAGAATTCAAAGTGTGTGGTGTGTTTATGAAATAGAATGAGTGTTTTTATCGGCAAATTAATACTAACCGAACAGAACTTGAATTTAGTTTCAGACTAGCTATTTTACACCAAATACTCAACAAAACTATGTACATCATATTGATATTAAAAAAAAACACCCATTCTAGTTCAGACGCACTACACATTTTGAATTCTAACGGGTATGGATCGTTTAAAAACATATTTTCACGTCAGAATCGCACTACATTTATAAAATTCTAACGACGATATTATGTTTGAAAAAAATATTTTCACGCCACAAACGCACCAGATACTTACAAATATTGTACTTGTATGTTATTTCTTGAAATCAATCAGCTTGAAAAAGTTTTGTAATGAAGACGAAACGTTGATGAATAATTTTTGTTTTTCCTTTTTCATTTTCCATATATATATATATATATATATATATATATATATATATATATATATATATATATATATATATATATATATATATCCCTGTTTAGAATTACAAGATTCTTGTCATCCTAGCAATTATGAACAGTTCCGCTCGAGCGTCAAACACATTCGACAACAAGACGCTTGCCCCAGCCTCTCGGTTAAGTGTACATTAATTTCAATTATTGTCTGTGGCAATTTTTCGCGGCCATATGGGCATGGGCGTTAAACTCGTGATTCTAGTCTGAATCTAAGAACTGCGTTCGAGCCCATGCGATTGCCTGGAACCGCCACTCCATGCACTGATGAGGATAGAAGACCCAAAACGACGTCATCTGTAGGTAAAAAAAACACTTCAATATTAAAAAAATATTCATAGTTAATGCCTCTTTAAGATTGAATAGTCTTAATAGTAGAATCCTGTTTGGAATTACAAGATTGTTGTCATTCTAGCAATTATGAAAAGTTACGCTCGACCGTCGAATACTTTCCATTTAAAAATTATTTATATATATATATATATATATATATATATATATATATATATATATAATTTAAAATAATATCCCATACTTGTTTAAAAAACACACTTGAATGCAAGTTATTGTCTCTGCTATTTCAAAAAAAATCATACACTTACTTGATAAACACAATATCAAAATATTTTCGAAAAGGCTTAATCAGTGAACATTTTTAATACACAACGATCAAGATTGATTGATAATTAAAACGGCAGGATAAAATAGGTTTTTAATAAAAAGGATAAAAATAATAAAAATGAAGAAAAAGGAAAAGAAAATAGAGAGTGAAATAGAGAAATTAGGAATGAATAGTTGTGGTGAGATTAATTAAATTATTCCTTCTTTTATATATTTTATGTTTTATTTTCGACTAATGATGGACATTTTGAACGAAATAAGGGAAAAGTTCTGTAATTGTCGTAATTTTAATGTTTTGGATTTTCTAAAAATCAATAGAAATAAAACAAGAATTCCCCTTGGATCTGAGAGAAAAAAAGAAAAAAGGATAAATAAGTTAAATGAATAACTTTTTAATGTAGAGCAGTTGTATTTTGATTTTTTTCTTTGGCTTGATTGTGGTGGATACAAAATGTACACTTTTCGAAATATTTTATATTTCGTTTATCCAGAAAACGAATAATTGCTTGTATTAAAGTGTCTTTTCAATAAAATCCAGAATATTTTTTAGATTATTATGATATTATTAACTCTATTCGGATCATACACTATTGAGCTACTACGTACATTTTTAGTGTGAATTTGAAAAAACATTTATAATATATATATATATATATATATATATATATGTATATATTCATTATGATATATGAAAGGATGAAATAAATCCGATGGTATAAATTAAAATGGAACAGCGACACATAAACTCAACGTTTTCCCAACTGTTGCGTGGGCATTTTAAACAGAAAAAAAATGCTAAAACGTAGCAATAAACAGAAAATCTGTAATTTTGGGAATATAGTGATAGTGTTAATAACATTTAAATCTATTTAGAGAGGAAAGATATGCAAATATGTACACAACAACACACCCAGACTGACACACACACCTATATATAATCATATATATCCATATCTACACATTCCTTTTGCCAATACTACATCTATGTACATTATATATATATATATGTATATATATATATATATATTTTTTTTTTCGAGCACATATATATGCATATGGATTTTATACTTTTTATATTTGTTTTTCTTTTGCAGAAATGTATATATATATATATATATATATATATATATATATATATATATATATATATATATATATATAATCAAATATAAACCAAAAGTAAACTTTTAGTAAATAAGACCTATAGTGAAAAGGTTAAGCTCAATATACGAGATAGAATTATAAAGATAGAAGAAATACGAGTGATAAACATGTTCGAATGTCCAATTTTATTTCAAATTTCGGTTGTTCAATGCAAGGTGTATTCTGTAATAAACCAGTGTTTATTATTCTTTCCTTAAGCCAAGGCTTTTCAAAGATCGAAATCTTATAATCAGAAGAGAAATACAGATAGATAAGTTGGCTGTAGAAAAGCTAAAGTTCAAATATTTGAAAAAATATTATTAAAAAAATAGGGTTTAAAAAGTTCGTGTAAAAAGGATATGTGGTTTGTCCAGATGGTAATTACCCGTTTAAAAAGTGTCCAATGAAAAGTAGATTTTGGAGAAGACGAAAAAAAAAGAAATTTTTCGTAGGGGCAGTATGCAGAAAATGTTCAAAATGAAAGTAAATCCAAAAGTGAAATGTTGAAATCAAATCGTAGATGGAGTGCACTTAAATGGAACACCTTTTCAACGGCCAATTACCATCTGGACAAACCACATATCCTTTTTACACGAACTTTTTTCACCCCATTTTTTGTTTAATAATGTATATATATATATATATATATATATATATATATATATATAGCAATCAACATAGAGACTGTTTTGCTGTGCCATATCTCTCTAGTACGGCGAGACTAGCTAGTGCCTCAAGCCGAGATCGAAACTCAACCGTCGTGTTTCTACCCTTACGCTATCATTCGACACTGGCTGAATTTGAGTAAAATTCTTCAGTAAACCCCACTCTCCTCAATGGTTGACATCGAAATTTTGCAGCTACTATTGCTAAGAGGCAGCAAACATTCCGTCAATTCGACCGCCATAAGTTAACTGCAAATAGACAGAAATTTATAGAGTAAAATTTTTTTTTTAAAATAGTGATAAGTGAAGCAAAGAGGAGGTATACAGAGATAACCAGAAAACGCATTTAGTCACAGAAACTAGGTACTCGCGATTTCTGAAAAATCTACAATAGTTTAGTGAAGAATAGACAATCAACAATTCCCCCGATATCAAACCACAATGATGTTGTTTACACTGTAACTGATAAGGCGGAACTACTTGCCCAGCGTTTCGCCTCAAACCACTCCTCCCTAAATTCCCATTGCGGACCGAAGCCATACTTGAGAACCTTGTCATCGCCACATCTCAGGTCAGGGACATCATAAAAAAAGCTTGACACCTCCAAAGCGTGTGGGTCTTATCTTATATCAGTAATAGTAATAAAGAAATGCTCTGCTGAACTGACCCCTGTCCCCTCCAAACTCTACAACAAATGCCTCGCTGAATCTTGCTACCCTGATAGCTGGAAAATTACCTCTGTGGTAACAGTCTTCAAGAATTCTGGAGATAGAACTGATCCTCAGAATTATCGCCCCATCAGTCTACTCCCGATATGTGCTAAACTCTTTGAATCTTTAATCAATCTAGCGATAGTCCAGCACCTCGTTAATGCTAAACTTCTTTCTGGATTCAGGCAAGGACGATCTAATGCGGATATCCTAACGGTCATCTCTGAACGCAACTATCATACACTGGATAAGGCTGGTTAAGCTAGGACACAATCGCTTGATATATCCAAAGATATTAACAAGGTCTGACATAAAGGGCTTCTCTTAAAAATTCAATCATATGGTATTACTGGACGAATATTTAATATAATTAGATCCTTCCTAACCAAAAGATAGATCCAGGATGCCATCGATTGCCGTTCATCCAAGCAACATGGCACACATGCTGGTGTACCCCAGGGATCCATCCTTGGAGGTGTATTGTTCCTGATTTTCATAAAAGACCTTACTGATGACATTGAGTCTGAGATGGGTATATTTGCTGACGACACAACGCTCTACTCTCGTCATGTGAGCATCGCCGCAATGTTTTATCTTTGCGCCTGTTTCACTTCAATGGATTGTGCTTCGATAAACTTGCTGCTTTGGTGCCCCTCCTCGACGTAAATACACTCGACAAACAGCTAAGTCCCATCCATTTAGTGTGGAGGTCCCCAGATTCCTGAGAGCCGTCTACTCCAATAGTTTATTCCATCGTGCTGCCGGCCTCTGAAACTCCCTCTTTGCTCCCTGTTTCCTCGACTCTACTGATATGCAGAAATTTGAAACTAATGCAAACAGACATCTCGCTGCACAGCTCACAACTTAGGATGACCCCCAAAACTTACACCCTAATTCTCAGTAGCCCCTTACGTCTACAGTGGAGCCCTGCCTTGTTTGGGGTGAAATATGATAAAAAAAAATCTCAAAGTAAACATTGCAAGTGCCGTGAGCTTGAATTGCTTTTAACCAATGAGCTATGCCTTTAAGCTAGTGGCAGTTGGAGATTTCCATTACAAACAGTTCTACCCAAGAAAGGGAGCTTATACAGTCATCCACATACAGATTGTTTCGCTGTATCTTAGCTCTTCAGTGCGGCTAGACCAGCTAGTACCTCAAGCCGGGATCGAAACTCAATCGTCGTGCTTCTACCCCTACGCTATCATGCGACAGTGGCTGAATGTAAGTAAAATCTCAATGTAAACATTGTCAAGTGCCGGGAGCTCGAATTGTTTTTACCCAATGAGCTATGCCTTAAAGCTAGTGTCAGTTGGCGATTTCCTAACAAAAATTCTATCTAAGAAAGGGAGCTTATATAGTCATTGACATACAGACTGTTTCGCTGTATCACAGCACTTCAGTGCGACTAGACAAGCTAGTGCCTCAAGCCAGGATCGAAACTCAACCGTTGAGCTGACGGCGTTTCTACTCTTACACTATCACGAGATATATATTGTAAAGCCAATGATGCAGAAGAAAGATAGTTGGAAATAATGTCTCAAACTGTTTTTCGTATTAATTTTTGAAACCGTATGTATCTCCCTTGATAAAAAGTAGATTAGAATGACACCCCTTTTAAATGATTGACAATTTAAAAAAATACAAATCGCCGGAATATTTCGTTTCTCTTCCGCGTTCCAAAATATGCACTTTGATGTGGAAACAATTTAACATCTTACTGAGGTATATGACAATGAATCTATTCTTGTGATTTTTTCGGTTGTTTTGATTGAAATTTAACTTTTTCAGGCATTGTTGGATTAATTCTTCTGAGTACTTACGAGGTTCTCTTCTCGTGAGATTCGAAGTTTTGAAAAACAATGTATGTTGCATTATATGATTTGAAATAAACATTGCCATAAAAAAGCGGTAAATAACTCTAATACCTTTGTGTATACTCATTATTTGGAGCATAATTTGAAAAGGATTTAAACCGTTAAAATACATATATATGGTCAGCTCTATCTCACTAAATATTGAGCTACCGGTGTTTGCAAGTGTACAATACAAGGTATAGCTTTATAAATATTTATTATATAAACAGTGTGTGTGTATGTGTGTGTGTGTATGTGTGTGTGTGCATAATCAATCGACAGGGATCTGTTTCGCCGAATTAGCGTTTTTTCGCTTTGGCTAGATATGGTCACTGTTTAAAGCTAAGTTTCAAATTGAATGCTTTAAGCTCGCGTAAAAAGTGGGTTGCGAGCTAAATAATGCTTATATTTGTAGAGCTCTGAGTATTATAATGAAGTAATAAAGTTATGAGTTTATTTTTTAAAACATTTTATTTTAATATTTTCATACAGTCGTTTCTACATGCATTTTTTCTTATTTCTGATGAAGTCAAGTTATCCTCCAAAAATTTTTATCGGTGTTTTTTTCTCCCACAATAACAAAACACAAACCTTCATTATGACAAAAAGATAAAAATTAAAATGAATATTTTCAGAAAGTTCAGGTAATTGTCTATATATATATATATATATATATATATATATATATATATATATATATGGTAACAAGTCCTCTTATTAATTACACATTCGTAAGCAAAAATGTACATTTATATTTTATACTTTGTGTACTTAAAGGAATTGAATTAAAAAATCAATGAGTTTACAATATTCCACACATTTTATATATATATATATATATATATATATATATATATATATATATATATATATGTTTGTATGTGTGTGTGTTTTATTTACATACCATATAAGTAAGCATCCATTGGTACCCGGATTTCGCGTAACCAACTCCCATGCAACTTAAAAAAAAATATGCAGATTTATTGGTTAGAGCCTTTGTCGGCCATCAACATGGAAAAAACAAGCATACGAAAATCTCTTTCAAGGGTCACGAAATTACGTCCAAGCTGTCGGTGACAGTTGTTTCTGTCGTCGGAAAAACACTTATCTGTCCGGAAGATCACAACCAGGTCTACTGCACAAAAACTAAAGTAAAGTAAAGGCTAGATATGCACCGAGGAGGAGTCATGAAACGGGAAAGTGATAAAAAATACAATAAAAAATACGGTAACAAGTCCCCTTATTAATTACACATTCGTAGGCAAAAATGTACATATATATTTTATACTTTGTGTACTTAAAGGCATTGAATTAAAAAATCCATGAGTTTACAATATTCCACACATTTTATATATACCGCAAAAATAAAAGCTGTTAAAATTCAAACGAACAAATATAAAATATATATTTCCATTCTCTCATTTTTAATTGTAGAAATTTATTCAATAAATAACACCAAAAAATAGTTAATTAATAAAATGTCATTTTTCAAAACTAATAAGCAAATAAAACTAATTTTCATCGGATGCCCTGTTGGCTTGGCAGGCCGAGAGCAGGCTCAAGGCGTTTTCCCGAATAGTAAGGATGGAGAGGCGCCTGTAAAGCCAAATCAATTCACAATGATTCCCGGTGTGGTACGTCATTAACAGACCAAGGTTGTTGAGGAAGTCCAGCGAGGCCAATCACTCAACTCGTCTCCACGGCGATCCGTTGGAACACAAATCGTTCGAGAAGGTGTATTTTGATTGCTTCCGATCTTCTACTGACGTTGCTACATGTCCAGGGTTTGTCACCGATTCTTTTACTGACGAGGGCGCAAAAGTGTTGTTGAAGAAATCAAGCTAACATCAAATCTCGCACCATCAAATACCTACTCATCAAAGCAGCAGAAAATAATAATCGCATGTCTAAAAGATGTCAGAGAAAACATAGCAATAAGTGCAATAACACATGTATAAAGAGAAGCACAACGTTCCATTAATAAATGAATTTAGGAACACAAAAGATCGCTTAGATTAACAGATAATTCTAACTTCTTGTTTACATATTTACATTTGTAACGTGTACCCATGCATTTGGCATTGGCAGCATGTTTAGTGGGTTGCATAGTTGCGAATGCGTGCGAATAACAGACGTGCTGTGAGTGAGAAATCTTTAACTAAAGAAAAGAAATCACCCAAGACATCAGAAATATCTCTGAATTGGGATTTGGCCAACCAGAATTCGATTTGTCCACTTGAGAAAATAATGTTCCTTCAGATACGAGGTTCCCCGCTATGGTTAGGACCCACTTGCGTTTAAAAAATAATGGTCGGCAAGATACGGTACCGCCAAGGCATTAGGTTTTAATATTCATAGATAAAGCTGGCGATCATCTCAAATGGTCTTTCTGGGGTGGTCCCGGTGATATCTATATATATTCCAGCATGAGATGGGGTTAGTTGACGCTCTGGCGT
>OY744517.1:140900346-141022846 GCA_963556195.1 Sepiola atlantica
AGGAAATTAATCTGCTTACTTGTGGCTGACTTCTGTCGCCAAGAGCGGCCTCCACCCCGAAAACACCCTGCGTTTTGCGGTTCTTTCTTTGTTTTTTTTTTGTTGTTTTTTATTTCAACGAATGGGTTTCTAACTTCACAGTTAATAGAATTTGCACATTTCGGCGATGAAAAGATCGAAGCGGCCAATAAGAATCGAATTACCGACGAGAGAAACACATGAAAACAGTTTTTTGTTTTATTTATTTTAATTCTCAACAACACAAGAGTCAGATGGAAACGGATATATATGTGTGTGAGTGTGTGCATGTGTGTGTGTGTGTGTGAGTATGTATATGTGTGTGTATTTTTAGATTATGTCAGGGTTGGTAATGGGGGTAACAGCTTTTGACTGCACCGCTTTGGTTTGCTTAGATCGTTATTGCAAAAGAGGGCGGTTTTAAGTGTTTCATTCGAACCATTGTTTTCTCTTTACAGTAAAATGCGTTATCATTAACGAGATCTTTTTGACTTCAACGTTATTCTATACGGTAATGGAATATAAGAGCGTAAAAGTCGTTTCATGCCTTGCACACTGGATGGAATTTGTACCCGATGAACACAAAGAGTTACATCAGAAATTCATTACTATATATATATATATATATATATATATATATATGTACTATAAATATTCTTTTAATTAAATATTAAACTGTTTTATTACCTATAGACGATATCGTTTCGGGCTTTTTCCCTCATCAGTGCAGGAGTGGCGATTCCAGTCGTATGGGATCGAACGCAGTTCATAAATTCAGGCTAGAATTACGAGACGAACGCTCAGGACCACACAGCTACCGACAATCAGCACAGACAATGATTGAAATTTAGATCGGGGAGGCTGGGAAAGCGTTATTATTGCCAAACAGTGTTCAACGCTCGAGCAGAATATATATATATATATATATATATATATATATATATATATATATACATATATATAAAGTGAAGTCGGTTCGATTCTTCGCGTTTTGTCATAAATAGCCTTCGTCATAATAAATGAATATTTAATTGTGACCATTAGTCCATTACGGCAATTATCGGTGTCTGTTCTTTTTTAAAATGAAATTTGAAATTCCAGTCGAGTTTATCAATAACATACTATATTCGGCCTGGTATCTCCTTTAGTAAGAGACACTTCGCGATATACACAAGAATTCTAATTTGTTAATCATCAATTTATTTATTAAACGTTTTCTCAGCTAGCTGCATAATACGCACTAATATGGCTGAGTATAATCTAAGCCTTGAGCCAAGGTGTCTGCTTGATTTACGTTTATGTTCGCCCATTCACAAATGTTGTCTATCCATCTTTTCTTTTGTCAACCTTTCGACCCGCTTCCTTGTATTATGCTTTCAACGCATATTTTGCATAGCCCTACACTGGAGCTGGTATAAGTCGAGTCCCAAGCACCTCAACACCAATTTCCACAGGGTAGGCAGAGCTCTTTAACCTTGATTGGTAGTCTGCTTAGGAGAGGGCTAACTCTGATTTTCATGATGCCAAATCTATGGAATTTCATGTTAGATGGTAGAGGAAGGCGGCTGGATCATAAAAGATTAACGGTTTGCGATACATGATGCTGAATGGAAGAAGTTCCTAAAGTCAACAGTTAGGATACGATCCAATGAACAGCTGCATCTTGTTCGTAGGAGTCGCGACCACTAGCATGTATTTACTTTCTAGGGTACTTTCTCTGTGTGTACCTATTTAGCGGCAAAAATACTTCAAGGGTAGACAGGGCTCTATAGCTGTTTAGCAACTTTCCTCAGAGTAGGTTTTTAAAACTAGCATTAAACGATGCCCAATGAAAGATTTTAATCATCTATGTTGATACACTAATCTAATCGTTGCTTTTGGTACTGATAGAAATAGCAAATGGTGTCAAAAGTCTCTGAGTAAGTATTACTTCACAACCGTTATTCTATTTACTTTAATGCTTTGTTTTAAGACTGAAATTCAAACAGTCATTATATGTTATAAACATGTTTAATGGGTTGAATGTTTGCGGTGCATGCGAATAACATATTTGCTGAAGGCGAAGATATTCAGCCAAGCGAAAGGAGCACAGAAGAAATCTGATTTTATATTTGACCACCCAGATTTGTATTTCTCTTTGAAAAAAGTAAGCGTTTTTTAGTTGAAGACTAGAAGAAAATAATGTTCGTGCAGATAAGAGGTTCCCTGTTGTGGTTATGACTCATTCAGAGACTTTCGGATTTAAGACTGTCCAGATATGGAACCCCTGAATAGTACATTTTTATGTGTTCATAGATTTTCACCAGATAAACTTCTTCAAGTGGTTGCAGGCTGGCCATTATCTCAAGTGGTCATCTTCTGGGTGGTCGAATGGGAATGACTGAGAAAAAGACCGAACATCAAAGATTTCCAGTCGAAAGTAGATATATTTCAGGAGATCGGCAGCGAAAGGGATGGAACCTGGTCCTCTATGCTTCACACTGTTTTATTTCTTCTGGAATCTGACAGGCAGTTGGATCGGTGTGCCTCAGAGAGAAATGCACTCTAGGGCTTTAAACTATGGGACTTGTGTTTTGATTTGGTCGGGTTAAGATTTCTCATATGCAAGTCTGTTATTAAAAAGAAGAAAACGAGCATCATTGTAACCTTCAAAATAATACAACATTGTTATTTGTTTAAACGAGGTTGTTATCTGATTTGGAGGGAGAATTGTTCTGGCACAACGAGCGAACGATCACGGCCTGTCCATATATGCAAGCTTAATTATTAAAAGTTACATTCCTATATTTCTACATAAAAATCCAATTCACAAATTTACTATTTGCTTGCGAAGTTCATAGGGAAAATATATAAATTCTAATAGTTATTTCACTCAGACAAAAGAAATTGTCTTAAATAATAATAATAATAATAATAATAATAATAACCACATGAGAGAGGCGCAAGCATAGGCTGACACCACGAAAATTATGGACAGAGGATCGAGGAGGGAAAGCGCAAACCAGACCTCCACTGGAAGAGCGCAGACAGCTCTGGGACCTTGGGGAGGCTTGTTGCCACTCAAACCCCAGAGAAGACCAATGGCCCTTATCAGCGGGAAATCGATGGTAGATGGCTGTTGCGATACCGCAAGATCATCAGCGGTGATGAACGAAAAGAGGTGGGGCATACTGGAAGTCTGAGGAGACTTGTTGTCACTCAGACTCCAGGGAATACCAAAGGTTGTTGGCAGTGGGTGATCACTGACGATGACCAGTGTGATAACTCCTAGTGAGTAAATAATAATAATTCAATGTGTAATTATGAAAGTCACGCAGTCGCGAGGCAGAATGCGAATACACATGCACACACAACGTTGTTATATAATTTTCGTACTATAGACATTTTTCATTTCTTTCAAATTAACTAAAACAATCAAGGGATAACTCAAAAACCAATAAACCAAATTAGTTAAAACTTTGCACAACATTTTCTTTTGATAGGTTCCATAAGTGTGTAGAATTTAAGCATCATTAGCCAAGGCAACCCAGAGATCCAGAAAGGTCAGGCATGATTTTGTGTTATCCGTGTGTACGTACGCACATACGTACGTACATACGTATGTACCACCCTGTATCTCATCAACTATTTGATAGATTGAGCTGATTCTTGGCATAGATAGAGGTTCTAGTGTCTAATAGATGGCATTTTAATTTCAGTTTACCATATACCTTAGTTTTCCAGAAAATTCAAAAAAAACTTAAAAGTGACCATTGTATTGAGGCATAGCCTTTACAAAAGTAGTGACATTCCATGAAAAATGCCAGTATACTGAATCATATGCCCTTAATAGGGTTAAGATGAAAATTCATATACACTAAATGTACAAAAGCAAGGAAATTCCCAAATTTTTACACTTTTATTGCCATTAAGGGTATGCGAGCACAACAGGTCTATGCATTTTATTGGTAGGAATTTTTCTTCAGCGCACCTCACACACTTCATCCACTCATGCATAGAGATTTATACTGTAGTGATGTGATAATGAAATGGTTTGGTTGATATGTAGTCATACCCTTAATTAATGACAATAAAAGTGTACAAATTTGGGAATTTCCTTACTTTTGTACACCTTAACCCTATTAAGGGCATATGATTTCAGTATACTGGCATTTATCATGGAATATAAATTTAGATTTTAAAAATACACAGCATCAATAAAATCTCTGAAATTTATTAAAATAAACCACCCCATCCTCAATATCGCAGCCTGCATGACTTGCTTTTACACTGTTTCAAAACAAATAATTTATTTTTTCATCAAAATATTAATCATGCCTAATAAGAATAGCAATAATAGTAAAAAATAATAGTAAAAATAAGAAAATAGTTCCTCGAGTCTTCTTTTGAATTAACTGTTTAACGAGTTGTTTCAGTGTCTAGAATTAAACAGGGAACATTTTCCATGGGATTTTAAATCGTTTTCTTGACGATAGAGTAACACAAATAAATAAAAGAAATACAACGAAACAATTTTCGCTTCTTACTAAAAACTGAAACTACTTTGTTGCCACTCGAAACTCGAATGTGATTTTTCAGGTTTGAAACTGTTCATTGAAAAGCAATTTAGTTTTAAAAGGAAAATTTAAGCATGAATTTTATATTCACTCATGCCCTACCAATGAACAATCTAAAATTACATACGGACAATTTTCACCAGAATTTTTAACTACTTCTGTGAACAATAAGATAACACAGGGACATAAAATCATAATAAAAAAACATTTACTTTATTTTATGTCCCTGTGTTATTTTATCGTCCACAAAATTAGTTAAAAACATTTATTTTATTTAAAATATACAAGCAAAAAAATAAAACGAAGCCAGTTTTAATTTTAAAAAGTGGAACCAAAGAATTTGATGAAAATCAAACTTTCTTGAAGTGTTTTTAAAACTGTTTTTTTCATGTGCTTATTGGAGTCAAATATACATGTGTTCTAGATAAATACAATAACTTCGCGTACGTTTTTAATGTGTGTGGATCTTACTTTGATAATTACACATTGATTTTTAAAAATGTATTCTTAATCGAATATTTATTGAGAAAAAAAATGCCAAACCAAAATGTTAATATCCTTTCATAAAATACAAAATTTAATTAAGAAACTAAATCAATCAGAATGCATTTACACTTTTCTCTTAAATTCAACCATTTGAGGCTTTTGTTAATAATTGATGTATTATTTTGTGACCCTTCGAAATTTGAAAAAAAATTGGGGTAAAGTAGCCATTTTGGGGAGTTTTGTCATCGATCGATTCCATTGTACAAAATAAATATTTTATTCTGAATAGATACTCAGTTTTGTGGATTTTCCGACCATGTTTTTAATAGCAATAAAATGTAATTTGATTTAATTCCTTTGCGAAAATTACTTATACGACTAGGAAAATTGTTAAAATAGAGACATTTTTACATATTGACACAAACAGCAGCTGCTTTACGATAGTAATATAATATTTGAGCTTTCAGATAAAAAATATATACGTTTAAATTAACCTATTTATTTCTGAAAATTACTTGTATATCATAATAGTGTGTAAAATAATTCTATTTCGAATAAATAATTTTGGCTTCCAGTTTGTTTGAAATTGTATTCAAATATGTAGAGACTTTGGTGATACGTGTCAAAATTTTAATATTTATATTAATTTAGCATAAAAAGTTTAAGTTGTATACGGATTTTTTATATCATTCGAAAGAGAAATACATTCTGTATAAAGTGTTAAAAGTAAAAAATAATTTATATGATTTTATTAAAAAACATATTGATGAAAATAAAAGTTTCACCATCGGTCTTAAATCTATTTATGACAATCTATTTTATTAATATTTGGTTCTAGAGTGAAAGATAACAAACTTTTCAAATTGGAGCAGAACCGATTGATGTAAAATGCTGAATTAAAGTACCTTTTATTATATATGTATATATAAATGAATAAATGCGAAAGTTATTTTTATTCATCATACTTATATTACATACAAAAGAGCTCTATGTTATTTAACTAATTGATACACGGAAATACTGTATATATACTAGAGATTAAAGATCGAAACAGAAGATTCTATACGTCTAATTTGCATAATTATTTTTAAACTGTTCATAATAAATTAGTATTTTGTGTTATATAATTCTAATTTTACTTCCGTATTTTCCGAATATATATGCAATAGTTTTGTCGATATTAACAGTAATTAATTGAAGTGATTTGATAATAAAAAGGATAACTTACCAAATCGTTACTTAAAATATTTTGAATTATTTTCAAGGGAGGTAATTGGAATTTTCGCAATTATCTTTGTTTACAGTACGCGTACAACAACACAAATAGTGCGCACATTAATATTTTTCTGATGAAGTCTAGAAATGGAAAAATTTCAACTAAGTTCTAATTGTAAAATTAAAATGTGCCGACTAATTTGCAAATTAAAATTCCTTTGTTTTATTTATTTATTTAAAAAGAATTTGTGTAGGTTTTCAGCGTCCTAAATTATTTTAAAATGACCGTCATTCTATACGATTATTCGATTTTAATTTAAATCTTTATTAATATTTGTTACTACATCTTAAATTACAATGTAAGTTTGAAACTACAAATCTAATAATTGCATAGAATGTTGGCTTTTTAAAAAGAGAATTTCAGACGCTGAAAACGAACACATTGTAAAAAAAACGCCCCTAAACAGATATTCTTATTTACTTGTCTCCTCGTGAGGGCAAAGTTAGACAGAAGGTAGATTTTTAATGTAGGGTACTCAAGCTCCCCCAAAAGGAAAACTCTGGATTGGAACAAAAATTAAAATTGCCTTAGTCTAGAAGGACTTCTCCTTCACTGACCGAGGACATAATAGACAAAGTTTAACATCAGTACATATACTACACTTTGTTCTAAATAGTTATATTTTTATTGAATTATCACAATACAGATTTCAAAAGAAAGTTAAAATTGATTTAATTAAAAACGTTTTGCCATCTTTTAGCTCAGATTTATTTTTTCAAATCAGTCTATTCCCTCACAAAAAACACGCACACACAATCTGTATTTGAAATGGGGTTAGATTTTCTCTTTTCTTCTGCATGAAATTGAATTGGAAACTTTCTTCTTATTATTTTTCTACTAAACATTTTATATTTCTTCATTTGTTTTTAAATACTGCTTCAAACATTATATTTCTGTACCTTTTATTTACATACCTTTCTTTTTTGATCCAGTATTTTCTGACAATGGAAAAAACTTTAAAATAAGTATGTAAAATGTAAACATGACTATATATTTAAATAATACGCCCCCACCCCCCATCCTCGATTAATTACTGCCCGGAGGGCGGGTACGTTTTGCTAGTATGAATATATATATATATATATATATATATATATATATATATATATATATATATATATATATATATATATATATATATATATTAAGCACAGTTTCACTACTTCCGGTGTTTCCTTAATTTGCAAAAAATGGCTGATAATCGATATAACGGACATGAACCCAGTGTTTTCTCAGCGGGTTTTAATGTATTCGCGAAACTATTGATATCATGAGATATAAAATTTTGTAAACTTCATAAAGAATAGAATACTATAGAATACACACACACACACACACACACACATATATATATATATATATATATATATATATATATATATATATATAAGTTTTTTTTATATTGTTGGCTAAGGATTTGTTAAAGTCAATTACTAAGGTAGACACTTTAAAATATTGTAGCTCGTCTCTCTCTCTCTCTCTCTCTCTCTCTCTCTCTCTCTCTCTCTCTCTATATATATATATATATATATATATATATATACATATATATATATTAATATTATATATATATACATATATATTCATTTATGTATTAATATATTTATTATAGAAGATCAGAACAACAACCGATGCCGTTTTAAATTTTTCTTAATAATCGAGCACTCTGCTCGGATTCTCTCTTAATAACCTTATATATAATATATATATATATGTATATATATATATGTATACATGTGTATATATATGTATATATATACATATGTATATATATATGTGCATATATATGTCTGTATATATATATGTGTATATATATGTATATATATATATATATATATATATATATATATGTATATATATACATATATATATATATAAATACTATTTATATTGATATAAATATATATACATATTTATATATTATGTATAATACAATACAGTGAATATTTTATTTAAGATACAGTTTTCGGTAGAGAATATCCCCCAAAACTAAACACGTGTATACACGTGTGTGTGTGTGCGTGTGAGTATTTGTGTATGTGAAAGAGATAGGGATAGAGTGTGCCGTATTTTGTCAATAACTAATGTTGCAATAAAAATAAAAATCGGTTAAAAATTAGCCAAAACTAATATAAAATTCAATTAAAGTTTAAGTTAAATATTTCAAATTTAAAGATAAAATTAACAAATTAAACGAATTAATTTTAACATCATACATTAGAACGTTAACTTCTATGTACTATAGCAGTTTATAGATGTTGGTATTTCGGATGTGAAAGGCGAGATAAGAAGGGTAAACATTAATGTGTCATCTATGGAAGTTATAAGCGTGATAACATCTAATGGTGAAACCAAAAAAATATATAGTAAAAAAATATTTACTTCATCTTATGTATATTTAATTTGGTTTTATATTTTGATATTCTATAATTATTTTTTTTATATTACCATCATTAGATTTATCACTCTGATGATCTCCATAAATGACACATTAACTCTTAACCTTTCTTATCTCCCCTTTCACATCCGAAACCCACGACATATTTATAAACATTTAGGATTATAAATTAAAAGTTTATAAAATACTTTTTCTAACCACCAGATTTTAAAAGTCGATATTCAGAACATCAGAAAGTTTCATCGGATGCCTCGCTGGCCTGGCAGGCCGAGAGCAGGCTGAAGGCGTTTCCTCGAATACTGGTGATGGAGAGTCGCTCGTAGAGTCAAGTAAATACACTGTGGTCCCCTGTGTGGCGTGTTATTAATAGACCAAGGCGGTTGATGAGGTCCCGTGAGGCGGGGCCCATCGCTCTACCCGTCTCCACGGCGATCGATTGGAAGACAAATCTGTCGAGAAGATCGGCGTATGTTTGATCGCTTACGGTCCTCCACTGACGCTGCTATATGTCCAGGGTTTGGCGCCAATTTCGTTACTGATAAGAGCGCGATGTTTTTGACACAAGTCGCATCCCATATTAGCAACTTGCCGTTGTCAAAGGGAAACACGATTAGACAATTGGACAGTTTGCCATCTCCTATGTCGAGGCTAACTGGTCAGAGGATCAACACGACGCCAAAGATGTCAAAGGTCCGCCGAACGAAATCGTTGAGAGCGCCTTGTCTAGGGAATCTGCCGGCGCTACTTCACCGTGATAGGGTGTGCAGTGCATACACGTCAACCGATGACCACAACGACACCCGTGGACGCTGTACACTCACGAACCTGTGCGCAAGACGACGGCAAATCTGAGCCAATCATCATGTACTCGGTAATGAAATTGGTGAACTACCTGTAAGATGATTATTCAGCGCCATCTTGCTTTTAATACGGTTCAAAGTTTTACTTAGAGACAGACACGAAGCACAAAGATTATGAAAGATGATAAACATTTTTTTTTAATTTAGCAATTTTTCAATCCTGTTTTGGATTCAAAGATTTTCAGAAAAAAATTCTTGAAAATCTCGTCTACAATTTGTCTTCTACCGCAGGAGATGGCATTTTATGAAAGGGAAATGATGGAGAAAGCGAAAGAATGATTTGGTGATTATCGCAACACTAACGAAACAATCGAGCCACGTTCTAGAAATGTCTTATATATATATATATATATATATATATATATATATATATATATATATATATATATATATATATATGTTTATGTGTGTACAATTATATTATATATATATACGTAGAGACGAAAGATTTGTCTGTAGATAATCATATATATATATATATATATATATATATATATATATATATATATATATATATATATATATATTTCAATTAATTAAGTTCATGAGATGAACTTAGAAACAATATTTTTTCAAAAGTGTTCAATACAAAGTAGAACTTTATAAAAATAAACGAATATAAACATTAGCACTCGCGTAGGCTGTTCTAATGTTTATATATGTATAATTATTATAATTTTAGATTTTTTTCGTATATAATATATACTATAACGACTTTTGCTGACATTCGTAAGTTTCGAATCTTGATGTCTTAAAATTATACCCCATTGTTAAGAACGCAAAATTATAAAGGAATTTTTACATAAAGGTTAGAAAATGTACCTTATTTTAAATAGAAAACAATATGGTATTATAGCCAACGTAAATGTTAAAGAATAAGGGAATTAAAAAAAACATTAATATGAAATACATAGTTTGTATAAACTCCGAACTTAGTTTCGTATTCAAATGAAGTAAATAGATACTCACAATATTAATGAAGTAAATTATGCAATGAGAATTATCTTTGAGTTAATTTAAATATTTTATGGATAAATAATAAGCATCACTTGCTAATATTGTAAAATTAAATTTGCTGGAATAGGTTGCGTTATTTATGTTGCTAACTCTGAATTGTCGTTTCAAGATGGTAGACCTATGTGAGTTACAAGGTTTTCATTTTGAACGGTTGTCTATCATATTATGTCACTCTAATTGTATAATTTTTTCAAATTAAGAACTTTTTATGTACTTTTCTGACTGACGAGCTTGAGGTGAACAGATCCAATATCGACATAATTATGCTGCTTGGTTTACGTTAAGCGAAACGATTGGTAAAATAATTTGCACTGAAAGGTATCTGTTTTGAAAATGTTTTTGAAAATGTTTTCTAAAATAAATCAAAAAATATTGGTCTTTGGAATATAAATGAACTGTTCTGACTCACACACATATATATATATATATATATATATATATATATATATATATATATATATATATATATATATATATATATATATATATATAAAGTGGTGTACTAAAAGCGAACTTTTAGGAAAAGTGAAACCTATTGTGAAGAGTATATAGCTCAATATCCAGGATAGATTCATTCTCTCCGCTGGATTTTTCGACACCGGACTTTTTAGCAATCGGACATTTGCTTGCATTCGGGCAGAATTTTGCCCTGTGTTTCTTCCCCCTACAACTTTTATTTTATTTTTTCAAATTTTAAATCTTGGCCTTTGCCAACTTATCTATCCCAGCGACTTCCTCTGATGATAAGATTTTGATCTTTGAAAAGCCTGGCTTAAGGAAAATTTAACTTGAATAAATTGCCTTTTTTGCGGAATATACCTTGCTCTGAGCAATTGAATTGAATTATGATTTGACTTTTGCTTCTCTAATTCCTTTCCATTCTTCTTCATTATATATATATATATATATATATATATATATATATATATATATATATATATATATATATATGACTGTCTCAATGTTATTTTTACGAATTAAAAAAATGTTTTTACTTTTCTAGTTTTAGTATGCTTTAATTATCATTTCTAAGTTTTCGTAAGTAATATTGAAATCTATACACAATATATCATATCACCTTACAATATTATATGTGTACACATGAAATTATATATATATATATATATATATATATATATATATATATATATATATATATATATATATATATATATATATATATATATGTATGTATATATATATATATATATATGTATGTATATATATATATATATATATGTATATATATATATATATATATATATATATATATATATATATATATATATATATATATATTGTTGATTATCGTCTTTTGAAGCTGCGATCAAAGTTCATAATCTATTCCGCCTTCGGTAAGAGGAGGAAAAAGAATATTTTAAAAATTAATTGCGGTTTCTTATAATAAAAGTCATACAGTTTGTTACATTAATTGATGAAATAAAAGTTCTATTTAAAGACAATAATTTATTTACAAAAATAATTTTACAGATAAAATTAAATACACTAGAGTACACTTCGGTTACTTATAAAACAAATTAGCAATCTTTGAATTAATTTCGAGAAATAACAAAAAATATATTAACACCAAACACTTGACTTACACAAAAATTAATAAGTAAATTATATCGATTAAGATGCTTCTCTGTTTTTAGACAACAAGTCAGCCATGTTAATTATTTAGTACGTTAAATTTTACTTTGTCTAGCTTTACATTACTTTGCTATTTTTCATGTATTATTAAAATCACGTTAACTCTCGGATTACGTCAAGTTGAAACAGCTATATATATATCTATCAATCTATATATATATATATATATATATATATATATATATATATATATATATATATATATATATATATATATATATATATATATGTGTGTGTGTGTGTATTTATATATATATAAACCTAAGTCGTTTTGAAAAAACACCTCATATTTACTTTAAACACACTTTATTGACAGACAATTGTTTGTTCCCATATCGAGAACCTATATTTTATGATATAAAAAATATCACTAATAGATATGAAGAAGTTTCTTTAGCGTATAATATCCCACAGTCAGAGTTAAAATCAGAATGCATCTGACATTTATTTAATTTATACATAATATCTTTTAACATTTTATTTTAATATTGAACTAAATATCATTTACATTTATAATTATATTAATATGTATATAAATTATTTTATTTTATTTATTTATATGAATCATAATAAAATATAATTATCTTAATACCTTACTGCAGTTTAATGGTGTCAGCGATCATCAGAATCGTCTCAAAGTGGAATAATACTTTGTTTATTATATTTATCTATATGTCTATAAAATAGAGACTTTTTCCGCTTTCAAATTAGTTAGAGGAGGCAGGAAAACTAATGCATCAAACACATAAAACATCACGACTACCTATACACCGTTACCTAAACTGTGTTTCCAGAAAGTTTCACATATTTATAACATACATCATTAATTTCTTATTATTTATCCCATACGACTAACTCCCCTAACTACATGCTCCAAAGACAGGATAACACGCTAATTTCTCTCTATGATTTATTAAATCTTACACTCCTCAAACACCCCTTTGCAATTATTTCACAAGGAAATGCGATACACTTTCACCGCTTTAGAATTAGTAAAACACCTATTATTTCGACACAACTGAGAAACGGGGATGGGTCACCCTATTAAAAACAGAACAATACAATAGGAAATAGGAAGTAAAATCAACTGAATCTTTGTTTGTGAAAAGCCCTAACGATTGGCTAAGAAAATTACAAAAAATCTGATTGGTTACCTCGCTAGACTAAATACAACCTGTATATATAAAACACCCGGTAACACAAACTCTACCCGGATGAAACGCAGAATCCTCTGTGTAGCTTAATTGCCATAAATATATTTTCATAACTTATTACGTAGCTTTACTCACGTATCGAGCACTGTTATAATAAATACTGAAAATTGATACATAAAAAAATATATCCCCTTATACGTTTCTATAAAAACACCCGGTAAACTAACTCGATGCATTTACGCCTGACAATTCCCTCCAGGGATGAAATGCGGAAGCCTCTGTGTAGCTTAATTATCATAAATATATTTTCATAACTTACTACCTAGCTCTACTCACGCATCGAGCACTGTTGAAGTAAATACTGAAAATTGATACATAAAAAATTATATCCCCTTATACGTCTCTATAAAACACCCGGTAAACTAACTCCATGCATTTTAGCGTGAAGATTCCCTCCGGTGTGAAACGCGGAAGCCTCTGTGTAGCTTAATTGCCATAAATATATTTTCATAACTTACTACCTAGCTCTACTCACGTATCGAGCACTGCTGAAGTAAATACCGAAAATTGATACATAAAAAATTATATCCCCTTATACGTGTCTATAAAAACACCCGGTAAAACTTACTCCATGCATTTTAGCGTGACGATTCCTTCCGGTGTGAAACGCGGAAGCCTCTGTGTAGCTTAATTGCCATAAATATATTTTCATAACTTACTACCTAGCTCTACTCACGTATCGCGCACTGCTGAAGTAAATACCGAAAATTGATACATAAAAAATTATATCCCCTTATACGTGTCTATAAAAAACCCCGACAAAACTTACTCCATGCATTTTAGCGTGACGATTCCTTCCGGGGATGATACGCGGAAGCCTCTGTATAGCTTAATTCCCATACATATATTTTCATAACTTACTACCTAGCTCTACTCATAAAAATATGATTTCTGAATAGTTTATTTCACCTGACCCTGACCACAACAGTTATCAGATGAGAATGATTAGTAAGAAATGAATTCTCTTTAAATTTTAATTAAATAAAAATTATTTAGAATTTAAAAAAAATGTACTTATCTGGATTCGCTTAACTTTTATGGTAAATGCGCATAATACGTCATTTTTTAAATTCACAAGTTTAAATAGTTTTAAATATTGGGGAAATATCCCAGTATTTCTATAATAGTGTTCAATACATTAGAAAATAACTACAATAATACTAATAACACAAATAATGAATGACTACACAAATGCAAGCATAGATCTTATCAGGTTAATCGGAGACCTAAGATCTATATTTTGTATACATTGAGAAATATATTTGAAAAATAATCATATTGGTTTATATAGAGATGATAGCATTGTTATAATTAGAGACTTTAGCTAGTTCAAACATGAAAAATCCAGGCAGATTATAGATATTAAAATTAAATTATAGACATAAGTATTGGTAAATATAAAATCTACTAACTTCCGAGATATTACCATCAGTTTAGATAAAAGTATATATGAAGTGTACTTAAAAGAAAATAGCAATTCAATACACATACACCCAAACCTCAACATACCTGATCCATTATAAAACATATTCGTAACTCTATTGAGTATAGACCATGGACAATGGACAATGGACAAGTATTTCATAACTTACACAACATCTATAGCTATAATTATCGTGAGTATGATGAAGGTATAATTACATATAATAAACGGGACACACAAACTAATACAAATAGTAGGAATAAAAATGCATTTTGATTCACCCTGCCATATAATCAGATGCTAAAACAAAACTAGGTAAGAAATTTCTAAAAATTATGAACGAAAATTTTTCCGCTACGAAAATTGAAAAAAAAAATTCTTTCACTGAAAACATAGAAATTATTATATAATAACAATATACTAAAAAATCAGCAAAGCTAAAAATAAATTAACAATTAAAAGGTATAAACAGTAATGATTCAAATAGAAATATGAAAAGTAAACTTGAAAACAAAAACCAAACAAAAAATAATGCAACTGTATAATAAGTATAAATTGCTTCCTGTTTTAATAAAAAACGTATAACGTATGAAGTTTAAAAATAATCAAAAGCTGAGTAACAAAAATACTATATGGAGGAAACCAGCTTAGATTTTAAAATCTGTAATAAAACACTACATTTAATAATAGCAATTAGAGATAAAGTAATCAGTGTCTAGCCATTTTGAAGAACTTCAATACAGTAAAGGTTATCCGGTAATAGAGTGGAAAATCTTAAATGTGTTCGGATATGTACATTCTTAGACGATCGGTGTAGATCATGGCAGAGAGAAAAAATAGAAATTAAAATTTTTAAAGATGTATACAATTTACTAAACCATAAAAGTGAAATATCTACAAACTGTAGACATACAATACATTTTACTTTGGGATAGCTACTATAAAATAAGGGTGAAAGAACACACTCAAAATCATAAGTATAACACATTTCAATTTGCTTCTATAAGTTAACAGGGTGGCTAGTAAATTAAACTAAAAGCCTTTATAGCGTAGTAATATAGAATTGAAATCTCATACATTAGTGCGTAAAAGAGAAACAAAAAAAGACAATTGTGCTGACTGAGTCAACACAGCTGAACAGGTCATAGGTAAGTTAAACATTTATCTCTTAGATCTATCTAAAAACAAAGAGGCTTCCAAACTTTAGGAAAAATGAGTAAAATTTATTGACTTAGGTGAACGAATATTCTATTGATTGTCGGGTAATGTAAATATTAGCTCCTTATAGGATGCAGCTGGACTGATTGCAAGACAGACATTTCTGTGTATCTTGCTTGTCTTAAATATATTTTATACAACTACTAAACTCTATGATATAAATTAGGGATTGTTGAAATAAATACTAAAACTAATATATATATATATATATATATATATATATATATATATATATATATATATATATATATATATATGAAATAGCGTGTATGTATATCATCCAAATTATCCAATGGAAATATTTTTAAAGTAGCAAAGATAACAACTCAGCTGATCGGGTTTCTGACCGACAAAAACCGAGACACAAATAGGAAAAAATAATAGCTATGAGATATTCTAATGAAAACAAATCGATTATTGCATCTGAATTTTCTGAATCAGTTTAGAATTATTGGCATTTTGATGTACAAACTATTTTACTTTCTTGCACTATAGCAGGAAAAATCCCAGCAGAGTGATCGATTAATTAAGAAATAAAATTAAAAATAAAGAGCGTAATATTTATTTATTTTGGTACAGAAAAAATTAGTGCAACATTCGTACCGTCGGTTTCAAGCACAGAAGGACTTAGTCATCCGGCTCTCTCCAGCTTCTGTTGTAATCTGTTTCGGAAATGTGAAATCACGTGTCACTCTCGTTTGGACGCGTTATTTGCTTAGAGTGTTATGTATGTTTGTTTAAATTTAGTGTAAAGAAGGTTTAATAAGGTTTGAAAAAAAGGGGAGGGGTGAAAAGTAACAGTTGAGATTTAAATCGAAGAAGATTTAAAGAGATATAAAAAATAAAAAATATTTCTATATAATTCCCGTGAGCCAATATTATGAATATCGTATATTTGGCCGTTACTGTTTTGGGGTTTAATGATCTGTCTTCTAAAGGAATATGGGAGAGAAAATGGGTTTAAGGATTATACTTATGAAGAGATTAAAAGGTTAAAGGAACAACATTAAATTCAAATTTAAATCCTGGATTAAAGGACTTTAAATCAATCCCAAAGGAATTTAAATAAACATATCATCCGGGTAGTCTAAGGGCAGTAACTCTGCAGGATTTCTGAATTATTTGTATTCGGGATTTAACATTATCAACTAAGGTATAGTAAATGCTTATGGGGCTGATAAAATTGGTATGCTGATTAAAACTGGTTAAGAGATAAGAGTAAGGATTGAGTCGGCAAGATTGGATCTGTTTGGGAGATTAGCATTATGACCGAGAAATGGTGGATAGAGCCGGATGGCTAAGTCCTTCTGTGCTTAAAACCGACGGTACGAATGTTGTACAAATATTTCTGTACCAATATATATATATATATATATATATATATATATATATATATATATATATATATATATATATATATATATATATATTATAGATACTAGGTGAAACGGTTTATGACATATTAATTTGCATACGTTCCAAGAATTTAACATAAACAACAGTTTTGTGTACGATCGTTTCTGAGACGATATGGATTCCTATTGATACACAGTCTCTTCATAATCACAGGGTACGGACGCCAAGTTTGAAGTTAACACATACTATCAAGACAAGAGTGTAGATCATTCTTAGTTATACTGCAATTTGAAGGAGATTAGGATATAATTAATTACATCCACTTCAAATAGCATACAAAGCAAATAAATAGAATATAAAAAAATATACAAATATGGAAAATAAAGATAGTCTACAGGATAGGCACAGAAAAACATACGGTAAGAATAGGATTTATTTTTACAATTATAAAATATTTTCCAAGAAAAAATACAAAAATATGGGAAACTATAGTTAAAAAATAATTAATAGATAAATTCGACATTATTTTAATAGAACTATTTCAAGAAACATTACTATTAAACTTATCTTACACGCACACACACACACACACACACACACACACACACACACACACACACACATATATATATATATTTTTGCTGCGGTCTATATCTGGCAGCCATTTTGTTTTGTATTATTCTCTACACAGTCGGAGAAGAATAAAATATTATTATTCTTCTGGTCTAATTATTTTTGAAAAAGGGATGTCTTTTCCCGAAATATCAAATAGTGATTTTTAATCACCCGGACATCACACGAACAGCTAAAACACTCTTGCTGTTATGTAAGAAAAAAAAAAAAAAGGAAAAAAAAGGAAAAATAAATAGTAAGTCTTATATCGTACTCGATTTATTTTTATTGTTTTTGTTCCTTTCCTTTCAACTTGCATCTTACCCGGAATTGCATTGCCCACAGCCTTTCAAAAACTTACTAATATATATATATATATATAATCATCAATATGCATAAACCAATTGATATAAAAATATATATCTTTATATCTTTTCTCTATTTATTTCTTATTTGTTGACGTATATGAATGCAAAATGTCGTTTAAAACATTTTTTCTCTCAAATAGCAACTTTGTTTGCCGTGCCTTCTGCTTTCCCCAGTATATATATATATATATATATATATATATATATATATATATATATATATATATATATATATATATATATACATGAATACATATATATACATATATATATATATATATATAAATATATATATATATATATATATATATATATATATATATATATGTGTGTATATATGTATATATATGTATTATATATACTAGCAAATATATGCTCCCTCCGGTCACATATTTTTGCTAGGCTGCCGCATCAGAAATGAAGGCTCACGCGTAAGCCAATAGAGCCCCAGTCATATTTCTGTGGTGGTTAGACATTGATTTTCTGTGTTTATGACCAAGAATATTTTTAGTTGAAAATAAAGGAAAAAAAAATTCGGCCCTACCCCGATTTTTGTTGTTCCCTCGCCCATAAATAGAAAGACCTGTAGTTTAAAAAGAAAGAAAACATTTTTTTGTACCCCCTCAATTTTTTTATATTACCAGTCATTGAATTTTTTTTTAGTTAAGAAAAAAAAGAAACATTTTTTTGACCGCCTTCCCCCAATTTTTTAATCTCCCCCCCTATACATGTAAATATGTTTAATTAAAAAGGAAAAAAAAAAAACCTAACCCTAATTGTAACGACGGGGTCAAAATTAGCGTGGGTCCTAAAATGAAAAAGCACCAAAAAATCAAATACAGTAAACACAGTGTGTGTGTGTGTGGGGGTTGTTTAATGACCTTTTTTTAAATTAAACAATTTGATTCTACAATCAGTTGTATAGTTTTCCAGTACAATGTGTTAGTTTATTTTGTTGACATTAAAGAAAAAAAAAATACATCTTTTTTTTAATAAATAAAACATGGTATCATAAATTCTGTTGAGGTCGTGAAAAAATGATAATATTGGATATGAAAGTATTAAGAAATCAAATACAGTAAACACGAAACGTTTTTTAATTCTCGGAAAGAAAAAGTTTACCTGAACTGTGTGTGTGTGTGGGGGGGGGGGGCGTGCGCGCGTTTTTATATAGTAATTTTTAAATCAATTATTATTTTAATTAAACAATTTGATTTAATAAAGTTGTGTTTTAAAACATAATGGCTAAGAATAAACAAACTTAGGACGGTTTTAAAAATGGAAAAGTGAGCACGGTGTTTGCAAGCGTTGTTGTTTACATATTTAACGTGCCACATTAACGTCGGCTGCTTAATCAGATCGCCATATTTAATTACCGGAGGGAGGGAGGACACCACTGATTAAACAGCCAATCGGCTGCTTAATCAGATCGCCATATTTAATTACCGGAGGGAGGGAGGACACCACTGATTAAACAGCCAATCGGCTGCTTAATCAGATCGCCATATTTAATTACCGGAGGGAGGGAGGACACCACTGATTAAACAGCCAATCGGCTGCTTAATCAGATTGCCATATTTAATTACCGGAGGGAGGGAGGACACCACTGATTAAACAGACAATCGGCTGCTTAATCAGATTGCCATATTTAATTACCGGAGGAAGGGAGGACACCACTGATTAAACAGCCAATCGGCTGCTTTATCAGATCGCCATATTTAATTACTGGAGGGAGGGAGGACACCACTGATTAAACAGCCAATCGGCTGCTTAATCAGATCGCCATATTTAATTACCGGAGGGAGGGAGGACAGCACTGATTAAACAGCCAATCGGCTGCTTAATCAGATCGCCATATTTAATTACCGGAGGGAGGGAGGGAGGACACCACTGATTAAACAGCCAATCGGCTGCTTAATCAGATCGCCATTACCTGGCACACGCTAGGAAGTAAGTGTAGTATCTGTTCCGATGGATACTGCACCCTATAGACGGATGTCGTCTTGTCCTTCGGGGCTTGATTCCACCTGTCTGTGGGTTTGTCCTGTGCAGTTCTAGGAGGTCCACCCTCCCAGGCTTCGCCTCCCCTCTTTGGGGAGGAGTAAGTTTATTGCTTCCTGCTTGAGGCGCCCCTACCGGGGAATGCCGACGGGGCTTCCCAGGCAATTTTTAAATGGCCAGAGTGCTCACCTCTCGAGCGCTGGCTTTTAACCCCACTTACTCGACCCAAGCTGTGGTCACATCTTACTTGTGGGAGTAAGATAAAACTGGCCTTGTGCCTAACTCCTGCAGAGGAGTAAATAAATATTTAATTACCGGAGGGAGGGAGGACACCACTGATTAAACAGCCAATCGGCTGCTTAATCAGATCGCCATATTTAATTACCGGAGGGAGGGAGGACACCACTGATTAAACAGCCAATGACTTTGCAATTTTAACAGTACTCGCATTTAAATGGTTTAGAAAACACGCCGGTTATGATGAAAATGGCTTTAATTAATTGTATGAATAATGTTTATTAATATAACCTTATCGGAAAATATTGTAAATACATATGTAAATTTGATAATAGCAGTTATAAGTGTATATTTGTAAATATGAATTTAATTGAAGGTTTAAAGGAATGACTTATGTTAATGGACACACCCATCTGCTGTCTGAACTACTTTTGGTGACAGTATATAAAGAATTTCAAAAAGATTAGTTTCAGTAAAATAGTCATACTGGAGTTTCGTCTTCAGACAGACAGATACATAAACTCCATTATTAATATATATATATATATATATATATATATATATATAGAGAGAGAGAGAGAGAGAAACTTGAAAGATTGACGTAAATAATACAAACATAACATTTACTAATATATTCATATCGTTTTATTTGAAAATAAATTAATGGAGTTTTAAGTAAGTTTTAATATGTTCGTGTTTAATCTTTTCGATTTTACTTTCATTCCAGTGTATAGAACATCCGCGGCTAAATAATATATATATATATATATATATATATATATATATATATATATATATATATATATATATATAATTTAATAATTTTATAATTTTATAACGCGTTTCGAGCGTGGTGCGCTCTCATCAGATATTTGAATTAATTTGAAGAAATGTCTTTTGATTTGAAAGAGTGTTGTTTCATTTGAGGAAATGTATGATTATCTGACGTTTCTGAGCATGTGTGAGTGTGCGGGTATGTGTTTATGTGTTTTTATATTTTCATATTTTTTATTTTTTAATTTGCTTATCTTGGTCAAAGTCGTGTGTGTTTTTTAAGTACGTGTGATTCTGACCTTTATTTTATCGGTCATCTCTATTTCTTTAAGTGTTTCGGTTTTTTTAAAAAAATTTATTATTTTTTATGGTCTTGACGCCGTGTTGTCTGTTCTGTTTGTGTGTCTGTGCGTGAGGTTAGTTTTGAATCTTGTACATACACCCATATACATACACACATGTATATATACATATATGTGTATATATATACATAGTTGTATGGTTAGATAGATATATAGAGAAAGATGGGTAGAAAGATAAACGGATATATAAATGTGCATGTTAACCCATATCCATTTTTGTATGCATGTATGCGTACACACACACTCGCGTGTCGCCCATATATTCTACGCATGTGGGTGCTTACACGTACATGCGAATACGTACATCCGTGCGCATGTACAGGGCTCCCGGAACTAAATTAGTTACATTTGACGTCAGCAGCTTATATATCAACATACCCCATGATTTAGGTAAACAGGCGATATCATACTGGATTTACAAACGCCCACAAATACTACACCACATATTCACCAAACAGTTCATCCTCGACAGCATAGACATTATTCTCAACAATAACTGTTTTGAATTCAATAACAAAAAACTACATCCAGATTCTAGGTACAGCAATGGGAACTAAAATTGCACCAACATATGCCACCCTAACACTGGCCTAGCTAGAGAAGATTTTGTATGAAAAGATAGAAGAAATATATGGACAGAATATTAATATTCTCTTCATAAAACCTTAGAAAAGATACCTTGATGATTGTGTCATCCTCTGGGAACCCACATGGAAGGACATCAATGAATTACACAGCATACTACAAAACATACACCCCAAAATTAAATTCACCATTGAACACAGTCACAGAGAACTACCTTTTCTAGATGTACTAATTAAAATTAAAAACAATCATATTATCACAGACATGTACCACAACCCTAAAGACACCCAACAATATCTCCATTTTAGAAGCCATCACCCCAAAAGCTGCTTAAAATCTATACCCTACTCCGTAGCACGCAGGATCTGTACTATAGTCAGTGAAAAAGGAACTACGGAAAACTTTAACAAGAAGAGGATACCTGCTACAAATAATACACACAGGTATAGAACTAGCAGAAAACATTCCATTAGAACAATTACGAATCCCCCAAAAAACGAAACAAAGAACAGATATTAACATACATCTCTACACACAACAAAAACAATCCAGAACTACTCACAGAAATAACAAGAAACCTAACCCTACTCAACCAAAACAAAAAACTAAACAACATATTAAAAACAACGAAAATAATAAAAAGCAAACGCCAACCAAAAACCTCAAGCCAATTTTAACCTCATGCTAATTCAACCAACACACAACACAAGTGGTCTCAAAATGCAACAAGGAACGACGTGGAGTCTGTGACATTATAATAGAGGGGAACTCATACACATTCAAAAATCTAACACAGACATTCACAATAAAAAAGACCTTGACTGCACCTCCAAAAACGTTGTCTATGTACTAGAATGTACAACATGCAACGAACCATACATAGGCGCCACACAAACATTTAATAATAGAGTATCTTTACATAAAAGCAACATTCAAATCAAAGAAAACCGTAAACTATTCGTCTCCCAACATGTGCACACATGCAGCGGAGGAAAATTTAAAATAATGCCAATTTTCTAAATCCAAGATTACACATACTTACTAACACAAGAAAACAACTTTATATTTAAATTCAACCCAGCATTGAAACGATCGTAACTCAAACTTGACACCATACGGACCACAGACGTCTACATGCATATAAGAACTGAGGTACACACATATATGGACGGGATCCCATGTACATGCGCACGCATGTACGTATGTGCATGTGTGTGTGGGCACCCCCGTGCACAGAATATATGGGCGACACGCGAGTGTGGGTATACGCATGCATGCATACAAAAATGGATATGGGCACACATGTATATCAATATATCCGCCTATCCTTTTACCCATCTTTATCTATCTATCTATCTATCTATCTATCTATCTATCTATCTATCTATCCATACACCTATATATATATATATATATATATATATATATATATATATATATATATATATATATATATGTGTGTGTGTGGGTGTATGTGTGTCGCTCACCTATGTAAAAGATTAAAAACTAACCGCACGCACACACACTAACATTACAGACAACACGGCGTCAAGGCTATAAAATAATAAATTTCAAAAGAAAACCAGAAACACTTCAAGAAATTGAGATGACCGATAAAATAAAGGTCAGAATCCCACATACTTAAAAACGCACACGACTTTGACCCAGAGAAGCAAAATAAAAATATAAAAATATAAAAAAACACCCGCACACTCACACATGCGCAGAAACGCCAACCAGTAATACATTTCCCCAAATGAAACAACACTCTTTCAAATCGAAAGACATTTCTTCAAATGAATTCACATATCTGATGAAAGCCCACCACGCTCGAAACGCGTTATAAAATTATAAAATTATAAAATGATAACATAACAAAATAATAAATTAATGTTGAACAAACTTTTTACAAATATTGGCAACCTTACTCCTTTACATATATACTTTTCTCTCGTTGGAACTGCACTGATACTGCACTACCCTATTTTTTCTCTATCTATCTATATATATATATGTACATAATAATGATATTTTATAAATAAATATTAATAATTTATTACCTACAGACATCGATGTTTCATGCTTACGCAATCTTCATTGCAGGAAGTTATTTATCGACGGTCGGTGAGCGCGAACTCCGATCATAAATCGCCACTGATTCACAGTCAAGAGCGTTACCCGTTGGCCACCACAAATTAGCTTGGAAGTTAGGAGGAATTTAACTTTGTAAATGCCAAGTCGGCGGGTATTTAAAACAAGCAGGTACATAAATATGGTATAAATCTTTTTATTACAAATGTTATATACACAATTTTGGCTACACATTCTAGCTTCTTGACAGCGGTGAATGCATGTGTCTCACATTTGTGCATACATGTTTCAGCGTTATTATGCTAAGCTTCTTAGGAGTTTTTTAGGGTGAAAATAAATAGAGAATGATTTTGATGAGAAACTTAAAAAACAAATGATCAGGTTACAATGTGACTGAAATTATTTTTGGTTGAACTGCCTCTTTCTTATTTTATCTATGTTCATATATTGATAGATGTCTATGTTGTGTGCATACCTCATTTCTCTTTATCCCCCTCTCTCTTGATATATATATATATATATATATATATATATATATATATATATATATATATATATATATACACGCATTATATATTGTCATCTACAGACATCTATAGACAGACTGCTTCACTCTATCACAGCTCTTCAGTCTGACTAGAACGGTAAATCATTCAAGCTGAGATTAAAACCTGATTATTTTTTTCGAAAACTCTGAGCTTTTATCCACAGTGCTGTCAGCAAAATCCAACTACCGAAGAGTGCTCTATTCTTTCACAAAATGCTCTTCATTATCGCTAATGGCAACTGTCGATTTCACTTACAACACTGCACAGCACATATATTGTTGGTATTTTTGCAGTTTTTCTTGTTATACTTGAAATAACACTTTTTACATGAGGGCGAAACGTTGAGATATCACTTTTAGTTTTTTGGTCTTTCATATTTCGCTTATTTTTTCATCTCATCTGATTTATCCTAATATATATATATATATATATATATATATATATATATATATATATATATATATATATATATATATATATATACATATATATATATATATATATATATTTATATATATATATAGAGAGAAATATATATATATATATATATATATATATATATATATATATATATATATATATATATATATATATATATATATCTATAGCATGTTAGATCTGAGTTGGATGTATTGTCCTTGACAGGAATACCTTCTGTAAGAGAGCTCAATGTATGTACAGAGAAACAATAAAGTTAGAATTTAAATAACTCAGAACACTACGTCAGTTTTACATGATAATTTCTTTCACTCTAAATTGTACCTTAATTTGAATTACTGTCTGTGTCAGTTTCTCGCGGTCGTGTGGTTCTGAGCGTTTGTCTTGTGATTCTAGCTTGAATCTACGAACTGCGTTTGAGCCCATTCGACCGCCTGCAACCGTTAATTATACACTTCAATATTTAAAAAATAATTATAGTCAAAAGCCCTTTTAAAGATGTTATAGTCTTAAAAGTAGAGCCCTGTTTGAAATTGAAAAGATTGTTTTCATTTCAGCGATAAACAAGTTCTGATCGAGCGTTGAACACTGTAGACGCCAAGACACTTCCTCCGCCTACCTGGCAAGTGTATCTAAATTTTAATTACTGTCTGCGTCGATTTCTAACGGTCGTGTGGTCATGAGCATTTGTCTCGTGATTTTAGCCTGAATCTACGCACTGCGTTCGAACCCATGCGGCCGCCTGCAACCGCCACTCCTACACTGTTGAGGGTAAGAGAGCCCGAAACGACGTCCTCTGTAGGTGAAACCACTTTAATATTTAAAACATATTCAGAGAGGGAGGGAGAGAGAGAAAGAGAGAGAAAGTGAGAGAGATAGAAAGTTGAGACAAATAAATTTATAACATTAATTATTCAAGAATGCAAGATCAACAAAGATTAGGCATGCGATCGTTTCTTAGATGTTAAGGAATCTTTATTTTCTTATTTTATTAACTCTGATATGTCTTCTTTAGCACCTGTTACAAAATATTACAATTAGAAGTCAAGCAAAAGACATCAACATTATTTTCTTATTTGACAAAATATATCAAATTATGACATGTAAATAACAAGAACACATGTACATAAATCTATACTACTACTTCTTCTTCTTCTACTACTACTACTACTACTACTACTACTACTACTACTACTACTACTAATAATAATAATAATAATAATAAAACGTCATCTTTCACCCTCCATCCAGCATATCGGTTGTTTCGAAAAGGATGTTGCCAAGGCAGAAAGTTCACTTCGTGAATTAGTACCGGGAGAGGTGGCGAGGAAGATGAATGTTCGTTCGTGAATTAATACCGGCCAAACGCAAAGGAATATAACTCGCACACATTTACAATGTAATTCCAGTTTTTCCAAATATGTTCGATCAAATGTTTTCCAATTAAAAAGGTACAACATAAGAAGTAAGAACAATGATTTCTGTTCAAAGATGAAAGTATATCACACATGTGAGGCAAGCTGATTGTTTCTCTGATACAAGTTGTTTCGTTCAATTTCGTTTCAATGAGTTCAAGTAGCTTCAAATCTAAGCTTATTATGAAATGCAAAATTATTTTATAAATATAGTTAAACAAGACTTAGAGAAACAAACGTTGATAAACTCCGCTGTAGTGTCATTAGCATCATATTATGTTTAACGGCTGTTTTACATACTGGCATATATTGGACCGCTTTTAGAAATTGACTTCAAAGCAATGTTATCTCTGCGCAGGTCTTTATTTGCCCCTCTGAATTCCATTCTTATCACTTCAACTCATGTTTCCTTGACCTTCCCCTGTAAGCTGACCCTGCACTCTAACTGTTCTACATCTACTAACCCTAAAACGTTGTCATACCATAGAACTCTCCAGTTCAGCACGCATCTCCGCATATTATCGAGATTTTATCTTCCCCTGAGGTTGTCAGATCTAACCCTGTCTTTAAGAATTACACTACACATCTATCGTATCATTATCATATGATTTCTCTCCCTGCACCGCATGACCTAATCCCTCACTGGCCAGATTTCACTTCCATACAGCATTATACTGCGTACAGATGACTGGCAGACTATTCCTTTGGTCGACAGTAAAACATATGCCTGTTTCTAGAGTAAAACATATGCCTGTTTCTAGAGTAAAACATATGCCCGTTTCTAGAGTAAAACATATGCCTGTTTCTAGAGTAAAACATATGCCCGTTTCTAGAGTTAAACATATGCCTGTTTCTAGAGTTAAACATATGCCTGTTTCTAGAGTAAAACATATGCCTGATTCTAACGTAAAACATGTGCCTGTTTCTAGAGTTAAACATGTGCCTGATTCTAAGGTTAAACATATGCCTGTTTCTAGAGTAAAACATGTGCCTGTTTCTAGAGTTAAACATATGTCCGTTTCTAGAGTTTAACATATGCCTGTTTCTAGAGTTAAACATATGCCTGTTTCTAGAGTAAAACATATGCCTGTTTCTAGAGTAAAACATATGCCTGTTTCTAGAGTAAAACATTTGCCCGTTTCTAGAGTAAAACATATGCCCGTTTCTGGAGTAAAACATCTGCCGGTTTCTAGAGTTAAACATATGCCTGTTTCTAGAGTAAACCATATGCATGTTTCTAGAGTAAAACATATGCTTGTTTCTAGAGTAAAACATATGCCTGTTTCTAGAGTAAAACATGTGCCTGTTTCTAGAGTAAAACATATGCATGTTTCTAGAGTAAAACATATGCTTGTTTCTAGAGTAAAACATATGCTTGTTTCTAGAGTAAAACATATGCCTGTTTCTAGAGTAAAACATATGCCTGTTTCTAGTGAAAAACATGTACCTGTTTCTAGAGTAAAACATATGCATGTTACTAGAGTAAAACATGTGCCTGATTCTAGAGTAAAATATTTGCCCGTTTCTAGAGTTAAACATATGCCTGTTTCTTGAGTAAAACATATGCCTGTTTCTAGAGTAAAACATATGCCCGTTTCTAGAGTTAAACATATGCCCGTTTCTAGAGTAAAATATATGCCTGTTTCTAGAGTAAAACATATGCCTGTTACTAGAGTAAAACATATGCCTGTTTCTAGAGTAAAACATGTGCCTGTTTCTAGAGTAAAACATATACCTGTTTCTAGAGTTAAACATATGCCTGTTTCTAGAGTAAAACATATGCCCGTTTCTAGAGTAAAGCATATGCCTGTTTCTAGAGTAAAACATTTGCCCGTTTCTAGAGTAAAACATATGCCCGTTTCTAGCGTAAAACATATGCCTGTTTCTAGAGTAAAACATATGCCCGTTTCTAGAGTTAAACATATGCCCGTTTCTAGAGTAAAACATATGCCTGTTTCTAGAGTAAAACATATGCCTGTTTCTAGAGTAAAGCATTTGCCTGTTTCTAGAGTAAAACATATGCCCGTTTCTAGAGTTAAACATATGCCCGTTTCTAGAGTAAAACATATGCCTGTTTCTAGAGTAAAAGATGTGCCTGTTTCTAGAGTAAAACATATGCCTGTTTCTAGAGTAAAACATATGCTTGTTTCTAGAGTAAAACATATGCCTGTTTCTAGAGTAAAACATATGCCTGTTTCTAGAGTAAAACATATGCCTGTTTCTAGAGTAAAACATATGCCTGTTTCTAGAGTAAAACATATGCCTGTTTCTAGAGTAAAACATTTGCCCGTTTCTAGAGTAAAACATATGCCCGTTTCTAGAGTAAAACGTATGCCTGTTTCTAGAGTAAAACCCCAGACGAAACAATTTAGAGTGGTAAGAGAAAGCGAGAAAGCAAATAGAAAGTCAGAAAACCACATCAGACGGAGAATGTACACAAGTATATATGTATAAATATATTTATAATAAAAGTTGTATTTATACATACATATCAAGGCTACACATCCAGTGGAAATGTTTCTAATTGTAGCTTTAATAAGCAACTATCTCATCAAGCCGGAAAACATGTCCGCTTTCTAAGTCTTCATAATGAAAAACGAAGAAAAAAGAAAGACGCTAAAATAACCATCCGTAAGGGTCACGTGACCAGATTCAAAATTATTATTTTTACACATACAGTTGAAACCTTTTTATATTGAAACTCAGAAGTCACCAGTTTTAAGGTTAAGCCACTAAAGAATATTCAGCAGTTTCAAATGAGTCAGGGTGGCATGACAACATGTTATAGAGAAAAATGTTGAGGGGGAGAATATATCCTTACTACGTAAACATGCACATGCATTAGAAACAAATACACGAACCCATGGAACTGGCATGGGGGTACGCTATTTCTGAAACAAGGAAGTTAAGGTAAAGCATGATTATAAACTTATTTGGCTAAGCTGATAACCAAATTTAACATTTAAACCACTCAATGGTTTTCGTAATATATATATATATATATATATATATATATGTGTGTGTGTGTGTGTGTGTGTGTGTGTTTATTGACTACGTTTTTTTAAAAAATATATTGCGGAGTTGTGTTGGCGTCAGATATCCATAGAAAGGAAAGACAAAAAGAAACAAACAAACACTTTGAATAAAATTGGCAATAAGATGGCGTTCAATGCTGGAGGCAGAAGTATACATGGAGTACGCATGCATCATTCATTCTTGGACAACGCAGTGTTTTTCAATACTAATATATATATATATATATATATATATATATATATATATATATATATATATATATATAATATTTACTGTTCTGTATATATATTTATAAGATAATATGCTACGTATAGCTATTTTGTTTCAGTATTTACTCCAATAGTGCCCAATACATGAATAAAGCTTAATCATGGTACAAGTAGTGGTAGCATAAAGTAGTACTAGTCGCAGTAGTATGTGAATATGCTTGTGGCTAGCAAGTTCTACGGAAAAGTTTGGAATAAAACACAATCAATTCTGGGTATCTCACTTGCCGTAAGTATATTTTATAATGATATTTAATTTACACACACAAACACGCGCGGTTACACACACACACACACACACACACACACACACTATATATATATATATATATATATATATATATATATATATATATATATATATATATATATATGCTGTGGGTTTTTTTTTGGTTATATGTTGTCGTATATATATATATATATATATATATATATATATACGTCGTTGATTTGCTTATGTTTTGCGATACTTTTGAACGAATTCAATTTTTTTACACGAAAGAGCATTTTTACCTTAATACTAGCTGGGAATAATTTTCCCTTCACTAATGTGATGCCCCCAAATGGGAGCAACATATATACTTTCTAAAATTTAAATATCAAGAGACACGTGTTTCGTCGTTTACTTGCGAACAAAATGAACAAAGAAATGACATCTATAAAAACGCGATACATTGCAGCACTAGCGCGAGTTTGCTCAGTGGTAAACCTTCTATAATATATATATATATATATATATATATATATATATATATATATATATATATATATAAATATATGTGGGAGGACTTGAATGCCTACAAAACACCACCCTCGGGTACTTCGGTTTCTCTGTACAAAGACTCTGCCATGAGGATACTTTTTATTTGAAGTAAACTCTGACCAAATATTAAAAAAAAATGGTGTGATATGTCAGAATGTATAAATATGTGCGTAGTAAAAAAAGTATTTGTTTGGATATTCAAGCAAGCAGTTCAATATTGATTTCATTTGACGACTGTGTGTGGAGGGCAGGGGACAGATGGAGGGCAAGCGGGCGGTGGTGAGAAGGGTCCTTTA
Source organism: Sepiola atlantica (assembly GCA_963556195.1). NCBI lineage: Eukaryota > Metazoa > Mollusca > Cephalopoda > Sepiida > Sepiolidae > Sepiola > Sepiola atlantica. The sequence continues at coordinate 140,931,614 of OY744517.1, forward strand.
CGCCGAATAATGGTGGAGGGGCAGTCTATCATGAGTTCGGCTTCTAAACCACGCTCGACCACCCAATGGGAAAGAAAGAGCAGACTCTACGCCCCCTTCCTACCTTCAGGCTTTTAAATTCGGTCACCCCAGAATCCTGTGATGAATTGTGAGGAGTGGGAGTAGTTTGGAGAAAAGTCCCATCTGCTAAACCAGAGTAAAAATCATGTTCTGAGAAAAATTAATTAAAAATTGCTGGCGACCACCTAATGTATGTAAATGAAAGTAGAACATTTTTGCACATATACGTACATATGCATGTATACATAAACGTATACATATATATACATATATGTATACATATATGTATGCATATATTTTATATTAATATATATATGTGTATGTGTGTGTATAAATGACTATGAGTAAATACTCGTAGTCATTTATAGACACACACACACACACACACACACACACATATATATATATATATATATATATATATATATATATATATATCTATTAATATAAAATTACATCTTCTATTATACAGTGATTTCATGTAAATTTCGGAGCAAAGAAAACTTACATGCGTTTCTGGGAAAATTCAGAGCATTTATATAATTCAGTAATTTAAAAAAAATTGTTGATGAACGTATGACAGACGCTAGCGGTACGAAAACAGCCGAAATGTCTCGAAACTAATAACAGTTTTTCATGAGGGATAATCCTCCCCATCGAAATAAAACTCTAAAATTTTAAGATAGGGGCCGTCGGATTCTTAGGCGAATTATTAGAACGTATCACAAAATATAACTCCGATAATTACGGCAGGACTTAATGGCCATCTTTATAAACTGTTAACCGGATTTCACGGGATGACGGCAATCAGAAAAACCACTACGTTCAAACGATGTAATTAAATTGTAAATGAAAATGGAAATAAAGTGAAAATCGTACACAAACTTAAAGGAACACAATGAAGTCAACACATTACTTAATTTAGTTATAGGCAAAGGGGGTAAAAAAGGGGGTAGATCCCTTCGTGAAATTTCAGATGCCTTATTTTTGTGAAATTTAAACAATAGGTATTACATAATAATTGATAAATATACCCCTAATTTTAGTTTCTATCGAGTATTTTTAAGTTTTTATGGAAGAAAAACATCAGTATAATCTCCCATTTGAAAATTCAAATATTTCAGATTTGCATTAAATTTGATTCATAATTATTAGCCACCAATACAGCACAAGCGTTACATTTTAGACATTTTCTAGAATAAAAATGATGTAATAGATTTGGATCAACATTGAAATAAGGATACAAAGCATAAGGTTTAGTATTATTATATCTTAGTTTTAATCTCCGTAAGGGGACATAAAAATGGTGCAAAACTGTTCTTGTCGAGGAATTTATTTAGTCTATTTTCATTATCAATATCATTTCTCTTTATATTATTGTGAAAGCGCGTGGGGGAACAGAATTACCCGACATCAAGTATTTTATTGCGTTTTGTTCTACTCGGCGTTGTCCAGGTGCAATTAAATGTAAGATTACAGTCTTACATTTAAAAGGGATAGCTCCGGTAAATGAATTAGAGGGACGGAAAAATTGCGGAGAGGGAAAAGAGAAAGATAGAAAGACGATTAGAGAGTGAGAGAGCGAGGGAGATAGATAGAAATTTTAATATAAATATGTTATGGCCCCGGGCAACGCCGGGTAGCCCTGCTAGTAATTATCATAAGAATAATTAAAATGTTGGTGATACATAGACTGTAATAATAATGAAGATAATATATATGATAGGTTTGTATCAATAAGACTTTTATTATAAGTAAATAGCTCTATTTATTATTGACCACTATTGTATAAATACAGCAAATATTTCCAGATTCCTATCATAGCATTTCGTCTTAGGTTTTTTGTTATTCAGGCTTTTTCAAGAAACATGATAAAAGCGAAGTCAAAATCTCTGTGTATATAAAGTTAGGTATGTGTATATGTTTATATATTTCTATGTATATGATCACTAATACGCTGATGCTTAACAGACAGAGAAGAATAACAGTAGGGGGTTAGACGATCATTATGAATTGTGAAACACAGCTGATAGGCGTAAGTGATCTAAATATGGGCTATATTTATTAGGGTTAGTTTTATGCAAAAGGGGTAAAGCGTTAAATTTAAGAAATTTACTAGAATAAACATCATGTAATAGATTTGGATCAAAATTGGAATAAGGACACAAAGCATAATATTTAGTATCATTATATCTTAGTTTTAATCTTCGTAAGGGGACATAAACGTGGTGCAAAACTGTTCTATTCGAGTATTGATTTACTCCTCTCCAGGACTTAGGCAAAAGGCCAGTTTTATCTTACTCCCACAAGTTAGATGTGACCCAAGGTCGGGTCGGGAAAGTGGGGTTTGAAAAGCCATTGCCCGAGAGGTGAGCACTCTGGCCATTAAAAATTGCCTGGGTAGCCCCGTCGGCATTCCCCGGTAGGGGCGCTTCAGGCAGTAAGCAATAAACTTACTCCTCCCCAAAGAGGGAAGGCGAAGCCTGGGAGGGTGGACCTCCTAGAACTACACAGGACAGACCCATAGACCGGCGTAAATCAAGCCCCGAAGGCCAAGACAATACCAGTCTATGGTGTGCAGTATCCATTGGAACAGATACTCTGGGATGGATATTCTTTTAGTATACACAATATACAGGGTAGTAAGAGTCCCATTCCAAACTGCGCATGAGCTTGTGAGGAAGGTTTTATAGGGTATGAGGAAAGCTGATTCTACCTTTGAACTGGGTCGAGACTTCATCGTTTATTAAGTCCATTTTTTTTATTGCATTCATTACCAAAAAGCCCAAATAGAAACATTTTCTACAAAAAGTTTCACTGTGAGAAGAACAAAAAGAAACACTTCTCGGAACTATTATTAACACGTTTGAGTCACATTGACTTTAATTTGTATTTAATTTCATTTTCGTTTGAATAGATTTTTATTTGAAATTATGTTGTCATCGCCATCGCCATTTTCTGACGTCCTGACTCTTTCGACAAAAAACTGACAGACGACTAGTCTTAACCAAAAGTCCAATTCTCAACTCGTTTCAATCCTCACCCGTTTGTTTTAATATACAAAAACATATCAGCGACATTCTACAAAAAAAAATAACGGCTCGAAATTCCTAAAAGTGACAACTAAAATAATTGTATTTATAGCTAGTTCAAATACCCGCACTATGCAGGATAATGGATTATCAAAGTTATCACGTGTGTGTAAACATCTCTCGTTTAAATTTCTCTCTCTCTCTCTCTTGCACTTTACCTCTCCTCTAGGCTGTGCCCTTTTTTACCTCACCTTATGACCACCCACCTCTCTCTCTCTCTCTCCCTTTTGCTCTCTTTCTCTGGCAACTAGTTCAATATGATAGAAACGAAGTAAAAAGAAAGTCTGTGTTGTCAATCATCTTTTACTGGATTCTTCACCACATGCTTCTAATAATTCCACTTGGCTTGCAACGTTTTCGCTCTCACTGTCTCTTAGCGTGTACGTTGGCTTTAACCTACTGTTATCATTCTCTGTCTTTTAAGCAAGTGGGTTTCCTCGCATGAAAATTATGGATAAGCATATAATCCCGACCCGGTCATGCGCCTTACTGCTCTTGCAAATGGCCGCCAGACAGCGCGGAACCTTTGAACTGAGTAAGCGCGAACGTTTAGAGCACTGAAAGCAATACAGACATAAAATCTGATTGAGTGTTTGATGATATCAGTGTTGTTTTTGGGACAACCATCAGTAATAACGAAAAGAAGTAATTGTATCATGTATTTTGCTTTTGTTAATCCATATTTGATAGATGGGAATTTAATATTTGGAAGCTCAAAGGAGAAAGGGTTAAATAAATGACAAAAACACGCGACAGAAACAATAACTCTTAATCAATTATGACGTCTAATCAAATCTTTCACATTTAAGGAATAACAATCATCTATGGTTTTAAATTCATGTATTAAGTGCATTAGCATAATGTACATGTAAATATTCTATCAGCATTTACGATATAAATGGGTATTATTTACTGAAATCAACAATAAAAAATGGGTAAAAACAAATATGCAACAAATAAATGTTACCAAAGGCAAGATAAGTTACTCTTCTACCTACCTGGATAAGTTGGTCGAAAAAAGTAGGGTGGAAGAAATCACGTTAGACTAAAATAAAATGGCGGCAGGTGACCACGTGAGGTGTCGAGTCGCTCGCATTCGAATCGGAAATTGCACAAAAATACAGATAATTAAACAAAAATGCAGCTAATAAAATATACAGTAAGGTTGACCATTACATTTTCGCCCAATTGGTGACAGTTATTAGCTGTCGTTCTACCAGTATTTAATTTAATTTAATATTCTTGAGTGATTATCAGACCTCTTCGACGCCATCTTTTTTTTCGATCTAACAGAACAGAGTCGACACCAGATTTTTTTTAACTAAACAAAAATCAACGATTTAAAATAAGTTAAAACACAAAAAACTTATCCAGGTAGGTAGAAGAGTAACTTATCTTGTCTTTGGTAACATTTATTTGTTGCATATTTGTTTTTACTCTATTTTTGTTCTATTGACTTCAGTAAATAATACCCACATACATAAATACAGTGAATATACTTATATAATATCGAGGACTCATTATTTAGAATTCCTTGATTTGTTTAAACCTAGATTTTTTTTAAAAACTAATAATATTTTTTTTCTTTTTTCCAACCATCAAATTAGAATTTGGTAAATCTCTTTAATTTCCACATTAAAAAAATAATAAACCCTGAAAAATATCGAAAGTTTAATTATTTCATTTGGCCCACGAGTGGGAGGTTATGCTGGAGCTCATAACAAAAATTGCAAATCTTCCATGTCTGCCCTGAAAATCAAAATTTAAGAACCCAGGTTCTATATTTAATCAAGGATTTGGAAGTAGGAGAGAGAGAGAGATAGAGAGAGAGAGAGAGAGAGAGAGAGAGAGAGAGAGAGAGAGAGAGAGAGAAAGGGAGCGAAATAGGGAGAGATATATGGTTAGAGAGAGGGTAAGTGAGTGATAGGGTAGAAAGAGAGGAGGGAGAGAGATGGACGGAAGATTCAAAACGATACTTTCAAACGAAGGATCGGACGTTCATTTGTCTGTCATTATTTTGACAACGACGGTGACCCCTATTCTCTGTATAACTGGCAACCCCGCTACTCTGTTAGTATCAAACACAAACCGCACAGGCTCATCTATCGAACGTACATAATTGTTAATCCCGACAACTCCTGAACCTCACTTCCTCAGCCCGATTGTTCCGACGACATGGCAACCACCTACATCGTCACCCTTCCCAGATCAGCCTCCTCACCATTTATTTCTCAATACTCACTTTAGCTCCCCCACCCGCATCTCATCTTCTCTCCCGTAAAATTCGTCATGAAAGCGAACAATTATACTGATTTGCTGATGGACGGTTCGCTGATAACAGATACAGATTTCGACTAAGGAAACGACGTACCTCGACGATTCACGTCTTTCACACGTTCCAGTAATTCACTCTGCAAATATTAAATCAGTTTGACCAATGAATATAAAGCGATTACATTCAGTTTTTTTTCATAAACAAAGAATACGCGTATATGTATAAAAATAAAATAATAAAATGAAAAGTCAATAATATCGTGTACTTATTTCTTAAATGGGGTGGCTGTGATGAAGTCAATAACGGTGAGGACTTATGACCTGGGTGAGCCAAGTTCAAATCCAGTCGGTTCCATGGTACCACTTTCACTTATGGATGTTGGCAACCTTCACGTGGTCCTTCGTGTAAGTATCTGATTCTAGAAAGAATTGAGGGAAATCAAAGCTAATAAGAAAATCGAGCTGTTCAAAAACGTCGTATCATTCTGATTCATAGAAATTTACATTTTACTAATGCTCTGCTCATGTATTGAGCACTGTTGAAGTAAATGCTGAAACAAATGGATAACTGACTGTTTGAATACAGTCGCTTTCATAAAACCAGTTTTGCTTATGGATGTTGGCAACCTTCACGTGGTCCCTCATGTAAGTACATGATTCTAGAAAGAACTATTCAAACCAATGGCGACAACAGAATGGAGCTATGGGCTGGTTAAGAAATGATATATATATATATATATATATATATATATATATATATATATATATATATATATATAATTTTGATTTCTTAAAACCTTTTCTTGCTCATAGATCATCACTTATCCACGGTAAAAGCTGTCTAACATCTCGACATGAGAGTTAGTGAGATTGAATAATTATCTGTTGAGAGATGAAGAAACTTATTGAAGGATTGGAACGGACTAAGCTCGAATGAAACTTAAAAAAAAATTCTACTCTAATACCTTCTTTCCTCGGACCGCTTGCCTGTGGAATTCCCTCCTTGCTCCCTGTTTCACCGACCATCCCAACATTCAGAAATTTAAATGTAATGCGAACAAATATCTTGCTACCACATTCCGCAATTAGGTTGCCCACCCCAAAAATCTGGCCGCTATCACAGTAGCTCCTTACGTCTAAGTGGCAATATGTCTTGTTTGGGATGAATAAAACTAAAAAAATAGACATGTCATTTACTCGAATAGGCGCCATCTCTTTCTTTCTCTCTCTTTTTCTCTCTCTCTTTTTCTCATTCTTCTCTCTCTCTCTCTCTCTTAAATCGAATTGCATTCATAAAATTAAAAAAAATAACATTAAAATAAATTCCATTTTTGAATTTTTCGAAATACCATGAACTAAGAATGATATTTTCAGATTGTAAAACCTTTTTATTACTCATTTATTTTTAGCAGGTGGGGCAGCTTGCTATCTAAATTTAACGTAAACTGATCCTGTAACGTAGTGATCTGTAATGCGGTTGAGGTGCTCTTCAGTACTCGCAATGCGTCCATTTCCTCGACAAAATATGCTGGTCGCATTCCTATAGTCGCAGTGGTGATGTGGCAGTCGTCGTTGTAGATGTATTTCTTCTTCTCAATAACAGCTGTCACAATAATGGTTATTACTAAAGAAACATCACAAATGCATTTGGGTTTTAAAAATTTCTGTAGGGTTTTAATCTTTATTAGGAGTATACAAATAAAAGCAGCTCCCCTTCCTACTCCATGGGGGAAGCAGCTATCCGAGAACCCAACTGTTCTCTCTGGTGACTCAATGAAAAGATAGAGATCTTCCCTGTCCATTCGCTACGTAATACTAGTGTATTAACCCTATCTTTATACACTTACATCTAAATATTACGTGCTTGTATAATAAAAAGCCGAAAAAAAGTTTTTTTTGTCTTTTAGTGTTGGAGAGGTACATAAAGGGCAAGTAACCCTTACCACGAATTTTAAACACGATTTTCCAGTAATCAAAACTGATAGCTTTAATTGGCGTTGCACATGTGGCTACTGTGCAAGGAGAACGTCGATTAGACATAAAAGGGTTAGGGTTAGCGTTAGGGTTAGGGTTAGGGTTAGGGTTAGGGGTTAGGGTTTAGGGTTAGGGTTAGGGTTTAGGGTTAGGGTTAGGGTTAATGTTTAGAGTTAGGGTTAGGTTTAGGGTTAGTGTTAGAGTTAGGGTTAGAAAAATATTGTTCGAAAGCTAGAGCTGTTGTGAAGAGTTACCTGCCCCTTATTTACCTCTCCAACACTAAAAGACAAAAAACACTTTTTTTCGGCTTTTTATTATACAAGCACCAAATATTATTATAAACTTTGTAGTTTTAATATTACCTGGGGATTTCTTTATTGGTCTTTACATTTTTATTTAAAGCTGCTTGTACCGAAACGAAGTTGTCGGTAGTGTTTTACTTGAAATTTGTTGTTCGTTGTAAAACTATGCAGTTTTTATTTCAAAAATATTATTTTGTGCTCAAAGGAAAGGTAAATAACTCTGTATTGACGAATACAGAATTACGTCCCGTTTTTTAAGACGTTATTCGTATGAAAATGATTCCGAACAGCTCAACATATTTTCTAGAATCCAATTACATTTTATTCCTTTAAAAATTCATGCTGCAACGATCCCCTCCAAAAAAACTGGCGAACCGGAATCAAATATTGATTTTCAGGAAAAAAGACATAGATGACAAAAATTAAGAAAAAGACTAGTTTTGTTTTATATGTTCGTTTTTAAGGAGGAGCTATGCGTTGTACACTTTCTCCACTTATCGTTTTTAATTAAATTGCAAAAACAAAACGAAATGAACATTCTATAATCGCTTACAAATGATTTTACGACTACAACAAACTTGAGATACCGATCCTTTTTATGTATCGACGGTGATCACTTTTTTTAATAAAAAATTATCTTAGGATCTAGTCTTCAATATATATATATAAATAGCTATTTATTTCCATATTATATATAGCTATTTATTTCCATATTATATATAGCTATTTATTTCCACATTATATATAGCAATTTATTTCTAAAAAATAGAATGACAAAATATTAGAGGTGGGCCAAAAACCCTCAATGAATATCAACTCGAGGTGTGGGATCAGTTCATCGATTTTTTTTTTCCACATTTGTCCCTTACGTATAATCTGAAAAAGCTCGTGCTTAATCAAAGTATTCCTTTTTTATTTTCGATGTCACTACTTATCAAGACCAAGAACCACTCGAGGATAAGAGTTAATAAGACGGGAATGTATGTCAGTTTAACGATGACGAACACTATGGGAGTAATAACATTGATCAATGGTATAAACTGCTTTTGACTACTTTTGGCAAGAATTTGTTGACATTGTACTTGAAAACGACCAAGTTGTAATCAACAGGGAAGTACTCCCGCGGCAATGTGTTCCACGTGTTGGATTCCTAAAGATAAAGAGAGTTTTTTTTTTACAATAAAGGTTACCACTTATCAAGGCACAAAGGCCACTCGAAGATAAGGGTTAAAGAGTTTGACTGGCGGACTGTCAGATAACATCGCGATCACCGGCACGATGGTTGTAGCAGGGCAGAACTTTATTATTTACGGGGACGGTTCAACAAGAACTTGTTTACATTGGACTTGAAGACAACCATATTTTAGTCGGCTTGGGAGCAGGCTCGCGGCACTGTGTTCCACAAACAGGCAATTCTAGGAAATAAACTCTGCCCATGGAAGTTCCGTTTCGTCTTGAGCACGCAGAGGGAGAAAAGGACATCACTGAGAGTAGTAGTAACTAGACGGGTTCTCATTGTAGATGTTTTATAAGGATCGACCATAAATTTGAGCTCAGTCGAGCACCTGTTAAGAAAATAACGGTAGAGCAAAGACAGTTAATGTAACAACAGTGTTGACGTAGGGGGATTCACCTTCAGTGCTTCAATCGATAGTATTCTCTTGAATAATAAAAACAAAACAATAAAAACAAATTTAGAAGGAAAGGAAAGCATTGTTATTATCCGCCGAGATTTGTTTTTGAAAATAATGCTAATTTAATGAGGGTTTTTTCTAAAAAGAAAATTTATCCGTAAAAATGTGAATGTGAATACTTAAAAATATACTTGAATAAAACAATTTGATTCAATAAAAATAATGCTTACTTATATGAGTATTGATTTACTCCTCTCCAGGAGTTAGGCACAAGGCCAGTTTTTATCCTACTCCCACAAGTAAGATGTGACCAAAAGTCGGGTCGGGAAAGTGGGGTTTGAAAAGCCAGCACCCGAGAGGTGAGCACTCTGGCCATTTAAAAATTGCCTGGGCAGCCCCGTCGGCATTCCCCGGTAGGGGCGCCTCAGGCAGTAAGCAATAAACTTACTCCTCCCCAAAGAGAGGAGGCAAAGCCTGGAAGGGTGGACCTCCTAGAACTGCACAGGACAGCCCCATTGATCGGCGTAAGTCAAGCCCCGAAGGACATGACAATACCAGTCTATGGGGTGCAGTATCCATCGGAACAGATACTACACTTTGATTATAGCCAAAACTAATAACTTTTAAAACAGTAAAAATGTTTATTTTTTCGTGAATGATAAATACATCAATCGGCTGACTTCGGCTTCCAATACTGTTTTCATTATTCTCGGTAATTTCTGTTATTTTTCAACTCATGAAAATGAAGTAATAAAGACGTTGGCTCTTCAATTTAATTGTAAAATATACTGAATTCAATGATTTAAATCAAGAAAGTAGATAATATAATTACAGTTTTGTTTTATTGCATTTATTTTAGGTTTGTCCACTTAATTATTCGCCAGAGATCTGGTTCTTTGTAAGTAGTTTTATTCCTTTAAACATGTTAAAGTGTCCAGGAGGATCCCAGTATTATGAATCTATTCAAGCCCGTGTATTTTACTGGTGAATTATGAAAAAGATGACAAAAATGACAAATAGTTATGTTTAAAGTTAACAAAAAGAAAAAAAACTATATATATTTAATAAGAGAGAGAGAGAGAGAGAGAGAGAGAGAGAGAGAGAGAGAGAAAGAGAGAAAGAGAGGGGGGAGAAGCGATAAGAATGGTTGAATTGTGTTCTTTTGTATAAACCATCTATGAAAAAAACTTCAAAAACTTATTAGATTAAAATAGTTTAATTAAAAAAAAACTGTGTGAGGAATGGTAATAAAGACCGCAGTCGGTCGGTCGGTCGATTGGTTAAACGTATACGCCATTTTGTAACGTATCCACCATATTCCTTTTATCTTTTCTTCCATCTTCGTCTAAAAACAAAAAGGACAACATGATTTTTGTCCGTTGCAATAATTTGTTTATTTGCCTTTTATTTCAGATGAAATTTTGCTTTTTTGTTTCTCATGTATTTTTCGTTAAATAAATTGCTTTTATCTATTCATCATTTTTATTTGGTTGCTTCTTAGAATTATTTGTTGCACGACCGAACGGCACCATTTCCGTTCGCACACTCAGTGCTTTGTATAACACATTTTAGATCAAATTACTTACATAATCATAAACATGTCCACACACACACACACACACACACACACACACACACACACACAACCTACTTTTTATATTCATGATTTTTTAAAACTGTAAACATAACTCTTTGTCATTTTTCTCATCTTTTTTTTATTATTCACTAGTAGAATATAGAGCCTTGGATGGCTTGGTAATGCTGGGACCCTCCTGGACACTTTAAAATGTGTAATGGAATATATATATATGTATATATAAAAATATGTATATATATAAATATATATATATATATAATAAGAATAGGTAGTTTGCTTGAAACATTGTGTGTAATATGTATGTAGAGGAGTATTAGAAGACTATCACACTGCAAGAAATGGAAATATGTCGGCGTTGAGAAGTAAGACAAAAACAAGTGATTTTAATTTATATATTTTTCAAAAAAATATTTTTAATAATTTTTTTTCTATATAGCAAATCTTACTTGATTAGGCAAGCCTTCAACACTGGGATGTAATGTGTGTTACCGTGTGCCATAATATATTTCGAGAGAAGACCTTTTTGTCAAATGGTAGGTGTTTCAAATTAAAAAAAACGTGCGGATAGGCTTTTGTGTCGCTGCTGCTATCGTTAGCCTGTGGAGCCGTCGCCGCCATCACTTTTTGCAGACGCCTGTTGTTGTTACATTTTCTGCCGGCGGTTTCTTTCTATAACTGAAACCAAATCTCCCTGTACACGATAAAATATAACAAGGCTTCCTCTTTTTAATTTAGAGCCATTTATTACTTTTTAGCTTGTCGATACTGAGCAAGTTCGTTGTAGAAGAGAGAGAGGCTTACGTTAGATAACTTTCTAACTACTTAGATACTTGCAAAGGAAGGAAGATGGAGACTTCGTCTGGCTCTACTTCGGGGGATCCGAAATCCCCTAGCTTGTAATCGCTACATGGCTAAAGCGTGTTGGCTCATCGGCTTCCAAGTCCAAACTGATAATCTCACTCCAGTTTTCCCAGCGGGAAAATAGTGACGTCACGAAATCTCGTGATTGACGCCCAGGTGTGACCTAACCTTTGAACTCAAGGTCTCGTCACTCGTCACCGCGACTGTGAGAAACAACATAGCACTAAACCTGCACGAGACGACCTCGCCACAAATCGCGCAAGTCAAACCCGATCTCCAACAGATAAGTCCACCCCCACAGGGCCATTATCTAACACTTTTATGTCCCCTGACTAAGATTAAAATAAACATATAATGCTACTAAATATGATGTCCAGAATTCTTATTTCAATTTTGATCATAATCTAGCACATAATTTAAATTCTAGAAAATGTCTAATATTTAAACAGAAATTAAAATTTAGGGAATCTTGCTTAATTTGTGTCTAATCGCTATGCAACAAATTCAATGTCTAAAGCCCAAAAGGTAACCTTGTTCAGAAAAAACCGACCTCCCCCATAAAAACGTTTATCCAACTGCACGAATCTCTTTCTCGTCTATTTACGCCTACCTCCGTTTTACTTCTGCCTCCCTGTCGTTGTATCTCGTCTTTTATGACAGGTCGGTGTCTACCTGACGAGCAAATAATAACGGGCGCTTTAAATCCGGTAAATGTGAATATCTATCGTCACAGTAATACTATTACTTATATTCTTAACAAGTACATGCAAAGTTCGGACGCAAATTTTTAAAAATATTATGAATATATACAAATAAATAACAGTTATTCTTATTTTAAAATTTTATTCTTAAGCAATGTATATACAAAGCTGTTATATGTATGGACTGAAATGGAAGAATTAGAAATCAACAAAACGTAGAAATTACTAAATAGTATGTTTTATGATTATGTCAAAGAATCCATTTATTCTGATAATCGCTATTGCATGTTAAGTTTATTAGCTGGTAATAACGAGTTATTTTGAATGTAATCTAATTGAGTGCATGCGCAAATAATAAGAGCAGAATTAATATTCTTCTGGTTCTTTTTGTGTCTTCGAAACAAACGCAGCGATTGGTCAAAATAATAACAATAACAATGACAGCTTCAGACTTGATTACACAGCTCTTTGCATTATTATTGAACACTGCTAGATCTTTGCATCATTATTTATATTTTTCAAGCTGCACTTGTTCGGTAGTAAAGGGCAGACAACGCAGTGCTGAATCGCATGGTCATCATCTTCACATTCGTAAAAGGTTGATTCGATTGTGTAGATCCATCTAATCATAGCAGTTTTTGATCGCGTCATTCCTTTTCTCGGCAGGTTGAGAATCTTCGATTCAAGCCATATTACCTTTTAGCCAGGATGAAGGCTTCAGTGGTAGTATTTCCATGTTAGTGGGAGGGGTGGTCATCATACACTGATTCACAATGTTTAAGAATGTAAACAATTGAGAATCTAATGTAATAATTTAAAAAAATCAAACGTTGTTTCAATAACAGACATACACCAAATCTTCAGCAAAATAATATTTTGAAACATTTTTAAGTATTTAGAATAATTAAATCTTTAATCTTTGTCTCATTAAAATCACAGAAACGAACGAAATAATCATATATGTTTTTGACAAACTTACAAACATTTATTTATGAAAATCGGACTCTTATAGTTACGGATTACCCAAATAAGCTACAATTTTTCTTCATGTGAATACCAGTCGAGTCTAATATTACTAAATTTGCAGTGACAATGAGATTATAGGCGTAGAATACAAAATACTAACAGTACCTACTCGGCGTTATCCGGGGTTCTTTTTACTTTTGTTTTCGCGTTTTTCTTTTTTTTCCCCTTTTTTATTTCGCGATAGTTTAGTTATTAAATCATGACTTAAACCAAATATTTATACAACAATAATTAATTTTGTTATGGTAATGTTGTTTTTAATATTTATGCATATTGAATGTAAATAGCTTCCAAAACTTCCATCTTTTAAGACATGATGATTTGCGAATATTTTAAAGCCAGAAATAACTATATATTCGACATTTTAAAGGTTCCTAATTTCATTCAAAATTTGAAACGTCACCATGTATTTTTCCTTTCAAACTATGAATTTAACATTCAAATGGTTGGCTTGTTTCGAAGAGTTAGTTTCGTAATGAAATATTTTTAAAAAATTAGTAAAATTTCGTGTTATTTTGATTAAAAAATATATTCGATTAATCGTAAACTGGAAAGATAAAATGCAATTATTAAATTTGTCTTTTATACTAGAAACACACACATACGTGAAGTTGTCTCATAATTCATCCACGTAATTTTGTCTTAGAGGATATCTCCGTGAAACTGGCTAATTCTATTTTTGCATATTTTGTGAATATCATTTAGCACAAATGACAATGATAAAAATATATGGTGAAATTCGATTATTTTCTAAACATATGATATTATTATATGTTTTTAATAATCGGAATTTATTCAAACAGAATACTATATGTTATGTATGAAGCTTCATTTTTACTGATGCTATTGTTTACGCTAATAATATTACTAAACAAACGATTATTTAGGCCGCGGTGCTGGAAATAAGCAAAGAATACCACAAAGTGAAAAATGAGTCTCGCACAGGATTTTTCACTTTGTGGTATTCTTTGCTTATCAGAACACTACTTTTAAAGGTCTTAAAATTTTAATTTCACCATCCAGAATTCCCTTGGTAAACAGGCAAGATTAATAAAACATGTGATATGAATGGTGATCAATTTGGTGCGGGGTACACACTGGTAATGAACGAAATAAAAAGTACCCATTAATTAAGCCGAAATAGGAATTAATTTGTAATGTATTAGTTCAATTTATCCTCGGACAATAAAATAAAAAGTCAATAAAAAAAAAGTTTTGAAAAATATTTAGTTCTCCCTTCGACTGAATCTCGAATTCATAATCTCCGGTTTATTATCCATCGTGCCACGACTGGTGTATTTATAATATATTACATTTCTATTTAATCATCTTACCATTTTCTGTCAAGTACGCCTAGTACCAGCACTGATTGTTTTAGTCCCCCCTCTCTCTCTCCCCCCTCTCTCTCTCTCTCTCTCAACAAACGCAGCGATTGGTGAAATGTATGTCGGATACCGGTGAATCGAAAAACATTGTCTCTAGTAAATAACTACGATATTTTAATACTTTAATCATACGATGTCATGGATCTCGCTTAATGTTTTATAAATAAAACTGTTTTAGAAGACATTACTTATCTTAATTATCGATGTTTGTTAACGCTTGCTTAAAATGTCGATAATAAAATTGTCTATGGAAGCCGATAATAAATGTAATTGATTTCGGTTCCTAGCATCAAAGTGGGATTACGTTTGGAATGAACAATAAAAGGTTCAAGTGTAATTCAAAGAAATTAATTAATTTAATAAATAACTTTCAGTCAATTAAGTTAAATTGTGTACAGTACTTTAACTACATTTTTAGTTGGGGTTTTCTACTAATTTGCTAGAAAGGTAGCGATTAGTAAAAACAATAACAAATTAATTTCTATTTAAAAATATTTTTGAATAGAATTTTAAAAGTTAAATTTAATCATTACAAATTATACCAACAATTATTAATGATGAAGTCTTATATGAACTGAGTCTACTTCCGAGTGTACGTTGAAACTTACGGAATTATTGATTACATTTAACATACAACGTGAGATACCCTGTTTACCAACCAGGGTGGGAACACAGTTTCTATCGCTAAGTCGGAACTTCTATATTGATCTTTTTTAACATACAACGTATTATAGCACATGCGATACCCTGTCCCCATCAGCCGCCAACCAGAGCTGATTACACAGTTTCGATAGCTTATGTTTTGAAGTTAAGTCAGAGTTGATAATTTGTAACGTATCAGACTAAATAAAAGCTTTGATAATGTGATGTAATCTCTTATAGAAATGTTACAAAGCTTTAAAAATGCTAATTTATTGGGATTACCCTTAAAACTTGTCAAAAAGCTGATGAGCCGTTGCTCAAAACAGCGAGATACTACGAGCAGGCTGATTTCGAGTCCATCAGAGATCACCACAACGACGCCCCATGGAGGGAAACCTTCTAACTCAGTGTGTAAATGAGTTAACCGAATGGGTCAAAGAAGGCATAGAAGCCTATGTCTCCATGCGAAAATTCTCCAGCAAGCCTTACTCCTCTCAATGGTTCACCTCAAAATGTGCAACTGCCATTGCTGAGAGGCAGCAAGCATTCCGTAAACTTGGCCACCATAAATCAGCTGCTAATAGACATAAATTTATAGTCAAGAAATAATTGTAAGGCCGTGATACGTGAAGCAAAGAGAAGGTATACAGAGATAAACAAAAAACGCATTCAGCCATAAAAATTAGGTATTCGCGATTTCTGGAAAAATCTACAATAGTGTGGTGAACAATGGTCAATCAACGATTCCCCCACTATCAAACCACAATAAATCTCTTCAACTACCTATTTTCATGGCAAATAACACCCTACTTGAGAGTTCAACATTCAAACTCCTCAGCCTAACCTTCACAGGAAACATAAATTGGAACAAATACATTGAGGCCCTGCCAAGGCTGCAGCAAAGAAGGTGAGCTCCCTCTACCGTGCCAGTAAACTTCTCACAACTGACATTATCATGTATCTCTACAAAGCCACCATCCGCCCAGGCATGGAATATTGTTGCAACATTTGGGCTGGGGCATCATCCACTAGTCTCCCTTTTAGACAAGGTCCAAAAAAGAGTCGCCAACTTAATAAGTCTCTTACTATCCACCAAGCTCGAGCCCCTGTCCCATCGCCGCAATGTTGCATCCTCGTGCTTGTTTTACAAATACATCAATAGAATGTTCTCCGATGAACTTGCTGCTCTGGTGCCCCCTAGTAAATACACTAGACCAATACGACAATCAGCAAAATACTATCCATTCACTGTGGAGGTCCCAAAATGCCAGAGAGCCTTCTACTCCAATAGCTTCTTTCCTCGTGCTGCCGGCCTCTTGAACTCCCTCCCTGCTCCCTGTTTTCCCAACTGTAGCGACATGCAGAAGTTTAAAACTAATGTAAACAGACATCTCGCTACACAGCTCCTGAGTTAGGATGACACCCAAAACCTACTGCCTAATTCTCAGTAATTCCTTATGTCTACAGTGGTGGCCTGCCTTGTTTGGGGTGAAATATGTTAAAAAAACAACACTCAAAAAGGAACATTTAAACGTAGACTAAAAAGCCAAAACCGAAATTAAGAATTAATTTACGATTTCATAAAACATAATTTCTTTTGTTTATTTAAAAAAAATTAACAAACATTTTTTGTTGGATTCAAATATGGAACAACTGTTTTTGATATTTTTCGTGTTTAGTTTTGTTAAGACGATTTCGAGTGAATGGAAAGTATGTTTTTAAAGAATTTTTTATTCTTTCGTTAAAACATAGATCATCATCATCATCATCATCATCTAGCCATGTTAGTGTCAGCGACTTTCCTGACTCTCTCACCCCATCTCGCTCTATCCTTCATCATACTAGGTAGGTCTTTATAGGTGCATTGTGAGTCTTCGGTTAGTTGCTTTGTGCAAGTTCTATGCAGTCTCTTTATTCAACTACATCCCTGTTTTGTAATTCGCAAAAGAACACTGCTGACGATTTCATCCTTAACCCTCCAGCAGTGGCCAGTAAATCTGGTTCTTTTCTCTCTGACCACGAGAGAAGAGACTAGATTTGCTGGTCACTGCTCTTATAAAAATGACAGAAGAAAATTGAATCAAATAGTGAATACACAAACGTAGTCTATTCTGTTTAATCATAAGAAATCACGAAAATGTCAACCTAATAAAATGTAGTAAAATCACGCAGAGGTCTACTGATGTCCTGGTGAGACCATGGAAAACTCATTGATTTTATGCCTCAAAGACTTAAGTATAAGTCCTAGTACGTAAAAAATAAGAACGAGAGATAATTTGAACATGAATGGATGGCCCCCTCCCCCAAATTTCAATGCCTTGGGCCATCGCCCCGTCGCCGCACATTAGGCCACATGCATAAAAAATACCGTAACAATTCCATTTACCTTTGAATTGATAATATAAGACAATATCATTGAAAAATGTGACAGAGTTACAAGCATGCTCGTTCTAATTTGCTTCTCAAAACACTCGAAAGAGAACATTGCAACGTAGACTAAAAAATCTAAAATCAAAATCAAGAATTAATTTATTATTTGCTTAAACCCATTTTCTTCTTCTGTTTACTTTTAATAAATATAATTTATTATTGTTTCTCTTGAAGGAGACACCATGTCCAACTTTACACTTGTTTCTTGTTCAGAATGTTTTTGTTGCTTTTTCGTAATAATCCGAATCAGGTCAAAGAGTGCGCCGACATATCGCAGATTATTTGAATAACCTTGTCCTTCCTGTTATCGTGCCCTTCTTTCCAAATGTTATCTTCAATGATTCCCGGGCGCGAAATGACTTGACTGCGACACATACACCTCCTATCCCCTCGTATTTTTTGACAACTTGTAATATTAGGTTGACCTTTAAGTTTATATAAATATAAAGTGAGACATTAGTTATTAAATTTACAATTCATGTCTATATATATATATATATATATATATATATATATATATTACAGAAAATCAGAACACCAACGATACCGTCGGTTTCAAATCCTAACAAATGGGACTTATAGAGGCTTCTTTACCGGACTCTCTTCAGCCTCTGTTTATGTCTCTCTTCCCGAAAAATGGCGGATCGCGCGTGATGTGATTTTCTGACGATATTTTGATTCTCTGTTTAATTTTAATTTTCATAATTCTTACCAATTCAGTATTTCTACCTGTAAATTCTGCCGATATTTTTTTATAGGCTAGCAAAAAAAGGTTTTTCTTGATCTGTTTAATTTATGTCGATGCCATGCTAATGTTATGCTGACTTCAGATCGCTTCCACCACACCACCAGCATCGGAGAATTAAAATTTACAAAATTAAAAAAAAAATCAAATTCCAAAATTTAAGATTTAAAAATTAAAACAAGATTTAAAAATTTTAAAATTAAAAACCTAACGATATATAAATAAGTGTACGAAGCCAGTTAAACAGATAACATCCCTAATTAGTCAATTTCTGATCACTATCTCTCACCACACTCTTTTTATTTCTCTCCCTTTCTCTCTTTTTCTCTACAATCATGACTTAAATAGTATTACTATTCAATTCATTGCTTTAAATGAAGTATTCCAATATTTGTATTTTTTCCTGTCTTTATTACCTTTGACTAAACACGCACACACACAAAGAAAGAGAGAGAATGAGTGGAAAGACACTGTATAAAATACAAGCGGTGTTCAAACAACTTACAGGGACAGAGAAGAGAGTAATATACAGACATTTAGTATGAGATAGGTCAATTAGTGGTTAAATTTCAAATTAGGGCTAATTAGAACAATTAAAATTGCTCTTAAAACACAAAACACAAACCCCAAAACCGAGGGATATTTTAACATATATTTTGTGCGATTAAAATGTATTAGAAAAATAGCCAACAACCGTTGATTAACTCAGTTTTATAATAATAATAATAATAATAATAATAATAATAATAATAATAATAATAATAATAATAATAATAATAATAATAATAATATATTAAATTTTGAAAACGAAACATGATGCAAGATGAAAACATGATGCCTAAGAGGAATACATTTTTCTCAGAAGAAACACTTTTTTTCTTCTTTATTTTGTTGGTATAAACCCCAAGGAGTCGAATCCACTATAGAGTCAGAAAAATACGTCAAGTTGTTAGAGACGGTAGTTTAAAGTGAAGTAAAGTTCGGTCGATGTTGTTGCGCTGGTTTGGCGCCTTTTGAATAAGGAAATTGATAACATGAAGCACCTATGTATCTGAGTATTTATATTATATTTTGAAAAGCCAAACATGATGCAATATTTAAGTTGATTCTGTTAATAGCTGTTTTTTGTTTGTTAGTAGTATGTACTAATATATAACACTCTATATATTAGAAGCTTTATACATCAAAACAGAAAAAACAGCCATTAACAGAAGCAACTTTAATACTAGCGATATAATACTAAAATGTTTATAATACTAATTCTATTTCTGTAGTAATAATATAATTCCCGCCCAAACTACCGATTAATATCAACACCATGGTCTTTACCTGATTCCCATGAAGATCGTCCCGGATAGGCTCGAAAGTACTTGGGACATCAACGAGTATGGCAGATTCACCATAACAAAGACCCTGATTCGGCTAATGAAAAGGATCCCCATAAAGATATCCAGACATATGTTGTTTGTCATATTCAACGATATTTTCTTAAAGTGACAATGCTTCTTAAATACCCCCCCCACACACATATATATATATATTCATAAATAAACTCAAATAATCACGAAACAAATGATAATAGTAACACGAAGAAAAATAGAGGGCAAAATTCGATATGGTTTATCTCTCATACAGTGAGCATATACTAAACAACATCTCAAAAAAATTCTATTTAATTATAGTAAAGAATTTACGTAGGAATAGTAGATTAAGAAAAAATTAATAAAAACCCCATAAAACCAGCAACGTAGCCTCAACTATAATAGTTTCTAATAATACTACAATAAATATAAATATAAATGTTGAAGTATCGAATGACTACTGTAACACTTAATTATCACCTCAATGCAATTAGAGACAAGCGAATGGATATCCTTTCGGAGGCAAATGTTTAACCTCGGACATAGTTCATACAGACCAATTGATAGAAACAGATAGAACTATGTCATCTATAAGTGCAATCAGATGATGATTTAACATTAAATGTAGAAATAACATAGCTTTATTTGAAAAAGATCACATGAATGTTCAAATTGTAACTCAACATAGGTAAGTATATGAGAGAAAAATGAGATAATATAGGACCATATGAATTGAAATGGTATATTATTGGTTGAGCAAGATAAATACCCCCTGAAAATTTAAGAAATGTTAAAGTATCGAATAACTATTGTAACACTTAATTAATAGATAAAATACATATTTTATATCGTAAAATTAAACAATGAAGATCGTAATATTTAATCCATAAAATGTATAACCGATAAAATATAATACACCTAAATTCAATGCTTTAACTATATGGATTAAAGAAATGTTATAAGAAAATAGTTTAAAGAGAAAGATCTAAGACGGATTACTCAGGAAAAGACTAATATAATTTGTCGCCCTTAGATTTAAAGGATTTTGCTTTTAAGAATCAACATTATTACATACTTTTCGTTGATTGACTGGACAAATGGAGAAACGGCTATCAAAATGAATACATATATATATATATGTATATATATATATATGTGTGTGTGTGTGTGTATGTGTGTGTGTGTGTAGAGAGAGAGAGAGAGAGAGACAGACAGACATACAGACAGACGGACAGAGAATAGAAATAAGAATGTCTTTATTTTCCAGTAAAGAGATTAATAGCCGTTTTCAAAACAGTGCATGCCATTTTAGTAGTAGACCACTTTGACGACGGCTGCCTTTAAATAGGATTAATCTATTCCTGATTTACCGGGTTGTTTATAACGGCCGTGTGGGCAAAGAGGTCGGATTTTAAGTTCCGGAGTTGTAGTTCGGCGACCGGTATGAATAATCTTCTCTACACTGACGATTCCCGTAAGGATGAAACGTATACGTATGTAGATAACAACAAATATATATATATATATATATATATATATATATATATATATATATATTCAACACCTGTTTTATTGTCTACGCGACATCTGCATGGCTATATATAGCAAGCGTGTTAATTGCGAGACTCGAAACCCGAATGCCAATTCACATCCAAATGTTATCAGCAGTCAAGTATTTTGTCCACTGCATCAACAAAGTTGAAAAATTAATAAGCGAAACGCGGTTATTATTTATCTGCAACAATCGAATGATGTGTCCACCAGAGCCGATCTATCTTTTTATCATCTCTCATTTGTTTGTTTGTTTTATTTATCGTCCTCGTTTCACAAACGTCGTCGTTTCCTTTCTTATCGTGTCACTTTTGTCTTTTCAAGATGTTCCTCTCTTGACACGCCGGTTTATCATCATTCGAAACACGCGCTGCAGCACGACACATGCGCACGCACACGAATGCGCGCAAGTACACACACCCTAAAATAAATCAAACCCTCAGAACAAGATACGCTCTTTAAATGCGTTATGTAGATAATTAAACAAAGAAATTCTACATCAGCCGACACCCACCCTACACTCCCGACAACACATAACCTCACAATATACGCAGGTTTGGAAGGGTGATGAGTTACATACATCGTTATGTTGTTTAAAAACTGTTTTAGGGAAATCAAACTCTTTATTTTGAGCTCTTAATTCATATATACACACACAGACAATATATATATATATATATATATATATATATATATATATATATATAAACTTTTAATGAATCAAAACATTAATATAGTTCCAAGAATTAGAAAATCAAGTCCATTATGGCGTACAATTTTTCCAAGACAGTTTGGAAATACTTTATTTTATTTTATTTTATAATTTGATAAAGTTAGTCCAAAACGTCCTTCATCAGCGCCTATAGCAACACGTCTTACAGAAGAAGAAAAAAACTCGTTTTAGAGAAACATCCACGGACAGAAAGAATCACAGGTGGATATGTTGGTAGCAAAGGAGGGGAAAAACACAATGATACCTATAAACAAATATTCGGTACATATAAATAAATAACACCAAACTTTTCAGAGATTTACCCTTTCAAATTTCCGCAAAATAAATAAATAAATGAATAAATAAATAATTTATTTTTTGCAGAAATTTGAAAGAGTAAACTTTTTAAACAATTTAGCGTCATACAAAGATTTGTAAATAAAAATTCAGCACTGTAAAGTGGCAGTTAATCTTTATATAAATACATTGTAGCTATCATTTACGAGCGCCTATCCCGGTGCTAAGTAGTAACAGCTGCCGATTCGACCCCTTACTTGGGATGGGTTCTAGTTTAGCCGCTCTGAAGAGCTGTGATACAACAACACAATCTCTCTGTGGATATATATATATATATATATATATATATATATATATATATATAGAGAGAGAGAGAGAGTGTGTGTGTTTCTCGGCTAAAATTGTTAATTCTTATCATTTGACATAAAATAAAAACAGCTTTATGTAAAACATAAAAACATGTTATTTAAATTTAAATCCTAATATTTTGAGCGGTCCTTCGTTAATCCGAAGGAAACCGGTAAAATTTCTCGTTTTTTATGACTTTTATCCTGCATTTGATTTGTTTCTCATTTTGTACTTTTCACACACCCTGTCTCCACAGCATGTAATTTTATGATATATCGTTCATTTCATCCTTATATATGTAATATATATATATATATATATATATATATATATATATATTGTTTGAAAGATTTTAATCATTTTCAAGTTATATTCCAAATAAAGAGTACAGTCAATGGTACCCAAGTCGATTACAGCTGTTTACAGACAATTTATATTTATTTAAGAAAATATTGTTAAGTATAACATAATTCCACTGCTTCATTATTGTTGTAGACCCGTGCTAGGGGTCACAAAGATAACAACCACAAATTGTGACAGGTTAAAATATACAATGTATTTATTCATAGCAATACAGTAACGCCACTAAATGTGGTAGGAGATGACCGGATTCCTACTATGCGGTAAAACATGAATAGGAATGTCCTCTATATTTAACACCTACCCACTATAGGAGTATGTGACACAAGGTCGGAAAGTGGGATTTGAAAAGCCAGCGCCCGAGAGGTGAGCGCTTTAGCCACTAAAAATTGCCTGGGCAGCCCCGTCGGCATTCCCCGGTAGGGGCGCCTCAGGCAGTAAGCTATAAACTTACTCCTCCCCAAAGAGGAGAGGCAAAGCCTCGGAGGGTGGACCTCCTAGAACTGCACAGGACAGACCCATAGACCGGCGGAATCATGCCCCGAAGGCCAAGACAACACCGGTCTATAGGGTGTAGTATCCATCGGAACAGATACCACACGTGGACACTCACATAATAGGAATGTCCTCGATATTTAACACCTACCCACTATAGGAGTATGTGACACAAGGTCGGAAAGTGGGATCTGAAAAGCCAGCGCCCGAGAACGTGAGCGCTTTAGCCATTAAAAATTGCCTGGACAGCCCCGTCGGCATTCCCCGATAGGGGCACCTCAGGCAGTAAGCTATCAACTTACTCCTCCCCAAAGAGGAGAGGCAAAGCCTGGGAGGGTGGACCTCCTAGAACTGCACAGGACAGACCCATAGACCGGCGGAATCATGCCCCGAAGGCCAAGACAACACCGGTCTATAGGGTGTAGTATCCATCGGAACAGATACCACACGTGGACACTCACATGATAGGAATGTCCTCGATATTTAACACCTACCCACTATAGGAGTATGTGACACAAGGTCGGAAAGTGGGATTTGAAAAGCCAGCGCCCGAGAACGTGAGCGCTTTAGCCATTAAAAATTGCCTGGACAGCCCCGTCGGCATTCCCCGGTAGGGGCGCCTCAGGCAGTAAGCTATCAACTTACTCCTCCCCAAAGAGGAGAGGCAAAGCCTGGGAGGGTGGACCTCCTAGAACTGCACAGGACAGACCCATAGACCGGCGGAATCATGCCCCGAAGGCCAAGACAACACCGGTCTATAGGGTGTAGTATCCATCGGAACAGATACCACACGTGGACTCTCACATAATAGGAGTGTCCTCAATATTTAACACCTACCCACTATAGGAGTATGTGACACAAGGTCGGAAAGTGGGATTTGAAAAGCCAGCGCCCGAGAACGTGAGCGCTTTAGCCATTAAAAATTGCCTGGACAGCCCCGTCGGCATTCCCCGGTAGGGGCGCCTCAGGCAGTAAGCTATCAACTTACTCCTCCCCAAAGAGGAGAGGCAAAGCCTGGGAGGGTGGACCTCCTAGAACTGCACAGGACAGACCCATAGACCGGCGGAATCATGCCCCGAAGGCCAAGACAACACCGGTCTATAGGGTGTAGTAACCATCGGAACAGATACCACACGTGGACACTCACATGATAGGAGTGTCATCTGTTTATTTATCTCTTTAAATATTTACATATAAAAACAGATGTGGCACAAGGCCAAAAACGGGTATGGGGGAGGAGTGGGGGTCGGGGGTCGTCCACTGGTCTATGCCCTAAAAAACTAGCTTCAATCACCACAATACCACATTTACTCTATGGACTTAAACTACTTAAAATATCCCCAGGTTGTTTCATGATTTTTTATTTACAAAAATAATATGTACAGAGTATGGTGATAGGGAGTGGATGAACAAAAACTAAGCCTTAAAAAATCCCCCAAAAATAAATAAAAATAAAATGGATGTAAAAATAAAGAACAAAATAAAATGCTAATTATGGTAAGTTAGTAGGACCCTCCCATCCTATCTAAGGTATGAACTGCTCACTGTCTTCCGGAACAACCGAAAGCAAGAGAGTCAGCTCCTAAGTGGGAGTGGGCGTTGCCTAGGGGGACAAAATAAATATTGGGTAGGGTTTATTTGGGGGGGGGGGAATGTGCGGTGTCCTCCAGGATAAATACCATTAGGGCAGGCCAGGGATAAAGTAAATCGGGGAGCGGGCATCCTGGAGGAGTTCTGACACCTAAAATAAAGATGGGGAAAACAGGACTCATTTGTACTACTAGCTATAGGGACTGATCCAACAATTGGATATTTAAGACAAACTTGTCAAAAAGAAATACCTAAGGTCGGCGTGTGCCATGCTTAGGCAGGGAACACGAACTCAATTTTATTCCGTATGAACACACATAAACTAGCGGTGTGTATCCACCTACTTTTAAATAGCGAGAAGGGTAACCTCCTTCTATCACATTTAATTTTGATTTTAAGTTGATGCTTAAAATACGAAATTAAATCATAATAAGAAGGCGGCACCCCACCGCTCCCTATGTCTAAGCGTGAAGACCACACTACGAGTCTAGCTACGGCTAAAATCGCAAGTAACACCATTCGTTTCTCCCTGGGCCACAATGGGTCCATGTTGAAAACAACGGATTCTAAATCCAGGCACGTCACCCGCTCGGGAACGATGCGAGCCGTCACCTCGTTGACATACGTCCAGTATTCACGCAGCTTGGAGCAGTTGAAAAAGGCGTGCTTGGCCGTTTCAATTTCATCATCCTCGCAACGTGGACAAAAAGGGTCCATACTTAGACCAATACTGAAGCGTATGCCATTAAGGGGTACTACATTTCGAACTAATCGCCAGGTTAGAGAAAACTCAGTATTGTTAAGATGACTCCGGCCTGGCGCCCAATTCCACTGAGAGCGAACCTCCCCCTCCGACAATCCAAGTCGCTCCCCAAGTGGATCCAAAGCGGTCCCCACCACTAACTCCCGATATAGTGTTTTCCTAGACCGGGCGAGGTCACTGGACCCCGGCAGCACTCTGAGCGCAGTTCGGCATTCGTTGAAGAACCGCGATTGACCCCTTGGCCTACGACGGCATTCAGCCAAGTGGTCAGGGGTGAGGTTGGGAAAAGCCTTCTCAACCGCAGGGCCCCACGCGGACTCCTCTGTCAAAGTTCTACTCAGGAATGTTAACCTCTCGGCATATAAATGGCTCGCCAAGTCGGGCATTCCCAAGCCCCCAACATCAGGACGTTGAGTACAGACCTGTCTACAGACTAGCGGCTTTCTCTTGTTCCACAAAAGCGAGAAAAGCGTACGCGTTAAAGCCGCCAAGCGGTCTGCAGGCAGAGGTAGTACAGCCAATCGGTAAAGGATAAGCGGAAAGACGTACATGGCGCACGCCTCAGCTCGACCTTTAAGGGAAAGCCCCCTTCGAAGCCAAATCCTTACAGACGCTTCGACCTTAGACTGTACTTCCGACCAATTCTTATCAAGCTGGAGACCCGGTCCGAACCACACGCCGAGGATTCGAACCGGGCCATCGGACCAGTTGAAAAGGCCCGGCAGCGCATCCGCGCCACTCCAGGCAGCCAACCTTAGGCCATTGGATTTGCTAAGGTTGACCACGGCCCCTGTAACATCTTCATACCTTTTGAGTGCCTTAGTTACCGTGGAGATGTCTCGACGGCACGAGACGAACACGGTAACATCATCGGCATACGCGGAGACCCTGGCTCGCGCACCACCAGGTAGAGCGATACCGCGTAGGGCGGGTCCAGCCTCCCCTTGCCTCAGCTTGCGC
The DNA here is from genome assembly GCA_963556195.1 of Sepiola atlantica. Lineage (NCBI taxonomy): Eukaryota > Metazoa > Mollusca > Cephalopoda > Sepiida > Sepiolidae > Sepiola > Sepiola atlantica. The sequence continues at coordinate 140,958,774 of OY744517.1, forward strand.
AGGAAGGGTTCCAACGCAAGAACGTAGAGGAGAGGAGACAACGGACACCCCTGACGTACCGACCGAGAAACAGCAAACGATTCCGATCGCATCCCGTTTACCTGCACCACTGCCGTCGGGCTGTGATACAGCATGGAAATCCATCTGCGGAAGTCCGGTGTAAAACCGGCGGTTTCTAAAACAGATCCCAAGAACCGATGGTCAACCCTATCAAAAGCTTTGGACTGATCTAAATTGATCAGCGCGGCTTCGGTGTCGTCTTCTAACCCCTCTAAGATCGTGCGTATCAGATGCAAGTTGTTCTGAATCGATCTCCCCTTCACAGCATAATTCTGATCAGGTTCAATCAATTCACCAATAACAGCCTGCAACCGATTTGCAAGAACTTTGGCCAAAATCTTTAAATCTGTATTTAACAGAGTTATGGGCCTATAGTCATCTAAACCCCCAACATGCTCGCCCTTTTTCTTAAGCAATGTGATCACTCCCCTGGTGACTTGACCAGGGATAGAACCCTGTGCAAACCAGTGGTTGAACACATCCGTCAGAATAGGTACGAACATGTGCGACAGCCTCAAGAACAATTCATAGGGCAAACCATCAAGTCCCGGAGATTTGTCGTAGCCGACCTGCTTCAACGCAGTCAGGACCTCACATTCTGTAATGCGCCCATCACAACTAGCCGCTCGAGCCGCCTCCAGGCGGGGCGAACCGGCCAAATAGTTGCCAAACTCCTCGACGCGGAGTCTGGACAGTTGGGTGAAGCGATCCGCGAAATGCTCCCGAAACCCCTCACAAATCTCCCGAGCCGACACAAGGGTGTGTCCTTCCGGGCTTTGAATTTGACGAATATAGCCGTCCGAGTTGCGACATAGTGGAGCTCTACGCTCTGCAGCGTCAACATTCACGGCTTCGTTGGACACTCTTTCTAACCTAGCCCTGACTACTTGACCTTCATACCGCTCGTTAGCCGAACGTTTCAGGTCCCCCTTAGCTAAGTTTATGGCTAGGGAATCCCCCCCTTCCACCGCCCGGGCCAGCTTATTTTCTAAACGCTTTTCTGTCTCAGCCTTATTTAAGGCGAGGCGTTGGCTATATTTGACAGAAAAGCTCCTAATGTCACATTTGGCGTTAACCCACCACTTACTCCCGGTTACCGCCCCCACTAATCCCTTTTGAAAATTAAGTGTTAGCCTGTCCCGGAAGTCACGTATCTCCAGTAAGGAGGTATTTAACTTCCAGTACCCAGCTAACTTATGGGTTTTAGGTTCTATTTCCATACTGGCCACAAGTAATTTGTGGTCAGAATGGGCTAACCAGTGGAACGTGGGACAAGAGATATAATCTACTTTGCCTCTTCTCACTAACAACCGATCCAAGTAAGTACTTGAAACGGAAGGCCTATTAGAAAGCCACGTCCACCACTCCCGCCCCGGGTGATCGACACGAAACCTATCGACCAGATCACATTCAGTCATCAGATCAGAAAGGCTGGTCTCACACCCACCAGACCCTCTAGGCCCACCGACCTTATCTATTTTGGGATCAAGGATGGCATTCCAATCCCCCAGTAAAATTAACCGCTTCGAACCCCCGAGGAACCCCTCCAACCCCCGGAAAAAGAGAGCCCTCTCCCGAGCGATATTGGGCGCATAAACCGCGACGATTCGAAATGCAGCACTTTTTACGGCAACATCGGCCACGACCAGTCTGCCATCAGCATCCGCGTGAACAACGTTTACACTTGCGGACAGGGTGCGTCTTACTAACAAGGAAACTCCCCTAGCACAACGGTCACCGAAAGCTGAAAAAACATCGAAATGCTTCGACAGCAGTCGGTGATCGTCGATCGAATCATAGTGAGTTTCCTGTAACGCAGCCACATCTATGTCAAAAGACATGAGGTCCCCCAGTATGCGTTTAGCTTTGCTTAAAGACCTCATGCCCCTTGTGTTCAGGCTTCCTAAAACTAAGTTCGCGGCCATCTGCACTAATCAGTGTCAACCACCGGTCTGAAGTCTTTCGGGACGAGGATGCCGCAGGCATTAGCCATATTACCCGTTAGTAAGTCGGACGTAACCCGTCCGTCTCGAGTAATGCCCCCGACATCCAATGGAAAGGTGAGTTTTAGGGCCCTATAAAAACAAGGGTGGACGTACATAGGGACCCTCCCTTCGCTATCTTTTCTCAGCTGTTTGAGGGAGTCATGGGTATCATCCACCAGTTTCAGACCCGGAATTGCCCCCTTGGCGGCCTCAACCATTTTCCAAAGGCTTCTCGTCCTGCCTTCCCTGGTCTTTCGGATGAAAGTGATGATCAAGGGGGCATCTGGAAAATTTTGGGGCTTGGTGATATCTAGCCCCTGGGTCTGAGTGAGGAGCTGCAGCGGCCGCACGATTTTTAACTGTCTCGAGTTGAGATTGGCAGCGACAAGGTGAAAATCTGCTTCGCAGATATGGTCCCCTGGCAGGAATGGGAGCCTTCGGGTTTTTTCCTTCCTTACTGGGGAATGAGAAGCAGACCTGCTGCTAATTTTGGGCTCCGGCTTTTTGTTTTGAGACAGAGAGCGGGAGCTAGCTGGGGTAGAATCAACAGGGGAGGGGGATTTCTGCTCAGTATTAGGGGTAGGGGGTTGGGATTCAGGAGTCTGAGCAGAAGAGACGGTCATCTCTTCAGACGTTGGGGCAGGGGATTGGGGTCCAGCCTCTTTATCTTTCTTAGCCTTTTTTGTGGCTCTTTTCAAATCCCGAGATTCCTTTTTCTCTGTCTCTGGAGCCGGCCCAGCGTCATCTTCCATTTTGTTTTCGTCTTGTTTCTCCCCTTCCGAGTCTGATGTTGTCAAGGGGACCGTCTGCTTCCTCTTAGTTGCCACTGCCAATCCAGATGTTGAAGGCTGCGGCTCCTCGGTGGGAATATCTAGATTTCGCGACACTGTGGGTAGCCGCCCCCCTTTTTCACCCGGGGGCTGCACCTTTTTGGAGGGGGACTGCTCCGGACTGGAACTTGGTTCTTCGGTGGGGATGGTCTTTCCACCTTTCACCACCTTGCTCCAGTCTTTTGTTGTTGTTGTTGTTGTTGCAGTGCCCCCTCCGGTCGTTGGTGGAGGAGCTGCTGGTGCCACTGACGCCGCTTTCACTCCCGGGCCTTGAGCAGAAGGGGTCTTTTTAGGTGGAAATTTTTTCGGGCAGGCTTTCGCCATATGCCCCTTCTGCTCACAATGCCAACAATGTGGCCTCCTACCCTCGACGATGACACTCATTGTCCAGGTGTCGCACTTGAGTAGGGGTGGGATATTATTGAAGCCGTCCCGGTCGACTCTCATATTTATTTTGTAGTCCCCTACCATAAGGTTACGGGGACCACGGACCGGGACTATAGCTTCGACGTCCCCATACTGACTCAGGACAGCACCAAGCTGTTCTGAGCTAATATAGCAGGGGACGCCAAGGACGGTGACTAAAGTCCTTCTCCTACTCAAGTACTCCGGCCTGAGAATGAGATTTTTAAATCTCAGGTCGGCCCTGGACACTTTTTCTGCTTCCTGTTCACTTGGCAGCAGAATATCCCAAGTGGCGAACCCTCTGCGGCACACATAGGATGCTGGGACTTTAAGCCCGTACAGAAGGTCCGCCATTTGATTCACTTCGACCCCAGCCAACCCCTTGGTTTTGGTGTCGATGGTGACTAGCGATACTATTCTTTTCGCTAGTCGATCCACCGCACCTGGAGCTGCTTTGATGTTGTTACCGTCGGTCAATTGTTTGTATTTTTCGTCAAACAACCGACGGTACTCTTCGGGGCTTAGCTGGGACTGGGGTCCCCACTTGTCTTGAGTTGCTGAGAGGGCAGGAGATGCTGATACTGTAGGTGATGGTGGTGATACAGGCGGCGTCTTCTGCCCGGGAGGGATGGTCCTGTCCTGGCTGGACAAACTTTGAGTAGGAGGGAGGGACGGCCACTCTTTCGGAGATGCCAAAGGATTGGACACCTTTGGAGTGGCCAACTTGGTCCCACCTCCCCTTTTGCTGGCGGCACCAACTGCTCCAGATTTGATTTCTGGTCCAGCGACCCCCTTCGTTCTCGGTCTGGATTTTCTTGTACTGGTTTTCGTAGGGCTTTTGTTTGGTGCCCTCACACTGTTGCTGCTGCTGCTGCGGCTACTACTGCCACTGTAGGTTCCTAGAGGTCCAAACAGCTCATAGTCTATTTCGGACATTTGCATCTGAGCAGCCTCCCGGTCGCTTGGCCCTGGCGGCTGATCTGGATCGGTGGCTCCTTCCTGTTGGAGCTCCACCGACCTGGCTGGCCTTAATCCTACAGGCAGGAGACTTTTCCTCCTGCGAGCAGGCGGGCTGACGGTTAAAGCCCGTCGACCAACTGGTGTGATGGGGAGTCTCTCCCACCGACCCAGATCACCTCTCCCAGCTGAGCTAAAACCTACGCTGCCGGGGTCAGCAGCGTTGAAATCACTAGCAGAGTTGCCGTAGCATGCGGCAAACTCCGAATTACTTTCAGTGCGGGGGACAGCACTGCCGTAGGTACTGGGCATGCCGCCTAAGTCGTCAAAAAACCCGTACGTTAAGTCTTGGCCTACTCCGGCCCCCAGATGTTTTTTAGGCATCTGGGAACCAGAGCCCGAGCTAGGCACTAAGCCTCCACCGGAGCTCGGTCCAGTCCTCCCCTCTTCCGTTTTGCCCTGCACAACGGCAGAATAAAAACAAAACGCGTAGTATTATTTTTTTTTTTTTAGGTGTGAGAAAAAAAAAAAAAAAAAAAAATTTACGAAAATAAAACCAGATCTGAACCCGGCGCTAACCCGCCGATTTGGAGATGGAAGAACGTTTGCTAAATGTTACTCTAGCTGTTCAACCAAATCCGGCCAGCTGCTTAAGTTGTACCTGGGTTCAGAACAAACCTAAAAACAAGAAGAAAATAATCTCCGTTAGTGCCCAAAAGGGGCTATACGAATCACCCAAGAGGGGTGATCACCCAAAAGGGGTGAGAAGAACAATGGTGCCCAAAAGGGGCTTGCCCAGGGGACAGAGAGAGAGTCCCCGGTCAAAAAAGGTGCACTAGAGGCCAAGTAGCGTGTCACTCCCAAGTAAAAATCCAAAGTAAAAATCCAACGTAAAAATCCAAAGTAAAAATCCAAAGTAAAACTTCAAAGTAAAACTTCAAAGTAAAAATCCAAAGTAAAAATCCTGGGGTAAAAAATAACGACGTCAATTTGAAAACTGTGCTTGGTCTTTTAGGAGTGTCATCTGTTTGAGTCTTTGCAACCATGGTATTTATTATAGATGGTTGCTTCCATTAGTTCTTCAATAGGGGTGATTTGTACCCCACAACAATTATATAAAAAAATCTAATAATATTTTTCTTTCAAAATCCAAAATATTAATCAATGTTCCATATGTATCACTAGCACTTTCGATTCTTCGTCGAAACATCTTCAGGTTACAAAATCAAATGAACAAAAAGAAAAAAATTAAGAGAATTTAAAAAAGCAGCCGAGAATGCGCATGTGAAGTCAGTTAGTCTTCAAAAGAACAAAACGTTTACAATTTAAATTAGCGTCAGAGGAAGAATTGTATTAGGGTAAGCATTTCAAAATATTGCTACTGCTTTCATACGTAATGTTATGTATTGTACGTTGTTGGGGTTTAATAAAGATAGCTGCGACTATTTTTAATTTTTTAAATTAGTTTCAAAATCTATTATTTTCGTGTTTTCACAAAAGAAATACGTTTTTTGGTCTTCCAGTAGGTTTTTTCCAAGTATGTTTCGGTATCATGACCCAAAGATGGAACTCCAATCAGTTTATAATAAAAGATAATAATTCACTTAGTAAAGCTCTATAAAATTATATAAGGAATGTAATTTGTTAGATTACTTTGATAATCCAATTACCCTGCCTAGCACAGGTATTTCAACTAGCTATGAATACAATTATTTTATCGCTTTTAAGATCTATTATTTAGAGTCGATTTTTCGTATGTAGAATGCGACTTGATATGTTTTTAAAGAAACGTGTGATTATTTTACAGAGTTGAGAATTTGAAGTTTTGTTGAGACAATTCGTCTGTCGGTTTTGTGTCGAAAGAGTCGAGAACTGGTGATGACAAGATGGAGTGAGTTTTTTCCCTCACTGGAAAAAAGCGTAAAATATTTGAATTATGTTTTTGGTCTCAATATTAGGCATCATTTTGGCGACGAATACTCTAGCTACTTAATAGTATATTATTTTTAGAGTGAGAACATAGCTGATATTTCGATGTCTACCTCAGTAAGAATCGATGAAAAACAACACAATACATGTATCAATGTATGAATGAAAAACATGTATGTATGTATGTATGTATGTATGTATGTATGTATGAATGTATAACACATCTGTTTTTCGTAAGATAAATAAAATCTTTGTCTTTGAAATATAACATATCTTGTTTATTTATATATGCTGTGTTGTTACGTATTGTCAATCATTGGAAGAGGTTTGTATGCATAAAGAATAGAAGGTATATGCTAAAACATATATATATATATATATATATATATACATATATATATATATATATATATATATATATAATGGACGGCGGTACCGAGGGGGGGGTGCTCAAGCCCCTGACTTTTGACTTGCCCCCCCCCCCCACTTTACGGTCATCAATAATTAAGTTGATATGCATGTGTTTAACCGTCCCCCTTTTTAGGAGAACCCTCCCACTTTTATAACTGTCCCGTCAGCCCTGTATATATATATATATATATATATATATATATATATATATATATATATATATATATATTACAAGAATCACCGGACAAGGAGGTGTAAAATTAATTCCCCGAGCAGAATAGTTTTACACAACATTTATGTCCCCTTACGAAGATTAAAATCAAGATATAATGAAACTAAACCTTGTGTCTATAATCTTCATTCCAATTCAAATTAAAATCCATCATATGATTTTCATCATCGAAAATATCAATCCCATTCAATGCAAATCTGAAATATTTGAATTTTTAGATAGGAAGTTGTGCCCATATGATGTCCCTTAAACACCTTTTAAAAGAAAAGAAACAGAAAGTTAGTGAATATTTATTAATTGATGTCTAATACGTATTATTACAATTTTACAAACATAAGAAGTATTTTAATTTTCTCAGAACAGCTTCCGCCCCCATTTTTACTCTCTTTGAATAAAACTAAATTCAACTAAATACAGTAACATTACGACCCCTTACGTCTTGCAGCTGGGTGCCTTAATTCAAAATGATCGGTTAATTACTTATGTGTGAATCATGTACATCAAAATATATATACTTATACACATATCTAACTGTTACATACCGCTTAGAAGACAACACACAATTTTATATATATATATATATATATATATATATATATATATATATATATATATATATATATAATCTACAGACACGTGTTTTATAGCTTCGACTCATCAGTGTGGCTTAAACTAACTAACTATATTCGAAGCCTGAACCCCTGGCGCTGTACCAATTGAGATTAATGAAACTGCTAGTTGTTTTGGGACAAATTATATAGAAGGCACATTCTGAATTTATCTGACTTAGAATTCCAACCCGTGACCGGTGATCAGTTAATTGCTTTTAAAATTCTTAGTTTTTCAGTGATATATCGGTTACATTTTTCATTTGGGAGTATATGCTTCTTGGCTCTCGAATATATTCCATTTGATGGTGTATAGAATGTTTTTTTCATCACAAATGCAGTAGCTGAGCCTTTATCTACCCATCTTACAATATCTTCCGCAGAATACATTATATATATATACATACATATTGTATATATATATATATTCATATATAAGGTGTGTATTATAAGCATATATATATATATATGTGTAATGTGTATATAATGTATGCCTATTGTATATATGTATATATGATGTATATGTATATATATATATATATATATGAATTATATATATATATTATATGTATATGAGTAGTATATATATATAGTTATATATGTATGTATGTGATATGTATGTGTATGATATATATATATGTGTGCGTGCGTGTGGTATGTATATGTATGTATTTTATACGTATATGTGGTATATATGCATATATATGGTACGTACATATATATGTACTAAGTATATATATGTGTGTACGATGTATGTATATGTATGTGATATATCTGTATATGTATGTCCGATAAATGTATATTTGTGCGGTGAATGTATATGTGTATGTTATCTATATGTATATGTGTACTATGTATGTGTATGTAACATATTGTGTGTATATGTCAGATGTATATGATGTATATGTTTAATCTTATGTTCTGATCTTATGTTTACACACCGTCATTTAATCTTAACACAGATACAAGGGTAGATATTTTATTTGTTGGTGTCATCAAGTGAGAGATCAGTAGCAGTTTAAACATGTAAGGCAATAGCTCATATTTATTTTGTCTTTCACGTAGAGGACCGGGTGGTTATGTTATAATAATAAATAAAACACATCATATGGCTCGATCATTTAATTAATATATATTTTTTTTATTTTAGATAGAACATCGCACATGAACCATGGTATTAATTGTACATGTGTACATATTTTTATGTATCCAAACCTTACTTGTGCTAAGGTGGGGTTGTGTTTCTTTGTCAGTTGCTAATTAACGTAGACTAAAAAAAGCAGGAAGAGGGAATAAACTGCGTATTGATAACAAATAAATAGTTTTTTGCGTTTTCTTTTTATTAATTTTTTTTACTTACTACACGATAGCTCGGTAGATGTCGATAAGAAATGCACTAAGTTTCTCAAGCTTTTACAACTATTTAAGTATTCACTTGAAGCATTGAAAAACTGAAACGTTTTTCATGGCGGTGTAATTGTACAGAAGCATCTAATAACAATAATAAATTGTCTCGTTATTTATTTCCGACTTAACTGCCTAGATTTGAAAATAACTTCTGTAAACCACAAAAATCGGATCGGATTCAGTTGTTAAGGCGATTATTGACACTATTAAAACTAACAAGCATTTTTTGAAAGTGTGTGAAACGTGTTCTGTGTTAACAATCGTGATCAATTGAATAACTACTTTTGTTGAAAAAATTTCTTCATTTTTTTTTATTTTAAAACCGAGGAAAAAAAGAAACGTTATTTTTATTATTTCTCTTTTTCGTCCCAACTTCTGTTTTTTTTTCGCACCTCTTTCAAGTATCACTTGTTGGCTGCATGTTAGCTAGACGAGATGTGAATGGACTTCCACTAGCAGGTGTGCACAGCCAGATGGCGCTGGCTTCGTCTGGTTGGAAAGAAAATGGACAACCACATAACGAGGAGCAGGTTTACGTGGCAAAATGTGTTACGTAAACATCAACACCTTAGAGAATGGGGTAAGAGGGGAAGGCTATGCAGACGAAAACGCCATAAGGCGTACAAACACGATTATTCTTTAGAGTTAGTCTTGCTTTGGCTAAGATCAAAGTGTAGTATCTGTTCCGATGGATACTGCACCCCATAGACTGGTATTGTCTTGGCCTTCGGGGCTTGATTTACGCGGGTCTATGGGTCTGTCCTGTGCAGTTCTAAGATGTCCACCCTCCCAGGCTTCGCCTCCCCTCTTTGGTGAGGAGTAAGTTTATTGCTTACTGCCTGAGGCGCCCCTACCGGGGAATGCTGACGGGGCTGCCCAGGTAATTTTTAATGGCCAGAGTGCTCACCTCTCGGGCCTTGGGTCACATCACCTTGTGGAAGTAAGATAAAACTGGCCTTGTGCCTAACTCCTGGAGAGGAGTAAATAAATACTCTTGCTATCTTTTAACCGTCTCTCTATCTTTATATATATAAATAGTATGAAAATATATGTATATCAAGTAAGCTACACAGAGGCGTCCATGTTTGCTCAATAAGTAATCATCAGAGGGGGATGAAACATGGACGCCTCTGTGTAGCTTGCTTCTCATAGATATATTTTCATACTATTACTAAGATATACTCACGTATTAAGAACTGTTGAATCAAATACTGAAAATCTATAAAAATATATTCTTTCACCTTATAATATATGTGTATATTCATGAAATAATAACTCTCTCTCTCTCTCTCTCTCTCTCTCTCTCTATATATATATATATATATATATATATATATATATATATATATATATGATTATAATTTAGTTGATTATAAAATTTATAATACAATTAATAACAGTTTTAAATATTTTAATCAAGGTCCTAAAGTAAAACCTTACGAATGTTTAGAGAAAAATGTTATATATATATATATATATATATATATATTGGTACAGAAAAAATAGTACAACATTCGTACCGTCGGTTTCAAGCACAGAAGGATTTAGCCATCCGGCTCTCTTCAGCTTCTGATGAGCCGGATGGCTAAGTCCTTCTGTGCTTGAAACCGACGGTACGAATGTTGTACTAATTTTTATGTAACAAAATAAATAAATATTACGCTGTTAATTTTGAATTTTTAACTTTAATTCTTAATTAATCGAGCACTCTGCTGGGATTTTTCCTGCTATATTACAAAGAAGTTATATATATATATATATATATATATATATATATATATATATATATATATATATATATATATATATAAAGTTAGGTATATTTATATGTTAATATATTTATATGTACATGATTCACTCCTAAACTAAGTAACCGATCATCATGAATTTTCGAACACAGCTGCTTCATATTTAATTGATTATTTTGAATGTTTTTAGGGGTTATAATGAGGACACAATTTCCACTTCAAAAATTCAGATGTATCAGATTTGCATTAAATTATATTCATATTCATTAAAAATAAATCAAGTAAGATTCACTGAATTTCAATTCTTTCTTAAGACCCTTAAAGTTTAAGCCTCTAATTTTAGATATTTTCTATAATGAAAATAATATAATGGATTGTGATCAAAATTGGAGATAAGGATTGTAGACGTAAGGATCAGTATCATTATATTTTAGTTTTAATTTTCGTAAGATGGTATATTAAAGTGGTGCATAATTGTGCTGTTCAAGGATAAATTTTACCCTTTCTAGGACGGGTATTCTTTTAGTATATATATATATATATATATATATATATATATATATATATATATATATATATATATATTATCCGACAAATACAAGGTTACGTATCAAGCAAAAGTTGATATTTATTTTAAAAAAAATAACAACATTGTTTATACAAACAAAACATGTGTAATGTTATAGAATAAATTACATAATATATATTATTTAATTAATCTTCATATGATAGACAAACTGGATTCATATTCCTTAAGACTCATCAGTGTGGCTATATACAGTTGATCCGCCAACCGCACGACTCGAACCTAGAACATTGCATCTCAGTCACAACTAACTGTAAATGCATTGCTGAGATAAGAAGTAAATATGCCGTATATATCATTACGTTACATTAAGCTGTTAAGGGGGTTCAATTTTAAAGGAATACTTACTACTATATATATATATATATATATATATATATATATATATATATATATTTGTATAAAATGAACTCTTAGATACATAAATCGATTATTATAAATCATAGAATATATATTCTAAGCAAGTCAATGTGGACATATTATTTTTCGTAAACTTTATTAGTTAAACTCTGTGTGCCTCTCTAAACTCGCCCCAATTTCATTCAAAGGCGACATACATTTCTCGTCTTGCAAAACGTTTATCATAAAATATGCTGTTAGACGTCTAAGCCTCTAAAAGAATTTCACAAAATTTAATAACGTGAATGAAATAAATAATAATCTTCCGTTCACCAAGTGAACAACAATAAATTACGTTTAGTTACGTAAGCAGACACATATAAATTATGTGTAGTTAAGTAAAAAGACAAACATAAATAACGCTAAGTTACGTAAGCTGTAAAAATAAATTACGTTTCATAAATTACTTGGTAGGTTGCACACACGCGTATATATTATATATGTCTAAGTATGAAAATGTGTAGCTCAAAATGATATACATATTGATTATACCTGTCCTGGGACGGCTATTCTGCTAATATATATATATATATATATATATATATATATATATATATATATATATATATATATATATATATATAGTGGCTACTATCTCCTCCTTTCAACCCACTATGTCAACCCTATATGTCCACGTACTTGCATGGCATTTTTCTTTATATTATCATCCTGAAGAAGTCTTACAAACAAAGACGAAACGTTGATGAACACATAAAAACTTCCTTTTTGGTTTTTCCTTTTTCATTTCCCATTACGTCGGATTACCTTCATCCTTCTTTTCCCATCTTGTCGAAATGGAAAACCAAACCCTCCAGCAGAAGTGACGGAAATATAAAAACACACTATTCGCAGTCAACTCTCACAACAACAGGAGAACTTTTCTGCTGAGATGCATTGAAGAAAAGGTCATACCCGCAAGTACTTTTACATTTTTAAAACACTCGCACCACATTATTCCTGACTACATCCAAAAATGTTTAATATCATCTGCAAACCTACTAAAACACAAAAGTTCATACCTTTTTCTCGAGGCCAGAACATTGGCCATCAACCTAAAAAATAACAAAACAATACTGCCCAACACAATCAATAACATCACGAAATCTATCAAAAGATTCAACGCACAACATACAACGAAATTAAACAACAAACTCAACAAACTAATCCTAAACAGCAAATGGAAAACTTTAGGACGTCCGGAACTTATAAACAACCTCACCACCTATAAACTTTCTGACACAGAAACTGAAGCTCTCAGTTTCGGTTTAAAATTCGCCACTGGAATACACTCTAACACCACCACAAACACAGTTCTCAACAATTACAGACACAGATTTCACTAAAGGCTTCATTCAAGGAATAATCTCAACCACCACCACCCTCCCTAATGACCCCGTCTTACCCAAAAGATACATAGACACTCTTAAACACCTCGCTAACAACATAATTATATCACCATCAGACAAAGGAGGGGCATAGTAATCATGGACAAAATCTCATATCCTAAAAAATATCTACTCTATCATCCGACGAAAACACATACACTAAAACTGACCAAAAAACTATAGATAAAAACATAGAACATTTCAACAAATCTTTCAAACACCTAATTAAGAACAACAAAAATGGGCATCACATATTGAGTATCACCCCATCATTCCTACACTATACGGGCTCCCCAAAACCCACAAATCGGACATCCTCATGCGCCCCATTATATCGAGCATAGGTAGCACCACACACAAAATCGCACGGACCGTAGCTAACATTCTCACCTCACTAATGGGCATCATCAGTCCTTCCCACATGAAAAACTCAGGCGACCTTCTTAACAAAATAAAAAACATCAACGTAGAAAAGAAAAACATACATAGCCTAGATGTAACATCGCTCTACACTAATGTGCCAGTTAAAAAATGCCTAAACCTACTTCACACACATCTAAAGAAAATCAAAACCGACCTACCTTTTCCCCCAACACTTTAATAGAAATAATTAGACTCATCACTGACGTAACATACTTCCAATTTAACGAAGAATTCTACAAACAAAAATTTGGACTCCTCATGGGCAACCCCCTAAGTGGTGTATTAGCCTGTCTCTTTTTAGAATTCTTAGAATCCGGCCCTTTCAAATACAGACTACCCCCTAACATCGAATACTTTAGATACATTGATGATATTTAAATTTTCCTCTCCACAGATATACAAATCAATAATCTTAAAGACAAACTCAACACAGTAGAACCCTCCATAAAATTCACCTATGAGACTGAAATAGACAGCTCGATACCCTTCTTAGATACTCTTATAATTAAGTCCAACAACAAACTAGAATTTAAGGTACACCGCAAAAAGACTCACAAAAATGACTACATACACTTCTACTTCCACCACCGTAGCAAGAGCAAGATCAAAACAGGTATAATTATAGGCTTCTTCCTACGCGCCCTTAGAATTTGTAGCCTCCAATACATAGATGAAGAAATAAAGTACATTTTTAATTTCCTAAAAACACTGCAATACCCCACACATTTTATATTAAATGCCAAGAAGAAAGCCTTTCAAATATTCTCCAGAAACAACACACAAAAAAATCAAACTCCAAACACCTCTCTCATAGACATACCCCTTTTCTTACCCACGCATTCCAATAACACATCCATATGCAACATTCTTAACAAACTAGGCATTCCAACAGTACAAACCACATCACAATCCATAAAACAAACATTAAACACATCAAGACATTTCCAAACAAACCCACATCCCATGCCGGCTTATACACTGTCCCATGCAATGACTGCCATCAAATTTACGTTGGAGAAACACAACGTGATTTGAAAAAAGATTGAAGGTACACAAAAGGGACATAAAAAACAATAACACTCTCAGTGCACTTTTCTCCCGTACACTAGAGCACGGTCACGCCTTCAAATTTGAAAAATCCGAAATCACCAAATACATCCACAACAAAGCTCGGCGAAGACTACTGGAAACTGCACTCATCACTGCCTCCAACACCATCAAGCAACGAAATGCCTTCTATAACCTATCTCCTTTAATCAGCAAAATCATCCTTACTGAACAAAAACTCATCCCAATTCATAAATGACATCCATTTTTTTTCTCTCAGATCTCAATGACACTCACCCACTTATCTCCGCATACCCCCCCCCCCACACACACAGACATCTTCGTTGTCCACGAATCTTAACTTTTCTAACTTACTCTTTCCGTCACATTCTTAATATATCAAGCCGGTCAAACATTCTCACTTTTCAAAATATTTCAAATATTTCACACCTATCACAACAAATCTCCCCTCTCCCTCTCCCTATCCCCCTCACTAATTTCCCCTTTCAATTACTTCTCTCGCACTCTCACTCTTCCACACCTCCCACTCTTAAATCCCCGTCATTTTTTCAAATCCTCTATAAAACCGTGACGCTTACCTATCCACCAAAATCACAGAGCCTCCCCCTCGGTTTCTACCCATCTTCCATTCCTCTGCATACACCCCCACACACATCTTCATTCACCATGACCCCTAACCTTCCTGGTCAAACATTCCACCCTCCTCTTTCTCCACCCCTCCACTCCTTCACTCACTGCCATCCACATTACTCCCGCTAACCCCAACCCTCCACTTTTTCACTTACAACCATCCACAGTATCCCTGCTCATCCCCACCCTTCCACTTTTTTCACTCAGTTTCTTCAACATTTATTTTCATTCCTCGCAACTGACTTCACCAGGTCCGGACGTCGGTCCCTACTGTTTTCCAGTAGTGGCTACCATCTCCTCCCTTCAACCCACCATGTCAACCCTATATGTTCACGTACTTGCATGACAATTTTCTTTATATTATCATCCTGAAGAAGTCTTACAAATAAAGACGAAACGTTGATAGACACATAAAAACTTCCTTTTTGGTTTTTCCTTTTTCATTTCCCATATATATATATATATATATATATATATATATATATATATATATATATATATATATATATATATCGGCCGCCATCAGTCAACTGCGAATAGACAGAAATAATAGTCAAGAAATAATTGTTTCTGGAAAGTCTATGATAGTGTGGTGAACAATGGACAACCAACAACTCCTCCGCTGTCGAACCATAATGATGTTGTTTGCACGGCAACTATAAAGGCTGGAATACTTGCCCAGCGTTTCGCCTTAAATTCCACAAAATTAATTCACGAATATTTAATATAATTAGATCCTTCCTAACCAAAAGAAAGCTTCAGGTTCTCCTCGATGGCCGTTCATCCAAGCAACATGACATAAATGCTCGTGTACCCCAGGAATCCATCCTTGTACCCTTACTGTTGTTGATTTTCATAAACAACCTCCTTGATAACATTGAGTCTGAGATGGGTATATTTGCTGACGACACCACGTTCTACTCGTCATGTGAGCAAAACGGACGCGCACATATCCGAGGCAATGGTGGAATCCTTAGAAGTGACCTCCAGTGGAATAGGGTCATAAATGGATGGTAACATATAATGCCGCAAAGACAAAGCTCTTTTCCTTTAATAACTACAAGAAACCTGTTCAATCACCGATTGTCATGGAAAATAACACCCTAACTAAGAGTCCAACGTTCAAACTCCTTGGCCTAACATTCACAGGTAACATGAATTGGAACAAATACATTGAAGAGATTGCCAAGGCTGCTGCAAAGAAGGTTGGCTCCCTCTACCGTGCTAGTAAACTTCTCACACCTGACAGTATCCTATGCCTTTACAAAGCCACAATCCGCCCACGCATTGAGTATTGTTGCCACATTTGGGCTGGTGCATCATCCACTAGTCTCTCCCATTGAGACAATGTCCAAAAAGAATCGCTAACTTAAGAGGTCTCTCACTATTCAACAAGATCCATCTCCTGTCTCATCGCTGCAATGTTGCATCCTTGTGCCTGTTTTACAAGTAATTCAATGGATTGTGCTCCGATGAACTTGCTGCTCTAGTGCCCCCTCAATGTAAATACACTAGAACAACACGACAATCAGCAAGTCCCATCCATTCACTTTTACTCCAATAGCGTCTTTCATCGTGCTGCCGGCCTCTGTAACTCTCTCCCTGCTTCCTGTTTTCCCGACTGTACCGACATGCAGAAATTAAAAACTAATGTAAACAGACATCTTGCTGCACAGTTCCCAACATAGGATGACCCCCAAAACTTACACCCGAATTCTCAGTAGTCTCTTACGTCGACAGTGACGGTCTGCCTTATTTGGGGTGAACTATGATAATACACACACACACACACATATATATATATATATATATATATATATATATATATATATATATATATATATATATATATATAAGTGTTAGGACGATTAATCGGAATCGGGAATCTGAAAAGTCGCAACTTTTTGTGGTATCGGAAAACTTTATACTTATTTGTCGATGCCAAAAAACGATTCTTTTAATTGTTTTTCTTTTGTTGTTAAAATTTTCCAAGCTTTGTACTAATGATAAGATGATAAATACTTTTTAATTTTAATCTACCAGTAACATTACAATCGCTCAATGCTCCCCCTCCACACACAGGTGGAAATTTGACATTTGCGAATATATATGCACAAAGTACTTAGAGTTTTATGTTAATCTGAAAATTTAAAAGCAACTCTGTAGCTACATATATTCAGACATTTAAAAAGAATCGGAATCGGGACTTTAGAACAGAATCGGTAATGGTATCGGAATCGGGAAATATTGGAATCGTCCCATCAGTATTATATATAAATAAAATTTAATAATATTGGCAAAGTAGTCATAATTATTAGGAAAGAGGGGGGTCTTTAGTACCAGAACAAACAACAAAAACAAAACACGAGTAGAGGGTGATCAATAATCTGTTTTTTCTTTTTTTTCTCCCTATTTTATTAAAAAAACATGGTTAAAAGAAAAAGAAATTAATGAACTGGGGAGAAAAATATGTTATTACTGCCTAGACGTCTTTCGATCGACCCTTTCTCAAGGTAGTCGTCGACGATATAATGGGGGTGAAATTACGGATCAAAGCGTGGTCAAAAGAACTATAAAATATATAGTTTTTTAACCTTCATTCGCCAATTCCTTTTAGACGTCTAGGTAGCAATAACATCTAACATGTAACTCCCATAATAATAATAAAGCTAATAGCTACATTTACAAGCACTACCCTATCCGCCACCTCACCGTGCATTTTGTAAACTCTAGCTCAATTTACCAACATCTACAAAAAACATAACTGCCCTCCCTCTGATTTAAGGAAAATTCTAGTTAATAACACTAAAATAATACATTCGGTAACCAATTAAAAAAAAATTAAAAATACTGGAAGCTATCTACATGAAAACCCAACAACCTAAAATTAATAACATCACATATGAAACAAGTGGCAACATTTTAAAATGCTTAACGTAATGCGATTTTGTACTGTGATATCATTTCGCGTCGCTGGATTTAAATCGCCAACGAATTCCTAGAACAATGCGAAATACGTTCTCTGCGCGTTTCTCCGCCGTCTTTAAAAAAAAATCCTTTTTTTCTCCAATTTTTTTCGTTCATTTGCTTTTGACACCTGACGATGATTCGACGAAAAAACGAATATGTTCGTAAAAACCTATGGGACATTTATTAATTTTTAAATTTCAATACAAAAAGACTATCAGAACAATTGAAAAAAAAAGAAGGAATAATTAAACAATCGAATTCTGTTAGGTTTAACAATGTTGCCATAAATGAGTAAATGCTGTCTTAATACACACAGTATATATATATATATATATATATATATATATATATATATATATATATATATATATATATATATATATATATATATATATATACTGATAGGCATGTGATTTAAACATACGTTTCTTTTCAAAGACATTTCAAGTAAATATATAGAGTTTGAACCGAAGCGAAGTTGTATATAAAACGTCAGCGATTGGGCATCTCTCGCGTCTGTTCGAAAAAAAAAAAACTGAAATAAAAACCGTCTGATTCGAAAACCTTTCCCCCAAAACCCAAATTTTATGTGAATTTGTTATTTTGGGGTCTAAGCAAATGTGAGAATGAACAAATGTTTCTCTGAAATATTTTGTATTTTCTTTAGATTAAGATTCACGCCATTTTTTTTATTATCACAGTTTTACTTTTTTCGTCGACTTTTCGTTTCGCTGCGTTTCCCTCCTTCCTTTCTTCTTTCCTTTCTTCTAACTGTTCTTTTTTCTTTTTTCTGCTTCTCCTTCCAATCTTTTTCTTGTTTTTAACTTTATTTCCTTACATTTTTGTTCTTTCTTTAATTTCATATATATCTTTTTATCTGATTTTGTATTTTCTCTTAATAAATTAGCCTCTCAATCTATGTATGTATATATGTATGCATGCATCTATCTATCTATCTATCTATCTATCTATCTATTCTCCGTTTGTCTCTCTTCTCTGTCTAGCTTTCTTACCCTCTCTCTATGGATATATATTTGTGTATATCTGTGTAATCCGTGTAGGCATGCAATCGCAATTGATCAAATTGATCAAATTGATATATATATATATATATATATATATATATATATATATATATATATATATATATATATATATATATATATGCACACACATATATACATATATATACATACATATATATGTGTGAAAAAAAAATGGCAAACGGAAAACAAGTTAAAATGCAGGAGAAAAACAATGACAAGAGATTTTCATGCCCACTCCCACTTGTTCACCCTGGCCAGCTACACGTACTATCTCCCCTCTTGTCGCCTTTCCCCCTCTCCCACCGCCTTCTCGACACTAGGTGTGAAAGTAAAAAAGAGAAAGGAAATAAATAGAAATATAAACAGAAGAATAAGAAACATAGAAGAATGTGCCACCCACCCGTCATATTTCAAAATCACCTAATGTCTTCTCACATGGTCCAATCAGATCACCCTTCCCTCATCTCATGTAAGTGCCTTCAAAATAAAACTATTTTATTATCTTCATTTCTGAAGACGTTCTCCAACAGAACGAAACCGGTCAAAATCTCTTGTTTTTGTTTTTCTCCTGCACTTTAACTTGTTTTCCGTTTGTCTTTTTTTTACACATTTTGTCCACCACGACATTTCTTTTTCATGAATTATCGTGTACCTTACCCCATATATATATATATATATATATATATATATATATATATATATATATATATATATATATATATATATATATATATATATATATATATATATATATACATGAATATATATATATATATATTCATATATATATATATATATATATATATACATATATATATATATACATATATATATATATATTTATATGTATATATATATATATATATACATATATACACGTTTGTGTACATAACACAATTAGTACGTTCACAATTATATCATTCTATGATTTAATAACACTTCTTGAACAACATAACTTTTACACGTGTTTCTAGAAGAGCCGGAAGTAAACATAGGAAATCAAGTCTGGAGTAACCCTAACCCTAACATGTGGTTAGTCCCGGCTCTTCTAGGAACATGTGTAACATTTATGTTGTTAAATCATAGAATGATATAATTCTGAATGTAATAATTTATTTTTATAAGCTTTATTGAATATTTTAAATATTGAATATTGAGCTTCCATTTGACTTTTGGAAATTGATTCTTATTCGAATCAATCTGAACTATATAAATTTGCCTTAATATCATTACCTATATATATGTATAAATATATGTATATATATATATATATATATATATATATATATATATATATATATATATATATATATATATATATATATATATATTTAAGTAAAAGTTTAATTTACTAAACTTAAAAAAATATTGAGATACTCTTATTGAAATTAATCTCTATATATCTTTAGTTGAAAATATATGTCATTACATACCCCGGATATGTTTCGATATCGCAGTTAAACTAATAACATCAATAATTAATAAAATATATCAAACTTTTATATATTAATAAGGCAATGTTTTAAAACATCTTATTAAAATTTGAAATATTCGAATTCAGTTTTGGAAATAAGTATTCAACGATGTCCATTTTATAAACGCGCGTTTCTGAGAATCATTTTTATTAGCAAAATTATATTTAACTTGCATTAACATTACTGAACACTTCCATATGCTATGGGTTCGACGGTCTCTTATTGAGAATGCCTGTGACTATAGGGAAGTCTCTACAAGAATGAGGCGCTAGTTACTATGCGAACATCAAATAGACTATATGAAAAACAAAAAGATTGCAATAACTATTCAGGAAATTTTAACTTAAAATTACAATAGACATTAATCAGAAGGTAGTAAACTTTATATATTTAACTATTTTAATACTTTTTCACCATCGCACAAACCTAACTAAACCTTATACTACGTGCATAAAACTCTAATTACCCAAAATCTATTCTTAACTCCATCATTTCCAATATTTCAAATAGAATATCTAGTATATCATCTAACAGACAGATATTCAACAAGAATCCGGACTTTTATAAAAATGCACTGATAAATTCGGGGGTCAATTACAAAATACAATTCCAAATTAGTACAAACTACCCTAACAATGTGAGCAAGAAATATAATATAACCCTGAGCATTGTAAATATAACAATAAATTGTAATAAACAAGCTATTGCCGGGAATACACAGAAGAATAATCGAAGACAGATAATTTGGTTTAAACTACCATTATTACAAAGTGTAAAAAAACCAACGTCCCTAGATATTTATACAAAATCAATGAAGATAATTTTAAAACCCCATATAAATATAGTAGACTGTTATATGAAATATACAAATAGATTATTTTAATCAACGGTACCTAACCTTTAACTTTACTCAACAGTATCAAACTTGGAACAGTGTAATAGGTTCGAATTCTAATAAAATCAATAAATTCCATATGCTAAAACAACTAACTACACCAAATACCAAAGTGTAATTGCATAGATTAGGCCAACTGCCTATTAGCAAATGACCCGCATACAAGACAATGTGTGATTAAAAGAATTATCGCTTGGTTGTTGATACTTTTGTCCAAGAAAGTATTTCAACATGTTGAATACTTAAAAGTATTATTCCTTTAAAAAATAATGTTTGAAAAAATAATTTTGATAAAACAAAAAGTCGATATTGTCGGCCATTTTTCTGCTTTTCTTTGAATAAAGTTAAGTTAAATTGATTTTATTTTGCTCATTCTAATTATTGATGGAAAATATCCAGCATCTTTATTTTGAAAGTACAATGTAAACAGATTTCGTTTTAGACTCCTACGTGAATCTATCTTGTTAAGAAATAATTCTTTGGAAAATAATCTATTGTTTTTTCTTCCTTACTTGGGAATTAAAAAAATAGTTTTTGGCATATCTATATGCTTCGCATATTATCACTCGAAATTGTAATTTATAAATTTTAATATGCTGATAAACAAAATTTTCATCCTTTTAGAAACTTAACTTAAATATAATTTTGCTTATAAAGTGATTTTCAGAAACGTGCCTACAATAAATA
The DNA here is from genome assembly GCA_963556195.1 of Sepiola atlantica. Classification (NCBI taxonomy): domain Eukaryota; kingdom Metazoa; phylum Mollusca; class Cephalopoda; order Sepiida; family Sepiolidae; genus Sepiola; species Sepiola atlantica. The sequence goes on from OY744517.1 coordinate 140,980,910, forward strand.
GATGTTGTTGACTATTTATTTCCGAAAATTACCAAAATTCAAAACAATTCAGTGTAACTTGACGACCGTTTCACGCACAAACAACCCAGAATAAACATGTAATTACCAGGTTTGTTCCTTATGGCAGCACATCCGAAGACCAATGGACCAGAAGACCAATGGAACAATGGAGCTGCATAAACTAAAGATACTGGTAGTTACTCTGAATGGTTATGAATTTCAGAAAGAAAAAATAAAGAAAAACTTGGTCATATGGATTTAACAAACCATTTGCTCATTTGTTAAATTTTAACATTCATCAAGGTTTACCTTGAATAGTTTTGGTCAATTTAAAATATATATATACTAAAATATATTTTTCATGTATGTATATACAGGGTGGGCAAAAATAAGGGTCCTATTTTTAAAAATTCATAACTTTTTTATTTATTGATTTTTTTATTTTTTTTAGAATAAGTAAAGGACCCCTTCCGAAGCAAGCATGAGCCGTATTAGCCCTAAGGAACGTACCCTCATTTAGAAAACATTATTTTTGCTTAAAAAACTCAAAACAGTGTAAAAAACAATACTTTAGTTTTTGTAAGTTTTAAGAAGTGTTTTTCGGCTAAAATTTGTTTTGTTTATTTCAAAACATCTCGGAAGGGTCAGTCTACACACACATAAAGTTTGGTGAGTTTAACTTTTATTTTGTAGAAGTTATTCAAATTCAAGTTATTCAAATTTAAAGATAGGACCCTTATTTTGGCCCACCCTGTATATATATCTTTTTATTTCATTTTACTTCAGTCGAAGTTCTCAGAAATCCAGAGGCCCTTTCTTAGGGCTAACACTTGATCTCTATATGAGATACATAGACATTCGAATATGCCATTAAAGTTCTTCTTTATCTGTCAAATGTTGAGTTAGTAAAGAAGTTAAGAACATTAATTTTCCTCTCCCTAATTGTCCAGTGTTGGTCTTACCGGATTCCAGGACAAGAATTCATCGTTCGGTAAAGTATCAAGCTGAGTGCTGTTACTTGGGGTAACATTATTTGAAGAAGGTGCACCATTCCTTGTATGAGCCAGTGTATAGCCGTGTCGAGGGCATTTTATTTGGGCTTCAAATATTATGTTATTTTGACTATTTGATCAGTGTTTACTTGTAGGGTGAATATCATCATGCCCAATTGTCCGGGCAAAACCTTCTACAGAGAGACTGAAGAAACTCAAGAGTAGTGTCTAGTAGGTAATTTAAACTCTCCAGTAGGTAATTCAAACTCTCCTGTAGGTAACGCAAACTGTCCTATATTTTTGTTGCATTTCACTTCAGTCGAAGGTCTCAGACATCACCCCCTCGGAATTAAAACAAAAAGAAAAATAGTGGTCGCTTTTTTATTTTCTTTAATTCTCTAAAATGGTCATAAAAGCAGTCGAACCATTACCAGATATTAAACCTCCCTGTAGATGTAGCAGAAGGCCGGAAGTTGGGGAGATAAGGCCAGTACACCAGAGGTGGTGCACGCTGATCCCGTAAAAAATGCCTGAGTAGCCCTGTCGGCATTCCCCGGTAAAAACGCCCAAGACAGCTATAACCTAACTACTTTCTAAAAAGAGAAAGGAAAACCTGGGAGGGTGGACGTCATAGGATAACCAAAAACAAATACTTCAGCCCGACAGAGTATAGAGGACAACCCTCTGTCGGACAAATCGTCTAGAGCGTATACTTGACTGGTATAGAATGTAAGATGGAGGAGGAGAAAAAGAAAGAAAGTAGGAAACAGAAAGAAAGAAGCAGTGAATATAAAACAAAAGTAAGAAAAATAAAAGAAAGAAGCAGTGAATGTAAAACAAAAGTAAGAAAAAAGAAAGAAAGAAGCAGTGAATGTAAAACAAAAGTAAGAAAAAAAGAAAGAAAGAAGCAGTAAATGTAAAACAAAAGTAAGAAAAAAGAAAGAAAGAAGCAGTGAATGTAAAACAAAAGTAAGAAAAAAAGAAAGAAAGAAGCAGTGAATGTAAAACAAAAGTAAGAAAAAAGAAAGAAAGAAGCAGTGAATGTAAAACAAAAGTAAGAAAAAAGAAAGAAAGAAGCAGTGAATGTAAAACAAAAGTAAGAAAAAAGAAAGAAAGAAGCAGTGAATGTAAAACAAAAGTAAGAAAAAAAGAAAGAAAGAAGCAGTGAATGTAAAACAAAAGTAAGAAAAAAAGAAAGAAAGAAGCAGTGAATGTAAAACAAAAGTAAGAAAAAAGAAAGAAAGAAGCAGTGAATGTAAAACAAAAGTAAGAAAAAAGAAAGAAAGAAGCAGTGAATGTAAAACAAAAGTAAGAAAAAAAGAAAGAAAGAAGCAGTGAATGTAAAACAAAAGTAAGAAAAAAAGAAAGAAAGAAGCAGTGAATGTAAAACAAAAGTAAGAAAAAAGAAAGATAGAAGCAGTGAATGTAAAACAAAAGTAAGAAAAAAGAAAGAAAGAAGCAGTGAATGTAAAACAAAAGTAAGAAAAAAAGAAAGAAAGAAGCAGTGAATGTAAAACAAAAGTAAGAAAAAAAGAAAGAAAGAAGCAGTGAATGTAAAACAAAAGTAAGAAAAAAGAAAGAAAGAAGCAGTGAATGTAAAACAAAAGTAAGAAAAAAGAAAGAAAGAAGCAGTGAATGTAAAACAAAAGTAAGAAAAAAGAAAGAAAGAAGCAGTGAATGTAAAACAAAAGTAAGAAAAAAGAAAGAAAGAAGCAGTGAATATAAAACAAAAGTAAGAAAAAAAGAAAGAAAGAAGCAGTGAATGTAAAACAAAAGTAAGAAAAAAAGAAAGAAAGCAGCAGTGAATGTAAAACAAAAGTAAGAAAAAAGAAAGAAAGAAGCAGTGAATGTAAAACAAAAGTAAGAAAAAAGAAAGAAAGAAGCAGTGAATGTAAAACAAAAGTAAGAAAAAAAGAAAGAAAAACGAGCAGAAGAAAGTTGAAGGAAAAAAAGAAGAAATGTTGGAATTAAAAGAAATGACATTTTGTAAACGAAGGAGTAAAACACAGAATATATCATGGACTATTTTTGATGAAGATTAATAATTTGCATTATGTGGATTATTTAAACGACTGTTCTCATCTTGGATGTTATTTTCAAAACTTTTTGGCGAATGGAACCTTCGATCTTCTTCATGCACGTCTTGTGAAACTCGGGAATATGTACGGAATTTCAAACAGAGCCACTTTTATCCCTTCCGACACAGGTCCTTGCGCAAAAACCGGTGGTGCAACGGATAAAAGTTTTAAGATATAATCAGTTCTAAGTCACAGTGTTTTGGAGGCTGAAGTTTCAATCCCCAGTGCCGGTGATACTAAGAATACAATTAGGAATTACTTACGACTTCTACCCAGTTATGACTGACGGGACGAGAACAATCTACCCATGTGGATTCAATAAAGAGTTCAGTTCGAAATTCCGTACAGATTCCCGAAGGCGACATAAAACATATTCTTGAGTTCGACAAAACGCATCTGGAGAAGGTTGGAGATTACATCGGCCGAAACTTTGTGAGAATAACATCCAAGATGAGAACAGTAGTCCGAATAATCCAAATTATACAGAGAAAAAGTAAAACCAAGAATCCATTTAAACTGAACGTTTTGCGATGAAAATACTATTTCTAACTGAAGCCTGACAGACTGCCACAAAACTGTTTTTAACTCAAGCGTGACAGACCTACTGACAGCGCTTTTTATAGAGATGCTTGAAAAAATTCCGTTTAAACCTTCCTTCCGTGTGAATGAAAAGAAGAAAAAAAGAAGCAAAAAACAAAATCGAAACTCGTTTGAGCAGAAAATAATCCAGACTTGGTCATAAATCCATCGAGTGTTAGAAATGAACTGCCGTCAATGGGCGATGGTTAAATTGAAACTTGATTGCGATTCACGACGTTTCCAGACGGTTTCCATCCCAGTCCGTTAATTGCCATAAACCAAAACGCCATCGGCACATTTAAACACGCTTTTGTTCACTTTTCACGCGACCCATAACAATTAGCCGATTTTCCCAAGCCATCCGCACTTCGTCTTTTTGCTCCACCTTCATCGTCAGCCTGCAACGCAAACTCGTAAAGCTTTTCGACTTGATGTCTTACAGAAACTACCAGTCGCCATGTTTGTTAGCGTTGTTCAATGTAGGATCACAGTTGTTGCAAGCTGTATACAAATTAGCGCCCGAGGCGGTATAATCAAAACATGGCGCATCTGTTTTCCGTCGACAAGAAGAGCCACAGGGGTGGGGGTGACGGCAATAGAAAAACGAAGCAGAAAATAGCTACAAGCGGAAGTGACAGAAGAAGAATTGACATACGAAACAATTCTAGTCTGCCGGTCGGTCATTTTGACAGATCAGCAACACTCGGGAATACAAATAAACTTCCCTTTCTTCTACATATTTATGTAATGAGAACGGATAGATTTTTGTTAAATTGTGATCTAGTATATTAACTACATTTCTATTAGATATTGATTTCTTCTCCCCCTCTTCCTCCTCATCCTCCCCCTCCTCCTCCTCATCATCATCATCATAATCATCTATATAATAATAGGTTTGAACAACATGAGATCGTCTGATCAACAAAGATCGTGATTGGTGCTCATTCTGATGTTGCTTAAGTAAACAGTTTCGACTTCATCCATTTTAAAATAAATTGTTCCAAAATAAAATTATGCCGCCCCATCGACTAAAACAGTACAATTTTAAATAAATACATGTAAAAAAATTGATTCAAAGAATGTTTATCAGACAATTATTTTACCATCAGAAAAAATAATTAAATTGTTGCAATTTCAAATAAATAAGTAAAGAAAGAAGAAACATATTCGTTTCATTTATTTGAAGAATATTTAGCTGAGCACGACAATTATTTTAAGGGAAGAAGCGTCATTTCTTCTTAATAGTATAAACCCTGACAGACATGTATTATTGCAAAAGGAATACCATTAATGGCAGTAAATCACACCAATGAATGTAGAACACAACGTGGAATTTCCACGGTGTCCCGTTAGGTATTATTATTATTATTATTATTATTATTATTATTATTATTATTATTATTATTAGTAGTAGTAGTAGTAGTAGTAGCAGCAGTAGTTACAGCATCAGCGTTGGAACAGTAAAGCGATGTTGGTCTCCTCTGGTATTTGAATGGTAATGATACTCTCTAAGGTTTCAGTACACTCTGCACCCTTCCAGTTGGGGTCTGGTGGCTGCTCTTTCCATCCTCATTGACTATTCACGACCATTGTGTACTCACTAAGAGTTTTCTCAAAATTCATTATCAGTGATTGCTAACTGGTAATAACTCAGATTTCCAGCTCCCTCTACCTCTTTCAGTAACACATGCAAATAATTTTGCATTATCGTAGCAGCCGTCACTATTGATTTCTATCCTACATGTCTTAGGCGATTTTCTGATTTTCGTTTTCCAGTACTATCTCCTGTTTGTGTTAGTATAATTTGCTTACGTGTTCAAAATGCAGTTGTTTGCATAGTTCCAAGTGTACTGCTCTCCCCATGCAGTCGTGTCTGTTCTGGCATTCTTTTCAGGCTAATTTGATGCATTCATTTATTATGTTGTTTACCGTTTCGTCTCCTTGTTCACAGAGATTACATTTACTGTTTTCCTGGGTTTGATCTATTTTAGCTTTAATCTAGTTTGTTCTAATTGTATTGTTCTGTGCAGCTGTCAGTAGCGATTCCGTTTCTCTGTTCAATTGTCTTTTTCTTATCCGTGTCTAAGTGTTTTCCCGTTTCTCTTCTTTTGTCATTTTTATGAATCGTCCATGTAGCTGTTTTTCTTTTCACTTTTCTGTTCTTGTTTTTTTTCAAATATTTCTAGTTTCGCTGCTTGCTGAATTAATTAGATGTACGGCGTCTCTTGCTGTGGTGATCAGCCTGTCTGTGTTTTGGGTTTTATATTTTCCAATTCTTTTGTGTGTGTGTCTTCCGCACAGTCTGCTATTACTTACAGTAATGGTGATAGAGGTAGAAAGATAACATATAGTTAATTAACCGCAACTATATTTTGATGCGAGTGTTTAAAATTAAGGTTAAAATCGGAAATGTACAACGCAAAGTTAAAATTAATAAAAAAATGGAAAATGTTATGAGAAGTAAATTTTAGAATCAAAATACGTGGCAGGATATGACGTCACAGACAGGAAGTTCGAAATGAGACATAGTGGATAAGAGAGAATGATCTGCTTCTTTGGCCTGTGAGCTAACTGTGTTCGGATGCTGTGATCGTTCGCCTGATCCGGAGAGTGTTCCATGGAAAGCTCATGCAATATGAAAAAAGAATACAAAATTTAAAAGCATGACGCCATTGTACAAATATATGATTTTATATATTAAAAAAAATTGAATCCATTATTACAACCATCGAGGAAGACAGGAAGACAACTGCAGTTATCATTACAAGTAGAGAAGAAGAAAGCGAGCAACTCTGTTTCTGCTGTTCAAAGACTACAGCGATGACGTCTACATCACGACTCTAAATGACGTCAATTTTTACAGCGATGACGTCTACATCACGACTCTAAATGACGTCACTTTCTACAGCGATGACGTCTACATCACGACTCTAAATGACGTCACTTTCTACAGCGATGACGTCTACATCACGACTCTAAATGACGTCACTTTCTACAGCGATGACGTCTACATCACGACTCTAAATGACGTCACTTTCTACAGCGATGACGTCTACATCACAACTCTAAATGACGTCACTTTCTACAGCGATGACGTCTACATCACAACTCTAAATGGCGTCACTTTCTACAGCGATGACGTCTACATCACAACTCTATATGACGTCACTTTCTACAGCGATGACGTCTACATCACAACTCTAAATGACGTCACTTTCAACAGCGATGACGTCTACAACTCTAAATGACGTCACTTTCTACAGCGATGACGTCTAAATCACAACTCTAAATGACGTTACTTTCTACAGCGATGACGTCTACATCACGACTCTAAATGGCGTCACTTTCTACAGCGATGACGTCTACATCACGACTCTAAATGACGTCACTTTCTACAGCGATGACGTCTACATCACAACTCTAAATGACGTCACTTTCTACAGCGATGACGTCTACATCACAACTCTAAATGGCGTCACTTTCTACAGCGATGACGTCTACATCACAACTCTAAATGACGTCACTTTCTACAGCGATGACGTCTACATCACAACTCTAAATGACGTCACTTTCAACAGCGATGACGTCTACATCACAACTCTAAATGACGTCACTTTCTACAGCGATGACGTCTACATCACAACTCTAAATGACGTCACTTTCAACAGCAATGACGTCTACATCACGACTCTAAATGACGTCACTTTCTACAGCGATGACGTCTACATCACAACTCTAAATGACGTCACTTTCTACAGCGATGACGTCTACATCACAACTCTAAATGACGTCACTTTCTACAGCGATGACGTCTACATCACGACTCTAAATGACGTCACTTTCTACAGCGATGACGTCTACATCACAACTCTAAATGACGTCACTTTCTACAGCGATGACGTCTACATCACAAGTATGCTTATCTTTGCAACTAGGCGTAACCAATTACTTCAGTGAGATGAACAGCTGTTTTTGTCGACGAAAAAGATATGTTGGGATTAACGAAATCCCTTCACGTAATGCTACAAACGATATTCAAAGATGGAAATAAGGCAAGGAAGGAAAAGTAGGTCTTACATTGGTATAAACGAAATAGATGCTCTGAAAAGAAAACCGCCTTTAAAACTGTCTACACCTGTTGCAAATCGGTTATAGAATACGTGAAAGAGTCCTATACCGAATCTGTTAAATCTAGAGTAGCCGAGGAGAGTCTTGGTTCACATGAGTTTAGGGAAATAACAAACAGGGCATTGAACATATGTAGGGCATCTATTCCAATAGTAATAGACCAGACGTGATCTCCTCAACATCTGATAAAGCAAAACGTTCGCAATGAATTTTGCATCAAATTCTACCCTTTTTATCAGGGCTATCTACCTCCAGAATTCCCCCTATTACCGTAAATACTCTACGCGACATACATATATCTGTCCGAAATTTTGCTAAACTTATCAATAACCTTTATTATAGTAAGGCAACGTGTCTCGATAACATTCCAATCATTTTGTTTAAAAATATGAAGCCGGAACTAGCTCCTATCCTTACAAAGCTGTTCAATTGTTGCTTAGAGAGGAAATACTTTCCATCTCTTTGGAAAAATTCGTCAGTCTGGACAATATTTAAAATGCTGGAGGTTGATCTTCTGCATTTGAGTGCAAACCAATCAGTCTCCTGTGTGTCAAGAGTAAGTTGTTTGAATCTGTGATAAATCATGAAGTTGTCAACCACCTCAGAAAAAGCTGTCGTGCTGACTGTAATATAGCACAGGATCAGTGAATCTATAAAAACGGGCATCGTTTCTAGGGCGATAGCTCTTGATATATCAAAGTCATTTGAAATGTTTGGACATAAAGGCTTGCTTCACAGGCTTGGTATCTATGAAATATCTGCATATGTCCTGTTAACAATCAAATGCTTTCTCTCTGATACGTCTATGAATGTAGTTTTGATGAACAGGAGCGGAACACATGATATTAAGGCACGTGTGCCTCAAGGATCTATTCCGGGCCCAACCATCTTCCTGATATTCAATGATTTTCCAAATCACATTCAGAAATCATTCGTTGATTATCCAACAATCTATGGTAGCACTTCGAAGATTATTGATAATAAAGATCTTTCTGATTTACTCTCTGCCGACCTGAACCATGTGGAGCAATAGAGAAACGGGGCTTGTTACTTTTAACACCTCTAAAACCAAACTTCTCTCCTTTCGCCATCAACGTTCGACTCCTCGCTTTACGCCAGTTGAAACGAATGGCTCTCTTCTTGATGACTCCTTTTGCTTTGATACTCTCTTTGGACTGACTTTCACTCACGACCTGCAATGAAAAACTTAGATGAAATCTTTTGCTAAGATCGTTTGAAAAATGGTTGTATCATTCTACCGTTTCATAAATTAGCTCGCCCCTAACGCGATCTTCTACTTATATACTAGTAAGATACGCCCTAAAATGGAGTACTGCTACCATATCTGCTAAGTTCTGCTCAGATAAAAGAAACAAATTATAATGTTAAAGAACTGTAAAAAGTTTTAGGCATAAAATTTTATTTCATGAACTTAACAGAAAAGCGGGTAAAAACATTGAAATAGCGTATAATATCCACCATCAGCGGTGAAAAATAATTAAAGATGAACTGTTAACTTTAGTGAGTGAGTAAGGATAATCGCAACGTTTATAGAAACACTGAACTAACGAATAGTGCTTTATTTGTTTACACGAAGAGATTTTAATTTTCGCTAATAGCAGTTGGCGATTTCACTTATGATAGTGCTACATTCCAAGAAGGGGTCATTAGAGTAGTTTCCTTTTTTGATTGTATGTTCATGAACCCATGCTAGTGTTTTAGAGATGTATCATCATATATACTCTGAAACTACATCAGCCGGGGTAGTTGCACAAGTATATTTCATTTTTGAGCAAAGGGGGCACAATGATTTTGTGGGGTCTGCGTCCACGCTTGACATTAAAAAAAAAGAAAATACAACTTTGTACTTGATTTAGTCTGATTTATTACTTGAAATAAATTAGAATAGAAATGCTAATAAGCGTTAAGCGCCTGAAGCAGAAGCAAGACAGCGGTCTATATTGATTCCTGGGAAACGCCACGTGTGCCTCGAGGGTGTAAAGACTGTATATTTACCGAAATTTATTTCAATTAATAGTATTTTATAACCATCCTTCGGTCCCAATCCAAACATTGACTATTATCCTAATGTTCAACAGCTAACGAATTAGCATAAAACGTTTAAAATACTTTAGAATATGGCTACTTAAAGTACAAACTAAATAACATTCATGAAAAAGCAAAATTAAGCCAATGTCTGTGCAGACAATTTTGTAAGCCCCAAAACATAAATTCCGATTACGAAAACTGTCAACATTTGTAACAATTTAGTTGATTTAGAAATGTTTATATTAAACGTGACTTGATAAACGCAATATTTTATAAAGATTTTTCTCTCTATATTATAGACTTTATTCGGTCGAAGATAAATGGAAAATATACATCAATATGACGAACTCATTTTGTCCAAAGAGATTGTCTGAATGTGACATTACTATGAAACAGTTCACAGCTGTGTAAAACCCCCAGGTTTTGTCCTGTGGGAAAATCAAACATGGCGGCTAAACGAAATATTCAGCGAAAATTATCAATTTCGAAAAGAACATGTAAAGTTTTTAAAGCAAACCTCGGCAAACAAGTTATTTATAGCCTTCTATGTAACCTCCAACCTTATTCAGGTGTATCGTGTCAAACTCGGGAATCTTTCTGTCGAATTCGGGAATATATACGAAATTTTGAACAGAACATTTTTTTTAATCCACGGAGGTAGCTTGCTCTCGTTTTTGTTCCGATCGGGTAGAAGCCTTAAGTAATTCGTAATTGTATTCTTAGTATCGCCCTCACTGGGGATTGAACCCTTCAATCTCCGAAAAACTGTCATCTAGTACTGACTATTACTAAGCATCTATCCGTTACGCCATGAATAATTTTAGTATGAATTTTAAAAGCCGTAAACCTATTCTAGATTTAGATGAGGAGTCTTACTACTTATCACTATACATTACTACTTATATATATATATATATATATATATATATATATATATTAACGGTAATCTGATCTATTATTTAATATTAATGGCTTCTATATTGTGTTAAATTTGTCGCTCAACATATGCGCTACTTTTTGAGTCGTCTTACGTCAATTATCAAGCGTCTCCAATTATTATGATATTTATATTGTTACATAATGAAATCCGTTAGTTGAATGGATTGACGGATGGGAAGTCAGAATTTAAATTTTAGTTAACGGAAGTCGACGAAATTACTTGACTCCTGGGGGAGAGAGAATTCTGTCTCTTCCTGGCGACACTTCGAGCAGAGCGGACACACTGTAGCTATGTAAAACGCAAGACAAGCTATCTATCTATTTATCTATCTATCTATCTATCTATCTATCTATCTATCTATCTATCTATCTATCTATCTATCTATCTATCTAACATGGTAATCCACCTGTTAAAGTCTTTCTATCTACATCACTCTGGGTTTATGAATGCTCCAAGTTATCTACATTAATAAATCTTTTTTATAAACTAACAACAGCGCGTTTCAGTGATTTTCTCTAGAGACGATAAAGAACCTGTGTTCTTAGCGATAAAAACGGGTGTATAATGGTGTACACACACAACAGTAACACGATACTGTTAAAATATCTAATGCAATTTTCATCAAATTTGTTTTATTATGCTTCTATTATCGTTTAGGACATACAGATAATTTTTTACTTAAGTTCATCCTAAACAAGCCACAATGCCACTGAGACGAAGGGGGCTATTGTGAATTATGGGAATCCTATATGGGGAGTTGTGCAGCAAGATGCTTGTTCACATTACATTTAAATGTCTGCATGTTAGTACGGTCAGGGAAACAGGAAGCAGTAAGGGAATTCCATATGCTAGCAGTATGAGGAAACAAGCTATTAGAGTAAAAAGCTCTCCAGAATCTGGGGACCTCAACAGCAGCACATTCGTTGGAGCACATTCCATTAAAATACAGGGTGGGCCAAAATAAGGGTCCTATCTTTAAATTTGAATAACTTGAATTTGAATAACTTCCACAAAATAAAAGTTAAACTTACCAAACTTTATGTGTATGTAGACTGACCCTTCCGAGATTTTTTGAAATAAACAAAACAAATTTTAGCCGAAAAACACTTCTTAAAACTTACAAAAACTAAAGTATTGTTTTTTACACTGTTTTGAGTTTTTTAAGCAAAAATAATGTTTTCTAAATGAGGGTACGTTCCTTAGGGCTAATACGGCTCATGCTTGCTTCGGAAGGGGTCCTTTACTTATTCTAAAAAAAAAAATCAAAAAAAAATCAATAAATAAAAATGTTATGAATTTTTAAAAATAGGACCCTTATTTTTGCCCACCCTATACTTGTAAAACTATCACAGGAATGCAACAATGAGGCGATGAGACAGAGGCTGGAGCATGATTGATAGTGAAGCGCCTATTAGATTAGAAACTCTTTTTTGCATGTTTCTATTTTTGTAGTCTTTTTTGTATAGAAATGTAAATTAAGAATCACAGAGTTTTGGCATTATATAGATTACATATTATGTAAAAATAAAGCACTTTCCTCCCTGACAGAAGATTTAATCTGCAAAATATAAACATTTTACACGAAGCAAAAAAACAACAAACAAACACTCTAATCAAATCGGTTTAAGTTAGTAAAATTGCTTCCTTAAACAACATCTTTCAAAATTCATCAACAAACTATCGCCAAGATGTAAGTACAATTCTTACTTTTTTTACTCACTAGGCTCGGGGGCAACTCGAAGATAAGAGTTTAAGAGATTGTTGGCTAAACGATATATATATATATATATATATATATATATATATATATATATATATATATATATATATATATATATATATATATATATATGCGTGTGTGTTGCCCCTAATCTAGGCTGGGTACTGTAGTGAGTAATATTAATAAAAGAGTAAAAATCATACCTTTAATGGATGTTCCTTCACAACTTGAACACTGTTGACGTCAGTTGTCTAGAACCGATTTATGTAGTTCTTTATGGTGACCGCAAGGGTTAAGATACCGGAATTTTAGTTCTAAACATTACTTGTTTCCGGGTTTCGAATCCTGCGACCGGTTTGAATAATTATCTCTACACTGACGATTCCTGAAAGTCGAAACGTGTACTATGTAGATAAACAAATATATATATATATATATATATATATATATATATATATATATATATATATATATATATATATATATATATATATATTAATAATAATTATATATATATATATATTTATTAATAATAATTATATATATAATCATATATATAATAATTATATATATATTATATATTATATTATATATTATATGTATATATATATATAATTATTATATATATATATATATAAATACATATATATATATATATAAGTTAGTAAGTTATGAAAATATATTTATAAAATCTATATTTCCTCGTTTCCTTTTCGATGCTTGCTTTTCAGAGGCTACTTGCGCGGTTATCAAACACGACGTTAATCAATTATCTCTAGCAATTTAGTGAACTATCCACTATTACCAGATAATAGAACCCATCCAATAGACCAGCAAAATCAGTTTTCGGCGAGGGTTTGACTTTTATGTGATGCGCCTTTGCAGCTACCGCACACCCTTTACATGATTTAACTCAATATCCCCGTCCATGCTCGTCCAGTAGACGTAACTTCGCATAAGACTCCTCATTCAATGTCTTAGATTACGTTTTTGCAATCCTGTCGGAATGATCACCCGATCACTGTACATCACTACCTCATCACAGATAGAATATACTTTTAAAATTCGTCGGTTCTTTACTATAATAACCTTTTGTATGTTCATTGGAAAACCATCGTTCATCGCCTTTGTTTTTTATTTCTCGAACTGTCAATGGAAGTTCTATTATGATGGTACACCACGTGTTTTAACCTCAACTTCCGTTAGTAACGAGGCTATTAACATGTCTTCAAGGGGTTAAACATATTTTTGTATCAATCTAGACAGTCCGTCCGCATGACCCATTTTTTAAGATCGGAAATACCCCATTTTGTCATTGTAATTTAGGAGGATGTAATCTGTTCGCAGTATGTGTTGGTACACCCTACTTCGACCCATAAATTGTTAATAAAGGTTTATGGTCGGTTTGTAAAAAAATTATCTTCCGTGCACGAAACGGTGAAACTTTCCAAGAGAAAAAATGATACCAACACTTTTTTTCAAATTTGCGAGAAGCTTTTTTTCTGCCTGCAAAAGTGTACGAAAGGCATGCGCGATAGGCTTAAGCGAACCGTCGTCCATTCTGTGTTAAATACAAGCCTCAATGCCATAGTAACTAGCATTGGTAGCTATAACGATTTCACGTTTTGGATCATAATGTATTACAAATAATTCGGACGTGAGAATGTTTTTTATTTTCTCAAATGCCTCATGTCTTTCTACCGTCCAGATCCAGTCTTTCTCCTTCTTCAATAGTTTGTTTAGAGGCGCTCGTAAGTTGTGCATACTTGCGATAAATACGTTGTAGTAATTCGCTATCCCAAGGAAACTTTGCAATGCCGATATGTTTTCTGGCGCTGGTATATTCTTTATTGCACCTGCTCGCTCTAGATAGGGTCTTATCACATTCCTGTTTATTATTTGTTCTAGATATTTCATTTGTTCAATAAAACATTCGCATTTCTCTTTCTTTAAAATGAAACCGTAGTCTTGGATTCTTTTGAAAACTTCATCTACATGGGCTTTATGTTGCTCCGTAATTTTACTAGTTATTAGAATATCATCCAGATAGGCTGCCGTGAACTATAGACCGCTAAGTAATGCGCCTATCACCTGTTGAAATATAGCTGGCCCAACCTTTACTCCAAACCGTAGTCTTTCAAATTTGTATAACCCTTTATGTGCATTTATACAAAATAACTTCGAATATTCTTCGTCCACTGTTATCTGAAAATATGCGTCGCTTAAGTCAACTTTCGAAATAAACTTTCCTCCGTTTAGTTTCAAAAATATTTCTTGTGAACTAGGCAGAGGATAATGATAATCTTTCAGTGCCTGGCTCGAACAATCTGCACTCGCACGAGTTTCTTTACTTTTTTCACGTAAATTGTAAGCGAAGCCCATTCGTTGTATCTAACCCTTGGTAGCACTCCCATTTTCTCGAGTCGATCTGTTCTGTATCGATTTTATCTACCGACGCGAATGAAACAGGTAGCTTCTTTTTGAAGATCGGTTGTATATTTGGTTTCAACTCAAATTTTGAAGTTACTTTTTACATCTACCCAACCCACCAGAAAAAATTCTGGAGAACTTTCTTTCAATTCTTTCTTTCAATTCTTTCTTTAACTTTTCTGC
This sequence comes from Sepiola atlantica, assembly GCA_963556195.1. NCBI lineage: Eukaryota > Metazoa > Mollusca > Cephalopoda > Sepiida > Sepiolidae > Sepiola > Sepiola atlantica. Next base: position 140,996,009 of record OY744517.1, read on the forward strand.
TGCAGCATCTAAAGTTTTTTTATAGTCTGGCAGAAGAAATTTATAGGCAAATTTCGCAGTTAGAATTTTTCTATCTAATTTGTGCATGGAACTTTACTTGAATGGTTCATCACAAAAATGTTCACTTTAAAAGTTTTTACTGGTAGTTTAACTGTAGTTATTAGTTCCCCCTCGAATTTGATTTTTTTCCAGTAATGCTTTTGGCTACTTTTATAATCCTCAATAAATTAGGCTTTCCAATTTTCTGTCATGTCTAAAGATTTATAATTGATAAATCGGAACCATAGTTAAGTTGCATTTTAATATTTCTATTCAATATTTTTACTTGAAAAAAACTTCCGAATATTTTCCACTTCGTCACATTTAGCGATTCTAATATAACTGTTTAAATTTAACTTTTTACTCTGCAGTGTGTACTTTTGTGTCCCACGCGATCGAACTTCAAGTACTTTTTCGTTTTATATAGACAAGGTGTGTACCAATGCAGCTGTCTCCAACCGAAATACGGTTTATGGTACAGATTACTTTTCTTTTCATTGTCAAATTTAGCTGGTGAAGTACTTTTCGTCTTGTTGCAGACTTTTCCGATATGCGACCCTCAACTCTGTTCAATATTCTCTGAATCTTTACGCACGATAATAAACCGTTGATAGGTTAAATTGCTAGTTTATTAAGACCTTTTTTCTAATTACCGCATCTGTATTCGATACTAATCCTTGCGCAAATATAAGACTTTTAAAATTGTTAGCACTCAACTCCAATAATTTGAAATCATCGCTGTGCTAGCAAACTACGCAAGCAAAATTCATGTAGTCTTCGTCGTCTTTCCTTATAAGGTTCATGCATTTCCCCCTTTTGTGAAAAAGAAAGTTTCAGGGCTAAACAATTTAGTCAATAATTGTATCGCTTCATCAAATGTAAGGTTGACTGTTTTTGTGGTAAGATATAATTTACGAATTTGATATGTTCAACCGTACCCAATTTCCTTAAAAGCAAACGAACATTTTTTAAATCGATCTAATTCGCGCAGTCCGTATTATAAATGTCATCGTATCGTCTGAAATACGAAGAAAACGTAACCTCGTTGTCAGGATCGTAGTTAAAATAATCAATAGTGTTCCACATAGTGTTTTGTGAAAACGCACTTCCATCTTTACCATTGTGACACCCATTCGTATAATTTTTCCTGTTCCTGTTGGGTATGAAGAAACATTTCCTCAAATCTTTTCATTTGTTCCAGCTTTTCTAATTCCATTCTCATTTTATATTCTTTTTGTTCTTTCTATTTTGATTGGATTTTTTCTTTCATTCGAAGCTTTTCTTTATGTTGTTCTTTCTGCAATTCCTTTTTTTCCGCTTCCATATTCTTTTGATATTACCTTTGTTGTTATTGGAATTTCTCTTCTATTCGAAGCTTTTCTTTCTTCAATTCTACTTTTCGGCATCCATTTTCTTTTGAAGTGATCCTTGTTCTTTCACACGGTCGTAACTTTTCGTACTGAGAGATAAGTTCTTAACCTCTCAGGAAGGAAAATAAGCTTTTACAAACTTATTTATGGATTTTTGATTAATAAAAGAAAATCTTGATCTGAAAACTATTTCATCCTACTCAGAAAACGACAATTTCTCTTAAATCTTTTACGCGACGTTTGAATGTTTTTTTGCAGAATTTAAACACTTTGCTTGTTAAAAATTTAGTTTGGTTTTAATTTCTCGCTCTATTGTTATAATTAACAAATATCCAGAGAATACAACCAAAGTCGTTTTAAAAAAAAAGAACATTCCAATTGTAGACATAAATTCGGGCTATCGCTGCCAATGTTGTGTGCGACATAAGTCCGGGTTACTTTCGTGTCCGAATAAGTCCGATTTTCTGTCGCCAGAGTTGCATGACAGACGTTCGAAAAAAATGTCCGAGTAACTTGTTTTCAGTGTTGTGGGATATAGGTTTCGAAAATCTAGTCGCTAGTGTGGTGACATTGAAGGGCCGATAATAATTAAGACAACATAATAGTATATGATGATTTGACGATTCAAATCGAAAGTATTTGCAAAAAAGAAAAAAGAATGGAACAAGAAACCCATGGATCATATTTACATCAATTTGACCGAAACATTAGATGGACAATTCGGAAAATTGAAAAAATAAAAAAAAGTCGCATCAAACAAAACCACTCCGTGTTATTTAATAATGTTTGCCTAAATATATATACATATATCTATATATATATATATATATATATATTCATATAAATAGACAATATTAAGCTAAATTTTATTCGTTTTACTGTCCATTTTTTCAAATCCAAAACTTCGGTACAATTTTACGGACCGTTTCAACGAACAACTGATATATATATATATATATATATATATATATATATATATATATATATATATATATATATATATATATATATATATATATATATAGTCAATTCAGGATCTTTTGTCCACGTTCTCATCAGAAATCCAAAGTTCACTTTCAGAAAAAAACATTATAAGGCAGCAAACAAAAAACACAGAAAACATAAAACTTACATTGAATATATATTCTCACGAGCAAAAATATAGATGCTACTACCTATTGAAGCAGTTATTTTCTTTACAAAGCAAAGCCATGAAAAAAATAAGCCCAATTTTTCTCAAGATAAAATTATAGCATAGTTCATTAATAAAAAATGTATTATAAATATATAAATAATAATTATATAAAATATGCAATTTAGAATTAAATTAAAAAGAAATTATTTAAAGATATGGAGATACAAAACTACCAGACCTTTAGGGATGCTAAATATAAAAGTCTAGAATTTAAGGGACTAATAAAAATAAATATTACTGTAGCTTAAGAGAAAAGTATATATTAACAAATTAATAGGCTAATACTTTTAGGATGATGTCTAACGGTGTAGTAAAGAAAATGGTACTTAATAAATATATAAAATTGGGTAAATATAGACAAATTTGTCTCCACAATTGATAAATATGATTTACTTAACTTTAAGATGGGTTTAAAATAATAATTATATAATTACTTATATAAGATCGGATTAATTTATGGTAAAAATGATAAAATTAAATAACTATTTGACTTTTTTAATGGCTTCAAAACAATATTCAGATGCATTGTATCGATTATAATGATAAATGTAAGGGCGACAAGCCCATATTGAAGCTGAGCGAGTTATTAACCAAAAAGGGATGTTTGAAAATACCCTGTACATTTAAAAAATTACTTACACATTAAACTTGAGAGATTTAAAAGTTAATTTTAAAAAAAATATTTAAATATCTAAAGTAGGAAGAAAAACAAAAGGTATATGATTCTAATTGAAAATTATGTAAAAGAGTTTTTAGTTTAAGACTTACATGAGAAGTACAGCAAATGTGTTAATCGATTAAGCTACATTTAGAACGAATATTTTTAATTATAGAAATGGACAGAACATCAATAAACAGAAATTAGTAAAATAACATTTTTTATAATGAACTAATCAAATCCAACATCGTTTAAATTTTAGTACATAGTTAGTACATCTATCTAAAGTATCATAGGATATTTAAATTGGAAATAATATTTTATTACTAAACTATAAATCACTGGACCAAAAGAAGCTGTATTACATATCAAAATATTCGAACAAAATTTTGAACTACAAAGTTATCATTACGTGCTATCATATGATGAGATTTAAAGGAGCATAGGTTGCATCTCTGTGATTTACTCAGTTTGTATTGATCTGCTCTACATAATATAGACCATTTCAATTCGAATTCTACGTTATTGTTACGTAATTCTCAGCATATCTAACTAGTGTTGTTGGGATGTTCTTAGAATCAGAGTAAGGCCCTACCTTGAAAGAGGATATATGGTTTCTGTAACTATCCTTGAAACTGCACTTTGTATATCCAATGTATGCCCTAGTTCTATTTCTTTCCACAATGTTGCGTTTATACAATATATTTTAAGTTAAACACTTCCCATATATAGGGTACTCATTTACGTTTCTACGATTACATTGGGGTTTCACAATAAGATTTGGAAAGATATTCATTCCGCCATTCTTAATTATCCTATTGATTTTGTCATTATAATAATTTATAATAGTTGATGTCAAGAGTTTGATGTTGAACAGGATAATTTAACTATATATTTAAAATAATTTGACCTATTTTGTTATGACAAGGAAAGTTATTTTTTACAATGCGATAAAATGCTTTAGGTATGTTGTTAAGAATGTGCTCACTGAATGGTAGGTTAAACCAAATGGCATTTCTACGCCTGTTTTTCTCCTTGATAGTACTGCCACTAATTGGTTTAAGTGGAGTTTGGTTAAGTTACGAATTGCTATATATATATATATATATATATATATATATATATATATATATATATAGAGAGAGAGAGAGAGAGAGAGAGAGAGAGAGGGAGAGAGAGAAAGAGAGAACGAGAAAGAGAAAGATAAATAGATAAATTATCAGATAGATAGACATGTATGTGTATGTGTGTGCATGCGTGCAACCGTCTGTCGGCGCTCCTACTCTATCAGATAGAAATGTCATCTTTCCCACCTGATGTAAGAAATATATGTTTATTTATGAACATTTATCTGGCATAAAACTCTTTGAAATCATTTTGATGGATTCAGTGTGTACGGCAGTATTTAAATGTTGCGCCTATTTCTCTAGTCCACACACACACACACACACACACACACACACACACACATATATATATATATATATATATATATATATATATATGCAATTCAAGTTATCTTGTTTTATTAGTGTCTAGTGACTATTAATTACATTTAATGCAAATCTAAAATATATACATTTACAAATGGGAGGTTGTGCTCATTTTATGCTCCCTAAAACCATTTTAATACCCCAAAGAAACTCAAATTTCGCGAATAGTTTTTTTAATTGTGTATAATATCTATCGTTAAAATTTCACAAAATCAGAGATATCTTAATATTCACTAAGGGGTTTCAACCCTCTTGCTCTCCTTTGCATGAATCTAATTAAACTACATATATTTCCAAAATTTATCATGATCGGTCAATTAGTTTAGGAGGGAATTCTGTACATGCAAATATATGAACGTTAACACATACCTAACATTATATATATATATATATATATATATATATATATATATATATATATATATATATATGCCATGGGTGCCCTTGACTCTGCGGAGTCATCAGATCTTGTGGGGTTATTTACTTTATATACACTCACAAATATATTTCATAATACGGATATCGGCCTATATAGAGATGATGGATTAGCGATAATAAGGGATTCCAACAGTCAAGGGAGAAAACTTCAAGAATTATACATATGGAAATGAAAAGATTAGGCCTAAAAGTAAAAGTCCTGGCTAATATCAACACAACTCACTTTCTAAATGTCACGTTAAACTTAAATAAAAATACTTACTAACCATATTTAAAAGATAACTCTAATCCAATATACGTAAACCTAAAGTCCAATCACCCCAAGCAATCATAAAACAGATTCCGAATTCTATCGAACGTAGGCTTATCAATAAATCTTAGCAACACTTACAACACAGTTCTAAAAAATAGTGGTTACCAAAATATCGAAATTAAATATAAGAAACAGGACACCAATAATTATAATAAAATTAAAAGAAAAGAAAAGAAAAAAAAAAGAAATATAATCTGGTATACACCCCCTTTTAACTAGGTACTAAAAACTAAACTGGACAAAACCATTCCTAAATCACATTGAAAAACACTTCCCCGTAACCACTCCCCTGAATAAGGCACACAATAACAAAATACTAAAAGAGAACAACATAGAAGATAAAAATGACAAAATTCATAAAAAGTGACTAATATAGTAAAAATAACACTAAGAAAAACAAAAGTGTAAGCACTACAAATAGTAATAACCCTAACCCTAATAGCAATCACCCAAATAGAAATAAAAAAGTTAGTAATGAAGAGAAAAGCTGTAACTGCATCACTCGTACACTTTGTCCACTACAAAATAAATGCCAAACTTAAAGTATTGTTTACCAAGCCACAATATTGGCCAAAGAAAGCTCGAATAACAAGAAGTACTACTAGATTTTAAAACCAGATATTGCGACCAAAACAGCACATTTTAAAATTAAAACAGCACTAGCTAACAATTAGAAAACGGACGCTCACCAATAATTGAATGGAAAAAAGTTGAAATCCTAATTGGGTGTAAAGACACCCAAAACCTATTAAACTATAGAAGCGAAATAGCAAACAATTGTCTGCACAAAATAAAATTTACCTGAGGTTAACAATACATAATAAATAAACAAATACTTAAAAAACTAAACTAAAACCTAAAAACTTAAAAACTAAAACCTAAAATAGAAATACAAGCCATCACGTGTTAAAATAAGGTCGCCCATTATATTGACACAACAAATGAACATGGGTGAGTCATTCTATAGAAAACAGAACAATAGAATAGGAAATAGGAAGTAAAATAAACCGAAACTTTGTTTGTGAAGCCCAACGATTGGCTAAGACAACAACAAAGAAACGGGGATGAGACATCCTATAGAAAACAGAAAAATAGAATAGGAAATTGGAAGTAAAATCAACTGAACCTTTGATCGTAAGTAGCTGAACGATCGGCTAATAGAACAACAAAGAATCTGATTGGTCAACTAGCTTGACGTGTCTATAAAAATACTCGGCAAAACTAACTCCATGCATTTTAGCCTGACGATTCCCCCCGGGGATGAAACGCGGAAGCATCTGTAGCTAAGTTAATATTGTTAAACACGGAGGAGATCTCTGTTTGATTATACCTTTTCTATTTTTAATTTTTCTACCAAAATTCTTAGTTTGATTACACCCTTTCTATTTAAAAATTTTTTTCTAATGATCTTACTTGTGTCAAAATCAAACAAACTTAATGTACGTTTCATGTGTATCACTAACGTTTTCGATTCATCCACGAATCATCTATTTACGTACGATGTCGATAATATTCTTCTTTAGCTGATAATAATTACCAAATACACAAACTATAGGACCTCATCCAAATAAACTCTGTTCCTAAATTCACCGTAAAACTAGATAATAGAATTCCATTCATTGATATTCTTATTGAGACCTTTAATACAGGGTGACCCCCCCAAAAAAAATAAAACGGGCCTCAACTCTAATTAGGCCGCGTTTCTTAGTGTTTCGTCCGAATGAAATGAATTTTTGGTCATAACTAGTTTATTATATTCAAATCATCACATCAAAACACTAGGGTCTTTGGCCTTTTTTTCTCCGTTCTACAGCATGTGTTCTAAATGGCCTCCATTTAGCTCCGTACATTTCTTGAGGCGCAGAACAAAGTTGTCCATGACGTTCTTACAGACTGAATTGGGAATGGCTCTCATCTCCTCCATGATGGCTTCCTTGAGTTCCGTGATGGTTCTGGGTTTCCCTGCGTACACTCTGTCCTTAAGATAGCCCCAAAGGAAAACAAATCTGGGGGCTTAGGTCCGGGCTATGGGGTGGCCACTCAAAATAAGTCTTGAGACTGATCACTCGGCCTCCGAAGTGGTCTTTCAGCCAATCTCGGGACAGGTTTGAGGTGTGAGAACTGATCACTCGTTTTTTTTTGGTCACACATTTTACACTTTTACTCATAAAAAACAACCAGTCTCTTAAATTACAAGAGCAAACGACCACATCGCTACAAAATAAACATTTTAAAAAACCTTTTAGACTGAAATAATAATCTATTCCACCGAAAACACTATTCATTGAATTACAAAATATAAAACAAGCCCTTATTAATAAAAAAGCTCTAATTATATCGTTGATTAACAAATAAAAAATGCCACTGTAAATAATAATAATATCCAAAATTATAACTCAAACTATATGAACCTATACTATTCTAATCAGATGCAACCAAACTTTAGATTAGAAGAAAAAGCTATAACAATAGTGTACACTGATACATATCCCCAATCAATAATAATAAAATACGACTCATTATTTACTATAAGAAATTTAAAACCCAAAATCTTGTAATAAAAACAATTGCCCCCAACCCATAAAGCATTAGAAAGAACTAATATTATTTATAAGTTTAAATGCTTTTTGTGGGAAAGCAACTCCCATAAAAAATAACGCAAATACACTAGAACAACACTACAACTGGCTAGGTCCCATCCATTCACTGTGGAGATCCCCAGATGTCGGAGAGCCTTCTTCTCCAGCAGCTTATTTCCTCGTGCTGCCGGTCTCTGCAACTCCCTCCCTGTTCCATGTTCCCCCGACTGTACCGACATGCAGAGGTTTAAAACTAATGAAAACATACATCCCGCCGCACAGCTCCCAACTTAGGATGACACCCAAAACCTACTCTCAAATTCTCAGTAGCCCCTTACGTCTACAGTGGCGACCTGCCTTGTTTGAGGTGAAATATCTTAAAATAATAATAATAATAATAATAATAATAATAATAAAAATTATAGCTACATTGGTTTTAAAACAACTGTTACATAACCCTTCAAAAGGGCGTGGCACCAAAGGGGGGATTTGTTACATAGTACTACTCCTGCTTGGACCGCGGCAGTTCTCTTAAACCAGTCAAACAACTGGTTACGGTCCCAAAAAGGCATTTGTTACATAACGCTTGTTAATTAAAACTTCTCCGAACCGAAAACAATACGAAAGTTTATGAGAAGATTATTAAGCGGTTTCAATCTTTTTTTAACACTTTCCGTAAGGCACTTTCAAGCGACATTTTCTTAGGGCGATTTTAAGCCTTTAAACTGTCAACCTATTTTCAACAATTCTCGTTAAACACTGTTCATTAAACATTTCAAATTACGCATTTTAAACATAGTTTATTCAACATTGTTCGTTAGGCATATCTTTTGATTTTTTGTTCGTTCCATTTTACAGATTAGGACCCAAAATGTTATGCACAAAAAGGTTACCTTACGTTTTCTTTCGTCGCCTGGTCGTGATCGCCGCTGGTGCCGTCGGTTTCGTGGTGTCTCCTTGGCTGTGATCGGTGTTGATGATATTCGATCTTTGGATAAATTTTATCGACGGGCAGAAGAGAAACGCGGAGACGATTTTCCTCAAAGAGATTCAATCTTTTATTCGTTGTTATTCATTCATTCTTTCTTCCTGCTGGGGAAATGCGACGAGAATTGCTACTGGATCTTCCAGAGACCCAGCTATCACGACGAGCGATTACATTCTCGATTCCGCGCTCCCACTTCCTGAGCACTTCAGATAGGTCGATCGTCCAGCTTGCTGCAAAACTAGTGACTGATTTTCAAACCTAAATTTCTCACAAAGAAGGAGTGACGTCACAGATACACACGTGGGACAGTCATGCAAAACACACTCGTTCACTCATGTTTTCTGACCTTTCCCGACCCGATGCTGTCTGTGCTGGCGTCGACTTTTGGAACCTTGTTATGGTTTCTCAAAACATGATTTGACTCACAGCGGTTCCCTTCGGTACGTGTCAGTGTGACCTGCACCGAGCTCGACAAAGTTCACTCTTTCTCATAATAAAAACTAGTGGACCTACACACGGGGCCCCTCATAATATAACCCTAACCCTAACCTATTCCGCTGAATCGACATGCACCTTGTAAACTCTAGCTGAATTTACCAGCATTTACAAAAACATAACTGCCCATCACTCCCTCTGATTTAAAACAAATTTCATTTGAAAACTAGAAAATGATACATTATGCAACCAATTTAAACAAATGCTCGTAGCTATATCTATTCGAAACAAAAAAACAACAACAATTATTAAATCATACTTATTAAACGATAAAAAATAATCACGTATTCCAGACAGGCCTCACATCTTAATGGTCTCTGTGGTCGTGATTTCGAGACCTGATAAAAGTTGGTTCGTTCTGAAGAGTCACGGAATGGCGAAACACGTGTCAACGAATAATTATTTTATTTATCTATCTATCTATCTATCTATCTCTATATATATATTTATCACTCTCTCTCTCATATATATATATATATATATATATATATATATATATATATATATATATATATATATATATATATATATATATATATATCGGGTGAATTTATGTAAAACAAAAACAGTAATCGCTACACAGCTCAGGGAAGCCAAATGTACCAGTAGCTGCAACGCACCCATATATAGTAAAAAAACAACAACAACAAATATTAAATCATATATATATATATATAGATAGATAGGTAGATAGATAGATAGATAGATAGATAGATAGATAGATAGATAGATAGATTAATATTGTGTTTTTATTTATCCAAACATTGTAAAACATAAAACAATCCCTGCTTGATTATGCTTTTTTTTCTTTCAATTTTTTTTAATGCTCATTTTTTGTGCGAAAACGTTGACACGAAAAATATCATTAGAATCCCCCCCAAAAAAACCCAGCATAATTAAGCAAAGAAATTATGTTATGTTATACAATGTTTGCATATATATATATATATATATATATATATATATATATATATATATATATATACAGTTTTCTGTCTATTCATAAATAGTATTTTTTAAAAATTTGTTTAACTATATATATATATATATATATATATATATATAGCAAAATTATCTATTTAAAAACTACATGTTACATATTTCAGAGACGTACTGACCTTTTATCCTTTAAAATGCCGTTATAATCCATTCCAGCGACTCATGAAATGAAAACAAAACGAAGAATGCAGTTAAAAAATTCATTGAACTCATTGTATACACCCTGTGCTGATGAAGTGACTTGATACCCATGAAAATCCATAGCGTACATGAAACTGTTGTTTATATTGAATTATTGGAACGTTGTAAATGAATATATATATATATATATATATATATATATATATATGATGGACTCTCCCGTCGATTTCGACGTATGAGTGCCCCACCAGGGGCTGCCCGCGCGTGAATTTGTAATTGCAAGAGTTGCACAATCCTTAGTCGGCATTGCTTGATTCCAATAGAAAGTAGTAATACAAGACGACTGGAAACAATGCCGAGATAAGCAGAGAGCACATACAGCACCTGGTATTCCCAAATGGTCACCAAATGGTTAACTTCGGTGATCTAACGGGAATCGGTGTGTCAACGTGATTGTGCCGTGATATATATATATAAAATAAATAAATAAATAAATAAAATATGAAACTAAAAGTATGCTTTTAGAGGATAGAACCTATAGTGAAATAGTTTAAGCTTAATATACGAGATAGAGCAATTATAAAGATAAAAAGAAGAAAGATAAATATGTACGGATGAGAAATCTATTTCAACTTCGATTGTTCAATGCAAGGTGTACTCGGTAAAAACATGTATATTTTTCTTTCCTTAAGCCAAAGCTTTTCAAAGATTAAAATCTGATTATAAGATTTTAATTTTTGAAAAGCCTTGGCTTAAGGAAAGAAAAATTAACATGTTTTTACCGAGTACACCTTGCATTGAACACTTGAAGTTGAAATAGATGTGTCATTCGTACATATTTATCTCTCTTCTTTCTGTTATCTTAATATATATATATATATATATATATATATATATATATATATATATATATATATATATATATATATACAACTGAATGTCTGTGTGTTTGTGTGTTTGTGTGTTTGTGCTTTAGAGAAAAAATGTTAGAGAATATATATACAATATAAAAGTGTATTCTTATGTAAATTCACAGAGTAAGTTGATGGGCGTATTTCCGAATCTACAAACCCACCTCTTAGGGGTCCATGGGGCAGATTTCATCAGAGAGGATCCTTTTCGGTTATTTTTCATTATATTTTATAGTAATTTGAAATTGCTGAGTCATATTATAATTTAATTACGTAATACTTTGAAATAACATCATATTTTATTTAACGTTTCTTAGCGTCAATTCTATTTACATGGAGGGGGTAAGAAACTACGTCAAGGTTCGCCACTAGCCGCCACTGCCCGCCATTCTGTACGTACACAAAAAAAGTATTCGGCGTTGTCCGGCAAATTATACCTCACGTACATAAAACAATTTATTGTTTTTAATGAAAATGATGAGTCATATTTTAATAATTTAAAACAACTTTTAATTTTATTTAACTCTGAGTCACTGGAAATGACGCCATTGTAAGAGGAGGGAAGAGGAGAGGGACATATAATAAGGCAAGAGTTGCTCAATTTCCATTATTAGTAATTTTTGGTTCGTTTAATGTGATCGCAATTTTTTAATGTTATCATTCGCCCTGACGTCATAGTGATAGGTACGTGACGTCAGAGTGATAGTATTTGATAATATTTTAACGCCATCTAGGTTTCTCTTCTGATTGCCACTTGTGCAGTATAAGATCCAGGCATCGTACCTGTGCAGTATATGACCAGGGGCATGGTACTTGCGCAGTATATGACCCGGGGCATGGCACTTGTGCAGTATATGACCCGGGGCATGGCACTTGTGCAGTATATGACCCGCGGCATGGCACTTGTGCAGTATATGACCCGGGGGAACGCACTTGTGCACTATATGACTGGAGCATAGTACTTGTGCAGTATATGACCCGGGCATGGTACTTGTGCAGTACATAATCCGGACATGGTACTTGTGCAGTATATGACTCAGACATGGCACTTGTTTTTTCTTTTTTTTATTTCAACATTTTTTTTTATCTTCTGATTATTATGCTCATCAAAAGGAGGGTGAATGTCTATGTTTGTATGTTTTTTATCGCCCCGGGCAACGCCGGGTAGCCCTGCTTGTATATATATATATATATATATATATATATATATATATATATATATATATATATATATATATATATATATATATAAAATTAAATAAACATAGGTGGGACAGCCGGCATTAATTAATTCGTATTTTTAACAAATATTGTTTTGTGTTCAATAATTAATACGCACACACACACACACACACACACACACACACACACACACACATATATATATATATATATATATATATATATATATATATATATATATATATATATTTAGGCAAACATTATTAAATAACACGGATTGGTTTTGTTTGATGCGACTTTTTTTTATTTTTTCAATTTTCCGAATTGTCCATCTAATGTTTCGGTCAAATTGATGTAAATATGATCCATGGGTTTCTTGTTCCATTCTTTTTTCTTTTTTGCAAGTACTTTCGATTTGAATCGTCAAATCATCTTCAGGCGGTATTAGTTTTAGTGTCTTTACAAATTATGACTTTACTGTTGTGCTCATTTTTGAATTATAACGGCGAGTAGTTTATAACTTGAAAAAGCGTCGTAAAGTTGAAATGTACATGAGAGCGTGATGGCGTTCTACACATATGGGAGATTTAAAAGTTTGACTGTTTAAACCGTTAAGAAATTGATGACGTTAAAGAAAGTGCATACAATTCAAACGCATAACTACCTAATGGCTAAGAATTTGGTAATGTTAATTATTAGGCTAGACACTTTAAAGTGTTGCGACTAGTTTCATAATTGACATTATTAATTGTGCGATGTTTAGGTTTTATGTAGAGGGCTTCGAGTATTTTTAATTTTTTGATATTGGTATCGTGGTGTATTATTTTGGTATTGTTAACAAGGATGTTTCTATATTGGGAAGGGGTACAAATATATATATCTATATATATATATATATATATATATATATATATATATATATATATATATATATATATATATATATAAAGATAGATAGACGAAGAGTGATTAACAAGCACGAATGTCCAAATTTATTTCAAACTTCGATTGTTCAATGCAAGGTATATTCTGTAATAAAATTATATTTATTATTCTTTCCTTAAGCCAAGGCTTTTCAAAGATCGAGATCTTATCATCAGAGGAATTAAAAAATCGAAGTTTGAAATATATTTGTACATTCGTGCTTGTTAATCACTATTCGTCTATCTATCTTTATAATTGCTCTATCTCGTATATTGAGCTTTTACCATTTCACTAAAGGTTCTTTCTACTAAAAGTTTGACTTTTAGTTTCATATGTATTCTCTCTCTCTCTCTCTCTTCCCCCTCCTCTCTCTCTCTCTCTCTCTCTCTCTCTCTCTCTCTCTATATATATATATATATATATATATATATATATATATATGAACAGAATCCAATAGTAACATATAAACTAGGCAAACCATACCGAATAAGGTCTTCAATTATAAAGAAACACTAGAGAATATAAACATAAATGATTGTAATGAAATAAATATTTAAAACTAAGGAAACTACTTACGAAATGTCCAAACTATAGAGAACATAAATGTTTAAATTATACGAAATGTGGGAAGGAAATAATTAAAGTATTAGACAATTTCATTGTATCGATGGCAAAAAAGCATAAACTATTACATTCTACATTTGGCACATTGAAATAATAATGTACTTAGATTCGTACATAAAAAGTCGAACGTTTAAAACGAATTCTCTCCTTAGAAGTTTACAAATAATTATGGATCTTAAAATACTTCAAAATAGGTTTTCCTATTGATAAGGCAGCAAATAGTATTGCCTATATACTATATACAGCGTGTATTGTCAGAAGTAGGAATTAGCTACTCATAAATTTAGTAATTGTGAATCCGATCGTATTATTCTAAACAACACCGTTATCTGTTTAAAATTAGGGCTGACATTCTAGAAAAAACCTCCATGTATATATTGGATACCTAAAATGCAAAAAAAAAAAAAAATAGTTGGCGCCTGTTTTATTGTTGCCTCCAAGATGTGCATCACCCATCCCTTGAGTAAAGCTATATCTAAAGTTTTTAAAGTAATTATGAATCTAATAAATAATTCCCCCCAAAAGAAAATTCTATAGTTATATGAACATATTTTGGGTGGTAAACAATTCAGATTCAGTAGTAAAAAATAGATCGTATAAATTCTCGTAAAAAGGCTAAATCAATCTCAGCATATGATTTCAGTACTTTATATACAGAAATACCACACAAGAAACTTATTAAAGAATTAGATAATACAATAGATTTAACTTTTGTAGGGGGGAAAGATAAACACATAGACTTTTCAAAATCTAAGGCTTTTCGGTGTAAAACTAAGAAAGGCAAGACTAGTGTTTCCAAAACTGGTTTGCCAATACTTATAAGTCACCTTATTAAAGAGAGTTATTTTCAAATAAGAAAATAAAATACTACTACGAAGTATAGGTATTTCCAATGGGTTTAGATCCTGCACCTTTTTGTCTAATCTCTATTGAAATAGACATGAATGCATATATATATATATATATGCCATTATGAATAAAAAATGATATATCTAGAGCTTATAGTAACTATATATGGTTGCAGGTGATTTATTGCCGACCTTATATGTATCAATGATAACGAGGAGTATGGAAAATACAAAACATTTGATATATACAACAGAATTAGAATTAAATTGTGAACATACAGGAACACAATTTACATGTTTGATAAAAGAAATTCCTTTCCTTTTCATATCGTCCGTATGCCGCATTAAAATAGTGCGTATTTTTACGAGGAGCTTATGTCAGTATTTCTACTTTAAGATTAATAGATATTATACCCTCAGTTGCTGATAAAAAGGTGGGGATCTAGATAAAATATCTAGACAGTTAAATAAGGCAATAACGCACCATCCTGACGCTTTTATGTTATATCAATTTAATCAAAGTATATTAATAGAGCACATAAAAAACTATATATAAAAAAATTCAGTATAAAATGTATAGCGTATGTAAATAGTACATATAGTGTAATACATATAAAAAATAAACATTACATGTATATATATTAAAAATATTTTTTATTTTAAAATCTTTTGAAATGAAACAAAAATAAATATAAAAATAAAATAAAATAAATAGCAATATAAATACACAAAAATAACTAAGGAGTAAGATAAGTAGTATAATTGTATTCGTCCGAACTCTATAAAATACGGTAGTTTTGTAAATAACACATACCTTTTTATTGGCCCAAGACGAACAATACAGGTAAGGAGAATATGAGAGATGGTGTATGGTTAACACTGCTGGGGAGCCATGAAAAGAAAATACTGTTTCTTTTTCGAATCCCCAAAACAGTTTTTCATGGTAAACAACTGATGATCTCATAAATTCTTGAAAGCAAAGAAATACAGTAATTAGAAGAGATTGATTGACTTACAAGCAAGGGAATTTTCCAACGAAAGACTTGGGACTAAAAGTGTGTTTTTTTCTCTTCCATATAGTTTTAAATGTTAAAAAAGCATCCAAAATCATATATATATATATATATATATATATATATATATATATATATATATATATATATATATAGAGAGAGAGAGAGAGAGAGAGAGATATATATATATTTATGCAAATATTGTTATAAATTACAGAATTCGTCTGTAATTATACCTTTTTTATTTAAAAAAATTTTCTGATGGTCTTTTTTGTATTAAAATCAAAACAAATTAATAAATGTTCCATAGATTTCACAGGTTTCACGAACGTTTTCAATTCATCGTCAAATCATAATCAGATGTCAAAAGCAAATGAACAAAAAAGCTGGAGAAAGAAGAGAATATTAAAAAGACAGCGAAGAAAAGCGCAGAGAACGTTTTCGCATTGTTCCAGGAAGTCGTTGACGACTTAAATTCAGTTGCTGAATTTATGACCATCAGAAAAATTGAAAAAGTAAAAAAAGTATAACAGACGAATTCTGTAATTTTAACAATGTTTGCATAAATGATAAAATGCTGCCTAAATACACACGCAATATATATATATATATATATATATATATATATATATATATATATATATGTATATATATATATATATATATATGTATGTATGTATGTATATATATATATATGTATATATGTATATATATATGAATGTATATATATATATATATATATATATATATATTTATTTATTCTGGTACAGAAAAATTAGTACAACATTCGTACCGTCGGTTTCAAGCGCGGAAGGTCTTACCCATCCGGCTCTCTTCAGCTTCTGTTGTCATCTATTTTGGAAATGTGAGGTCACATGACACTCTTGCTGGGACGCGTTATTTGCTCAGTGTGTTGTGTGTGTTTGTTTAAATTTGAATTTAGTGTCATAAGACCGTTGAGATTTAAAACACGGGAGAAGAAAGAGAATTCAAGATTAAAGGGAATAAAAAGGGGAATAAAAAAAGGGGGGTAAAAAATAAAAAAATATATATATGAAAAAAAATATATATATATATATATAAATAAATATAAAAAAAAACATATATATATATAAAAACATTTTAATACTAAGAATAAAGGAATAAAAAAATTTTTTAACTTTGATTCTTAATTAATCGAGCACTCTGCTGGGATTTTTCCTACCATTCTACAAAGAATTTACTCAGCCCCTACCAGGAATTACAGTTAAACCCTGTTAGCCTTGTAGTCGAGCACTCTCGGGAAAACTACCAACACCACGGAAAAAACTAATTAACAGGGATTACCACCTATACCCTGGGAAATGGAACTATACACTCTCGGATATTCTACCAAAAATATCCCAACCCCCAAAAAACAAACATATACCAGGATACTCCTGACAAAAATAGTGGACGTCATAGGAAGAATGAGGTGGAAAGTGTTGAATACAGAACAGAGGCAAACGGAAAAAAACTACTACGGCTTAAAATCTGGTAAATACCCGCCAAAAGTAGAGGCCTTAGACAATTTCGAAAAAGACCTACTCAACATTACTCACAACCTAGTTTTTACAAACAAGCAAAATCCATTTCAGAAGACACTTACCGCCGACATAAAAAAACTTAAAAGAGAAAATAATGCACTTGTATTCTCCGACAAAACTAAAAATATTTATAAAATGACTAAAAAGGAAAAAACAGACCTAACAATTAGCTCCATTACCGATAAATATCAATTAGCCAAGGCAGATACATATAAATCTATTAATAATGATACTACTGAAATAGCTACTAGACTAGGCGTCGAATATAGAATTAATTATTTAGATAAGAGGAAGGCCTTTGTTACTTTAAAAGACCACAAAGAAAACTTCACAAATAAACCCTCATGCAGACTTATCAACCCAGCTAAAAGCGAACTAGGACTAGCAAGCAAATCCATTGTTAAAAATATAGTTAATAAAATTAAGGAAAAAATAAACCTAAGTCTGTGGGGCAATACTAACTCAGTCCTAAATTGGTTCCATAACATACAAGATAAACACAGATGCAAATTCACACAATTAGATATAGTAGACTTCTACCCATCCATTACAAAAGACACCCTAGATAAGGCCTTAACATTTGCACTTTCACACACAAACATCAGTCAACTAGAAAGAGACACAATACTGCAAGCAAGACAAACCCTTCTCTTCTTTGAGGGAAGGGCTTGGGTTAAAAAATCAAACCCAGAGGACCCATTTGATGTTGCAATGGGGGCCTACGACAGTGCAGACATCTGTGACTTAGTCGGCTTGCTTATATTAAATACACTCCAAAACAAATTTCCAGACCATTTCTTTGGTCTCTATAGAGATGACGGACTTTGTCTGTCACGCAACCACAACGGAAACACATTAGATAGATTTAGAAAAGAATTAACAAACACCTTCCATAATCTCGGCTTCAAAATTACCATTAA
The DNA here is from genome assembly GCA_963556195.1 of Sepiola atlantica. NCBI lineage: Eukaryota > Metazoa > Mollusca > Cephalopoda > Sepiida > Sepiolidae > Sepiola > Sepiola atlantica. The sequence continues at coordinate 141,014,704 of OY744517.1, forward strand.
AACAAATTTAGACCAAGTAAACTTCCTAGATACCACACTGAACCTTAAAAACAATACACACAAACCTTTCCACAAACCCAATGAAACACTCCAATACATACACAAGGGATCCTGCCACCCCCCACCATCTTTAAAAATTTAATCAATAATATTAGCCAAAGAATCTCAAACCTTTCATCCAGTCCCGAAATTTTCAACCAAGCAGCACCATATTACAACAAAGCGCTCCGCGACAGCGGGTTCAGAGAAGAAATCTCATACACCCCCAACCGAGACCAACCACGGGGGACCCGCAATAGAAGGAGATCGGTGATCTGGTTTTCCCCACCCTATTCGACCAATACCAAAACAAAGGTAGGCCAACTTTTCCTCAAGTTGCTCGACAAACACTTCCCACCCACAAATGAATTACACAAACTTTTTAACAGAAATTCTGTTAAGATCAGCTATTCCACTGCCCCTTCAATAAGAAAAATTATCTCTGCAGAACCCAAAACAATTACAAACGCAGGCTGCTCATGCCAAGACAAAAACAACTGCCCCCTGGAGGGAAATTGCAAAATCAATTCAATCATTATGAAGCAACCGTCACAGACCAGAATACCAGTAATGCAGAAAAATATATTGGGATGACGAAGGGAAATTTCAAACAAAGGCTATATGCACACAGAAACTCCTTCAGATACAAAAACAAGGCTAATACGGCACTCGCGACCCGAATATGGCAGCTTAAAGAAGAAAACACACCCTTCACCATCAAATGGAAAATAATTGAGAGAAAACCATCCTTCTCTCCAGCCATAAACAGATGTCCTCTATGTGACGCTGAAAAATACCACATTTCAAAAGCCATCATCGATCCGAATACAGCCTGTTTAAATGTCCGCGATGAAATATTCAAGGGATGTGTACACAAGAGGCAAGCATTGCTTATAAACTGGTCTGACCGATTCACATAATGTCTAACTACCCCCCCCTCTACTAATATAAACACAATAAAAACGAACAAACACCTCATCAACCTATATCCACTTAAACTTCAAGAGCAAAAACTCCGACCTTCACAAAAATACAAAAATATTTAATTTAATTATCAATCACTAGATTACTCAAAAAACTATATCCACATAAATTCCAAGAGCAAAAACTTCGACTTTCACCAAAATGCAAAAATATTTAATTTTTTATTTTTTTATCTTTTAGCAACCACCAGATTAATCTACAAACCCATTTTAACAAACTCAAATATTTCATATTTCCATCTTAGTTACCTCCCTTAGATCCGAATTTCTTCATTAAAAATCACTCCATCTAGAGAAAAGATTCTTACACATCAACGGTTTTTAGAACGCATACCTTCAAAAATATAACGGCTAATGATACAAATTCATAATTTGGCTCACGGGAATTTCAGAGAAACCCTTTCTTTATTTTTATTATTTTTGTTTTTAATCTTTAATTTTTAATTTTTAATTTTTAATTTTTAATTTTTAATTTTTAATTTTATTTTTTATTATTATTATTTTTATTTATATATTTTATTTATATATTTTTATATTTTTATTCTTTCTATTTTTATTCTTTCTTTCTCTCTCGCTCTTTTTTATTCTCTACAATTTATTCTCTCTATATATATATATTTTTAAACCCACTTTTTATACTCTTTTTCTCTTTTTCTTCTTTTTTTATTTTTATATTTTTTTTATTCCTTTATTCTTAGTATTAAAATGTTTTTATATATATATATGTTTTTTTTTTATATTTATTTATATATATATATATATATATTTTTTCATATATATATTTTTTTATTTTTTACCCCCCTTTTTTATTCCCCTTTTTATTCCCTTTAATCTTGAATTCTCTTTCTTCTCCCGTGTTTTAAATCTCAACGGTCTTATGACACTAAATTCAAATTTAAACAAACACACACAACACACTGAGCAAATAACGCGTCCCAACAAGAGTGTCATGTGACCTCACATTTCCAAAATAGATGACAACAGAAGCTGAAGAGAGCCGGATGGGTAAGACCTTCCGCGCTTGAAACCGACGGTACGAATGTTGTACTAATTTTTCTGTACCAGAATAAATAAATATTATGCTCTTAATTTTTAACTTTGATTCTTAATTAATCGAGCACTCTGCTGGGATTTTTCCTACCATTCTACAAAGAATTTATATATATATATATATATATATATATATATATATATATATACATTCATATATATATACATATATATAAGAGAGAGGGGAGAGATAGAAAGATAAATAGATAAATAGATAGATAGACATGTATGCTATGTGTGTGTGTGTGTGTATGTGTGTGTGTGTGTGTGTATGTGTGTGTGTGTATGCAACCGTCTGTCGGCGCTCTGACTCTATTGGATAGAATTCTCATCTTATCCACCTGATGTAAGAAATATGCGTTTATTTATGAACATCTATCCGACATAAAACTCTTTGAAATGATTTTGATGGATTGATTGTGTACCGCCAGTATTTCAATGTTGCGCCTTTTCCTTTGGTATATACGCTCTCTCTCTCTCACGCTCTCTCTCTCTCTCTCACACACACACACGCACGTACACACACACACACGCACACACACACACACACACACACACACACACACACACACACACACACACACACACACACACACACACACACACACACACGAACTTAGTATTTTTTAAATTTATATTAGATTAGCCTATTTTATATTACAATTTTTATACATTAGACACTTTTTTAATATTTAAACAGTATTTCCACCTCCCTTCCACCCATTTGTTTCAGTTAATCCACATATTGTCTAAAATTGTATTTATTTTATATACGATACAAGATAGTTATAGCGATACGAACAGATATATCTCCATAGTTATAAAGTTAAATATGTTTATGCTCATATATTTGTATCTAAGGGATTCACTCCCAAACTAATTAACCGATCGTTATGGCTTTTTGAACACATCTGCAAAGTGTTAGAGTTTAAAATGTAGGCTATATTTAGTTTAATTTAGTATTATGCAAAGGGTGTAAAAGCTCTTCATGAAAATTCACATTCCTCTGATTTTTTAAAAATGTTAACAATCGGTATTAATTAATAAATATTCCCCAAATTTCAGTATTTTAAAGGGTTTTAAGCGGGCATTATATGGAGACAAATTCCCATTTGAAAATACAAATATATCAGATTTGCATTGAATTTGATTCAATTAAGTAAAATTTCCTGAAGTTCAATTTCTTCTTATACTTAAACCTTCAATTTGAGACATTTTCTAGAATCAAAATCATGTTGAGGATTTTGATCAAAATTGAAATAAGGATTCTTGACACAAATACTAGTATCATTATTTAGTGATTGCAATTATTAATTAACTGTTCGCTTTAAACAATATTACTTTTTAAATAATTAATATTAAATTATTTTGACTTACATACGTAAGCGTTTCAAGCGTTCCCTATCTCAGATGGTCGCACCGTTCGAATTCCTGCCACAGAATCAACCTAGATTCCGTAAGCAAGCGATGTATCGATTAGGTCACGAGACATTATCACATACGAGAAGGGAATTTAAGTTCTATTTATGCCAATGACGGCATATCAAGACAGACTGACTAAAGATTCTACGAACGTTGTCATAATATGCTTTATAGCTACGTGTCAGTCTATTTTTAACTTCCCCAAACAAGGCTCAACTTTAATCTTATTAAAGGGGCTCATAACAATATTAATTTTTAAATAAATAATATTAAATTATTTTTACCTACATATTTATATATATATATATATATATATATATATATATATATATATATATATATATATATATATATATATATATATATATATATATATATATAAGTAATCCAACAAAAGATATAAGCGCCAACTAATATCTTATAATTAGTGAAAACATCCGGATAAAAACTGAAGCTCAATAAACTGGATAGAGCATTACTCATGAGCTAAGGACGTTAAGATACTTTGCTTAAACTTTGAAATTTAATAAAATTTGTATTGACACCTTATTTTATTATTTCATTTTATATTATAATATATATATATATATATATATTTATATATATATGTGTATATATATATATTTATATATATATACATATATGTGTGTGTATATGTATATATATGTATAAATATATATATATATATATGTATAAATATATATATATATATATATATATATATAAATATATATAAATATATATATATATATGTATATATATATATATTATGTATATATATGTATATATATATAAATTATGTATATATATATATATATATATATATATATATATATATATTATGTATACATATATATATATATATATATATATTATGTATATATATATATATATATATATATATATATATATATATATATATATATATATATATATATATATACTAAACGAATATCCGTCCCAGGACGTGTAAAATTGATTCTCCGAACAGAACATTCAGGGGATTTTTCTTCATTAGGGGCTAATATTTATGGAACAGACTTAATGCAATTCTGAATTATTTATATTTTCAAATGGAAAACTGTGCCCATAAAATTAATGTAAAATAACACCCAAAACTGAAATTTATGAATACTTATTGTTAACACTTCACAAATATCAGACGTAGCTGATATTTAATGAAGGGCTTCCACACCCTTTTTAGCTCCCTTTGCATGAACTAAATCAAGCTAACATAGTCCATATTACTTACCCTTACGCCTAGCAGCTGTGTTCCAAGATTCATAATTCGGTTAATTATTTATTCTATACAACGAAATTAGAAATTCTTACATTAATTAAGTATTTGTCTATGTTAGCACCTCCTTACATATAGGACCTATACCTACAATAGAACTCTTATTTGCATTCACAGCATCTTTAAATGTACATAATATGCAATGGTTTCCCTAACATTTTAACAAGACCGTGGTTGAAAAGGATCTCTCTAATATATATCTTTGTACATATGATTGTTGTTTTTTGTATTTTATAATTTCAATTTTATTTTTTACTGGAAAGACCCGTCTTCCGGCGTTGCCCGGTGGAAATATGAAACAAAGCAAGAATAATTCAGTAACGGAGAATCCTTCCTCCCAATATTTTAAATAAGTATTAACTCTGTTGTTTAGAAGCAACTAAAATAAACTTTTACACTTAATTTTGTGGGGTGGGATTAGGTTCTCTCCCCTGTAGTTCTAAATAGGGGCTAAGCTCTCCCCCTATTTTAAAATAAGTATTTGCTCACTTGGTAAAAGTGCGGAATAGTTAACAGCCGAGAAAAATACAAAAAAACAAAAACAAAACAAATGGCTTATACCAAACGCTGTTTATTAGTAAAAAAAAATCCTGCAAACCTAATTAGCGATTTTTTTGTTTAGTGAAAAAGAATGATAGGTTGTTGTTTAAATAATATTTTTGTGGATTATTATTATTATTATTATTATATATATATATATATATATATATATATATATATATAGAAAGGAGTAGCCACATTATTATAAACCATTGTTTCGTAAATGTATAAACATTTTTTTGAAAAACCATAACAATGTAATTTGTTGAAATAAATAAATAAAATTTATTTATTTTAAACTGAGCTTTCGAATATAAAATATTCCTCGTCAGAGAGTTTTTTTTTCTTCTTTTTTTTCATCGTCTGGTGGTATTGACTTTGTGAGAAAGAATGTCCGTGTCTTAAGGGCGCGGTTCAGCCATTTTGAATAGAAAGGAGTAGACACATTATTATAAACCATTGTTTCGTAAAGGTATAAACATTTTTTTGAAAAACCATAACAATGTAATTTGTTGAAATAAATAAATTTTATTTATTTATTTTAAACTGAGCTTTCGAATATAAAATATTCCTCGCCAGAGAGTTTTTTTTTCTTCTTTTTTTTCATCGTCTGGTGGTATTGACTTTGTGAGAAAGAATGTCCGTGTCTTAAGGGCGCGGTTCAGCCATTTTGAATAGAAAGGAGTAGACACATTATTATAAACCATTGTTTCGTAAAGGTATAAACATTTTTTTGAAAAACCATAACAATGTAATTTGTTGAAATAAATAAATAAAATTTATTTATTTTAAACTGAGCTTTCGAATATAAAATATTCCTCGTCAGAGAGTTTTTTTTTCTTCTTTTTTTTCATCGTCTGGTGGTATTGACTTTGTGAGAAAGAATGTCCGTGTCTTAAGAGCGCGGTTCAGCCATTTTGAATAGAAAGGAGTAGACACATTATTATAAACCATTGTTTCGTAAAGGTATAAACATTTTTTTGAAAAACCATAACAATGTAATTTGTTGAAATAAATAAATTTTATTTATTTATTTTAAACTGAGCTTTCGAATATAAAATATTCCTCGTCAGAGAGTTTTTTTTTCTTCTTTTTTTTCATCGTCTGGTGGTATTGACTTTGTGAGAAAGAATGTCCGTGTCTTAAGGGCGCGGTTCAGCCATTTTGAATAGAAAGGAGTAGACACATTATTATAAACCATTGTTTCGTAAAGGTATAAACATTTTTTTGAAAAACCATAACAATGTAATTTGTTGAAATATATATATATATATATATATATATATATATATATATATATATATATATATATATATATATACAACAACAAAATATTATCTTTTATTATAGAATTAAATAACTATAAACTGTTTTGATGTTAATATAGTTAGGATAAGTGGAAAAAACTTTCGTTAAACGCCGAAATTAAAATGGAGCGGAAAGATATAGTCGAAATATTTATAAACAACTAGTTGACCCGTGCCCCAGCGCTGCCAGGGAAATTCGAATAACTCAAGAAATTCCTTGCAAAATTTGTAACTATTGAATGATTTGGTGCTTATGATTGACCAGCATGAACACAGACATTACAATGTTAATGTAAAACAGCAGCTGAAACAATTAATGCAATACATGGAGTAATAACACTCTTGCTATGGTTAGTTGTTGCAATCTTGCCATTTAGAGTAATCATTCTAGACTGCGGTAATTGTTATTTTAGTCCGAATCCGGAGTTCCCCTATTTAGGGAGATAGATTTTTCCCCACATTAAAAACCGACCTTTTGTCTAACTGTGTCCTCGTGTGGAGAAAGGTAAGCCCGGACAGAAAACTGCATGACCACAATAAATAGTCAAATTACGTATTTTGAAAAGAACTCTGCAAGTAATTTAGGTGATTAAAATCGGATTTGTCAATGTCTTGAATCAAACAAAATAGATTTTTCTATATTTTGTGTGACTTCCCCCACCACTACGAGTGTAAGTAGTTGGTTATTTGTAAAATACCCCCTAAAAATAAGTAAATGTGATCCAAAAGTATGCTTGAATGTTTCCAAGTTCAGTGAAGGAAAATCCTTCTAGACTGATACAATTTTTATCCCAATCCGGAGTGCCCTTTTTGGTAGTAGAATGAATTTACCAACCATAAAAAAAGCAATGGTGTTTTTTACTGTGTTGAAAATCCATCTCCTGGGAAAAAATTAAAATTGCCGCAGTCTAGAAGGATTTCTTCTTCACTGACAGAGGAAAGAAAAGAATAAGTTTAGTACTTCAATGACCGAGAAGAGAAGAGATTAAGTAGCAGATACTACACTGTAAAGTTAAGTATATTTTGAAACTTAAAAATGAATAAGTAAAAATAAACCGAATTAAATTAACTTTTTTGTTTATTGTTGTATATAAATAAAGAAATTAAGAGAGTTTTTATTTTTTTAGGGGGGTGTTCCAAATCCATCTACTGGAGATAAAAGTATAAATTGCCGCAGTCTAGAAGGATTTCTTCTTTACTATAGGAAGAGATTCTTTATGTTATTGTAATAAGTAAATAAATAAAGAAAGAAATAGAGATTGAGACAGATAGACGTATAGAGCGGATGGTCATAATAGGTAAAAGTTAAAATAATAAAAAGAAGAATGGATAAGAAATTATCTAAAATGAAAATCACCCAAAATATCGAAGTTTTCGAGAAGTATAAAGGAGAAAATCATATGCAATAATAATAATAATAATAATAATAATAATAATAATAATAATAATAATAATAATAATAATAATAATAATAATAATATATTCTGAGGTTTTGCGATTATTTG